>VXAY01005169.1:157271-167922 GCA_013399855.1 Oxyruncus cristatus
GACCCGGACCTGGGCACGGACCCGGAGCCGGAGCTAGACACGTACCCGGAGCCAGACCCGTCACTGGCACCGGCACCGGACCCGGGCAAGGACCCGGACCCCGCCCTGGACCCAGCCCCAATCCCGGACCCGGACCCAGCTCCGGCTCGACACAGCCCCAGTCCCGGACCCGAACACGGGTATAGACTCGGACGCGGACCCGGCACTGGACCGAGAGCCTGGACCCGGACCCAGACTCAGCACCGGCACTGGCACTGGCACTGGCACAGCCCCGGCACCCTCACAGGCCCCAGCCCCGGCTCCTGGCTGCCCCGCTCGTGCCCTGGCTCTCAACAGAGGATGGAAGCACCCACTGGCCTCAGCACCCACCTCCCATCCTCACACAGCCACATCTGCAGCCACCTACGGTGCACGTCTGGTCACCCACCTATGCCTGAACACACTTATTGTGCATGTCTGGACACCCACCCACACCTGAACCCACCTGTTGTGCATGTCTGGATGCCCACCCAGACCTGCACTTACGTCCAGACACCCTCCCACAGCTGCACCCACCTACTCTGCACATCTGGGCCCCCACCCACACCCCCCTCTCTGTGCACGCCCAGCCACCCACTTGTGTCCCAGCGCCCACCCACCCCCATTTACCCACCTGCTCAGCCTCAGCACTGAACCCCAAATCTCCCTCGCTATTAACCATGGAGAGGCCTGAGGCATGGGGTGCCTTCCCTACCCCACTCCCTTCCCAAACCCACACCCTGGCTGGGGCTGGGGTGTAGCTGCATGGATGGAGACAATCCAGTCAGGTCTCCATGGCAGAGCAGTGGAATATTCGCTGCTATTTATTGAAGCCAATCCCTAAAATCCCCCCAGAGCTCACCAGGGAGCCCCAAGGACATTAGGGGAGCAGGCAGGGAATAATAAAGGCACAAACAGGGCTTTGATTTTAAGGATCTCCCTTCAAGCAAAACAGTGACTGGATCCTTTTGCTTCCAGGATCTTGTTCAGCTCCTCCAGCATCCCTGGGTCCCCATGGATCCCTCACAGGTCCACCCTGCAGCCATTGAGGATGCACAGGAGGGAGAAAACACTCCTGCAGCGTGTTGGAGGGAACTGAGCCGTCTGGAACCTGATGCTGAGAGCACAAAGCATTCTTCTCCAGCCAAATCCAGCCCGGGAAGTACAGTCCCTGGCTCCTCATTAGGCACTCAGTCCTATTAGGCAAGTCCTGATTAGCTGGGTTTACCCTCCACTGCCCCCCTCCGTGGTATTGTTTAGCCTTGGAGCCACAGGCACAAAGCTGCAGCCCGGGCCCTGTTCCTTCACAGGAACACTGAAGGCACCAAAAAGGGGTTTGCAGCAAACCAAATTTAATTAAGGGGGGAAAAATATCCAAAGTTTCAGCTTGGAAAAAAAACAAATAGCAACAACCCCCAGGGCAAAGAATTCTATTTTCCGTAATGTCCAAGTATTGTGTTTGAATGTTGTTGGAAGTGAAAAGATGGGGGTTTTTTTCCGGGTAAATCTTTCCTGAGCTAGTTCAGGGGCGGGGCTACATCATCTTGGAGCTGGAGGGAATGTTTTTTCGTCCACCCCGAAAACCTGTGCTCAGAAATCCAGGCGAAGAGGGAGATGGAAAACAGTGCTGCTGGAAGGTGAGAGCCCAGCAGGGCTGGGGCAGGGCTGCTGCCAACCTCGTGGCCTGCCTGTACCTTTCCATCCTGCTTTGTTTTATTTCGCCTTGACAGAGGGACAAGGGTGACCTGTTAAAAACAAGCCGAGGGGATGGTGCCAGCAGCCACGTCCCCAAGCCCGGGCTCACCTGGGTATTGTGTAATTTCTGAGGGACGTAGCCTCTGTTCCTGCCTTCTTCCAGATCACTGGTGAGCGGCACGGCCAGTTCTCCTGGGGAACCTGCAGGTCACTCCCCGCATTGTCAAAATTCACCCTTGGCTCCTGCTCCCTGCTCCTGTGTTGCCCTTGAGACCTCCTCTCACAAGTGGCACTGAGCTCTCCTGGGCTGGGGCATGACCCTCCACCTCTCTAAAGGTGAAGGTGCTGGAGAAGGTTTCCTTAAAAAAAAAAAAAAAAAAAAGGAAAAAAAAAAGGTTATAAGGGGCAACTGAGCTGAAATTTTGTATTCCAGAGCAGGCAAAAACACTGGATAATCTGAGTGCANTATAAGGGGCAACTGAGCTGAAATTTTGTATTCCAGAGCAGGCAAAAACACTGGATAATCTGAGTGCAGTGGGATGGAAATATCCCCTCATTCCAGCCCTTCTCTGAGTGGCTGAAGCCCAAAAGTTGGTCGTGTGCATCCCCAAAGGGTGAGCAGATCCCGGTCTAGCTCAGCAAAACATGCCTCATGCAAAAAGAGCTTCATGGGAAATGCTGCAAAAGGAGCAGAGGGTCTGGCTGGGTCTCCTCAGGCCTTTGGGGCACTTTGAGGTTTCATCAGCTGGTTCCCCTCTGCCAGCTGCAGTTTCTCATCCTGGGTTTGGACTGGCCCAGGGCCACGTTGCTCCACACAGGGCAGTGACGAGGGATTTGGGGGATTTCTGCACCCCGTGGGTTGATGTGAAGACAGACCAGAGTGGGGAGTGACCCTGTCACCCCCCCAGGCACATGTGCACAGCTCCAGGGATACACCACCAAAATCAGGACTCAGCACCACGGTGCTGACAGCTGGAGCTGGTTCTGCCAAACCAGCAGGTTCCCATCCTGCATCCAGTGTGGTCAGTGGCATCTGCCCTTGCACGCACACCTTTGGATCTGAAGTCACCGTGGGATATTTGCAGATATCTGGATGACTCCCCAGCCCTGAATTCTGGGCAAGACCCTGGCAGGGGTTTCCAAAGTTTCCCAATGGCCCAGTGAAGCCTGGGGAGGTAGAAGGAGGCTCCCACAGCCATGGTCTCATTCCTCCAGGCACTCACCTGCCACCTCCACTATCCCACAGCCCCCCATTTCACCCCCAGCAGCTCCCACCTGCGATGCCACAGCAGCCTCAGTCCTGCACATCCCTCTCCTCTCCAGTCCCCATCCTTGGAGGGATTTAAAAGCCATGTGGATGTGGCACTTCGGGACATGGTTTGGTGGCAGCCCTGAGTGTGCTGGGGGAACGGTTGGACTCGACGATCTTAGAGGACTTTTCCAGCCTAGATGGTTCTGTAATTCCTATAACAGGCACTGGATGTGCACGCAGTGTCCGGATCTTGAGCAGCATCTCCCTCTGGTGGCAAAGGAACGAGTTTTTGAGAGAAACATCTCCCCAGCATGATTTCTCCCCTCTGGCACCATTGGGTAAAATCTGTATGTGCACCAAGTCATTTGTGTACCAGGTCATTTGGGCATCTTCAATTCTGCCCCCACAAAAGATGGGAAGGGTGGAGAGGAGTATCTCGAGGTGTGATTTGCTGCTGGAGTCCTTCTACTTCAAACAGAGCTTTAGGATTCACTGAAGAGCAGGTTTAAATTGGATATTAGGAAGACATTCTCCCCTGTAAGGGTGGTGAAGCACTGGAAAAGGTTGCCAAGAGAAGCTGTGGCTGCCCCAACCCTGGAAGTGTCCAAGGCCAGGTTGGATAGGGCTTGAGGTAACCTGGGATAGTGGAAGGTGCCCCTGCCCATGGCAGGGGATTGGAACTAGATGGTCTTTAAAGTCCCTTCCAACCCAAACCATTCTGTGATTCTGTGAATAAATACAGGTTATTTCTCTAGGTGGAGACCTGTGGCTCAGTGCTGGGCCTGTACCCAGCATGCAGAACTTGGGCCCTGGGTGTAACAGGGCTCTCACACAGGCTGGAAGCCTTTAAGGACAGTTAATCCATATTATTTGCCCTGATTTAACATTGCTTATGTGCACCCCCAACATAAGACACCAGCAAAGGCTGGTGTGGGTTTTTTTAAGCAGAATTATATATTATCAAAGGTAGAAGAACAAACTAGATAAAAATTCCTGTAACGTTACAGCAGCACTTCTGGCTTCTGTGTGATGCTCACAGTGAGGAGGACTCTGGAAAAGCCACTGGAACTGATTTCTCCCTGCAGAGCACAGCCACAGCATGGAAGGCTGGGATCTGGATGGGGACAGGGAGCCTTCATCACGTTGGAATGTGCCTTCGCTCCATAACCAGCACCAACTGGGTTTTCAGTGCCCAGGAGAACCATCTGGCTGGGTCATCCCTGAGCAGTGAATGCATCATGGAAGCTTTTTTAAATAATTCATCACATGCCTGTGTCCTTCCTGTTGCCTTTCCTGCCCTGTGGCACCACTGGAGTCCTGCCCACAGTGGGACGACAACTGGAGGATGTGGCCAGATGTGCCTCAGCTGGCACCCCTGAGCCTGCTGGTGAATCCAGCTGATCACACCTCAATTAACACATCAAGCCATGTCCTGGGCACAAATCCATGCCCAGCCAGCCTGTTGGGAAGCACTGGCTATTCCTGAGACCGCAGTATTGAGTCTTTTAGTTCCTGATATAAATAAACCCTGTCTGCACTGGGGATTGGATGGTGGCAGGACTGTGTAGATCAGAGATTTGGCCTGAGGCTAAATTTAGGAGGCAGCATTCAGGCAGATGTGGATTATAGCCTGGTAAGCTGTTCTAGAGGAAGATGTCCCTGCCCATGGCAGGGGGTTGGACCTAGAAAAGCTTTAAGATCCCTTCCAACCCACAGCATTCTGTGATTCTATGATCTGGAAGCTGGGTGGAAGGGGGCAAGGAGGAGGCTGGGCAGAAAAGGCCATGTGGGGAAGTGGGACAGTGGACAAGCAGCAGAACATGGCTTTTGGCTATAGTTCAGAGTCCTGAGGTTGTGGTCTACAGCATGAAGAGGATCTGTGACCACAAGGAATGGAGTTGGAAAAGGTCTCAGGATGAACCTGGCGAGAGAAAAATAAACCAAGCCCCACTGAGCCTTACTTGAGGGCTTACTCTGCCCAGAAAGAAGGACATAAAACTCTTAACTGTTCTGGTTTAGGCACTTATTTGTCCTGAGAAGACACCTGCTTTGGCCAAGATTGCAGCCTGGAGACAGCAGCCAGGTCTCCACACTGGGACAGGCCAACAGCTTGTACAGGCACTTGGTAAAGGACACACTTCAAGTCATTGTCACAAATATACCAAAGGCTGCCTGGCAGGACTGTGACATAAATAAGGTCAATAAATAACTAGCCCTGGACTTCTAGGGACTTTTAAGACCTTTGAAGTTCTCCAAAGCTGCAAGTAGAGGATGCACCATGAGGTAAGGTGACGTCCTGGTGATGGAGGAGCATATCTGCCCAGTGTCAGGGTCATCATGGGGACAGTCTTCACCCCACCACCTCCTGCCAGGCCTTACTGATGAGACGGACACCCCAAGGTGACAGTGCAGCCCTTTACAGGGTCACCCTGGCAACCCAGACAGGTCTGTCCCCTCTCCCAGCTCCCCCAGTCCTTGCTGTGGGCATTTAGGGTCAGCCTTGGGGGTGGAGGTGAAGCACGGCGACCTCAGCTTGCTCCTCATGACAGTCCCCTGCCTGCCACAAGGGTGGGTGTCCCAGAGGTGATGCCACCCTGTGAGGGCACCCTCTGTCCCCTCTGAGCCCTCTTTGGGGGGACCTGCCACCCCACAGCTGCCCGTGTTGCCAAGGGAAAAGCTCCTCTGCAGGTGCTCGTGGGCACAAGTGCCCAGGATTGGGCTGATGCTTGCCATCCCAAGGGATAAATCCTCTCCTCCTCCTCCTTTTCCTACTCCTCCTCCTCCTCTCAGGCATCCTGGAGAAGGCTGGGCTTCACTGTCCTTTTGCACCAGGGCTGTGCACATCCTTGTGCCTGTGCCTGTCCCCGTCCCAGGCAAGGTGATGCCTCCTGCAATGGCACTGAAATACACAGAGGAGCCCTCGGCTGAATCCAGGGAGAAGCTGCTGGGACGGGATAGGGATGGGGGAAAAACAGGCTCCTGTCCTGCTCCATCCCCCTGTGCCATTCCCACAGCACCGGTGCTGGGTTTGGTGCCTCCTCCATCCCCCACTGTCAGACCAGGTTCAGCTTCCTGAGGAACAATGTCCCTCACGGGGAGAGAAAAGTTTGCCCCAGGCTCAACTCCAGTGGGTTTCCCCATCATCCATCCTCCAGGATAAACCTCTCCCACGCCACCATCTCCGAAGGCTGCGTGGATTGCGGACAGATCTCCTGTCTTCAAGGCCAGCTTTACCAGCAGCCAGTGGTGATGGTTTGTCCAGCTGTCCTCCAAACCCTCTGTGGATTGCAGGAGCGATGAGCTGTTCCCATTTTTTGGATCTGCTGTGGTCCCTTCCCCTGACAAGGACTCTTCATCTCCTGAAATTCCTGAGTTCTGCCCAGCCTGGGAGCTCTCTCCAGAGGCCTCGTCATCACCCGCTGCTGCAGCAGCACAGCAGGATGTCTCCAGGAATCCCTGCCAGATCTCTGCGGACTTGGGGTGGAGCAGGCTGTAATAAACCACCAGAGCTGCAGCACCTGGAAAAGAGCAGAAAAGTGCCAAGGGATGAGTCCCAGCAGCGTTTGGGTGAGATGTGGAGAAGAGGCCAGACCTCACTGCCACCTCTAGATCAACAAGCCCTTTGCAGAGAAGGTGCTGGACATCAGGTGCCTTCTACTTCTACTGGTACTGACATCAGGTTCCTTCCTATTCCTTTCCTAAACTCATCCAAGGGCAGAGGAGTTGCTCCTTTTCCAGCTCAAACATGCCCTTTCTTGATCACAATTGATCTGTGTGCAGCCAATCTGGGGATATGCACAAAGCCCAGCACACGTGGGCATTACAACTTCCCTTTGCTCCCAACCCACTGGGAAAACATGAGCCTGGTTGGCACGGAGATGCTGCGAGGGCTGGAGCCCCTCTGCTCTGGAGCCAGGCTGGGAGAGCTGGGGGTGTTCACCTGGAGAAGAGAAGGCTCCAGGGAGACCTTTAGAACCCCTTCCAGTGCCTAAAGGGGCTCCAGGAGAGCTGGAGAGGGACTTTGGACAAGGGCCTGGAGTGACAGGAAGGGGAATGGCTTAAACTGAAAGCCCGAAGAAATAAAGCAGATAGTCTGATGCAACTTAAATAACTGACGATGCTCATTTACTCGAACTTCTCTCAAAATGTGCAATCCAGGCTCTAAACCCCCCAGATCTTACCTATTACAGACCCTGACATGACAGCCCCAGTCACAGCCAGGCTGCTCCTCAGCTCTGCCTGCAGGAAACGGGTGGCCAACAGCAGCAGGAGCGTGTTCTCCATCAGCATTATCTGCAGAGCAGAGAGAAGAGAGTCGTCACCTTTATCCTTCTGATGGTTTTAGGTGTGTTTCTGATGACAGAAAACACCCACTTTCTAATTATCATAGATTCACAGAATCACAGAATGGTTTGGGTTGGAAAGGACCTTAAAGTTTATCTAGTTCCAACCTCCTGCCACAGCGGGGACACCTTCTACTAGACCAAGTTGTTTGGAGCCCCATCTAACCTGGCCTTGAACACTTTCCCTGTTTTATTTCATACCTAACGTACCACTTAAAACATAAAAGTTGTTGAACTTAACTTTCTGCAAGGTGTCCACCTTTTTTTGCCAGGAAAAATAATTCTGACATCATATGGCCGCCTCTAAGAAAATGAAGCCAGAAGAGAAGGTCCATCCACCTTGGCGACCACGTGGCTTTTTATCCACACTGGATTTTCATCAAGTGGTGATGTGAGAAATGAGAATGGAGAGTCTGAAGCTTCTCCCCAGCAGCTGCATCCATCTGGAGTAACTAATACCCTGGGTACTTACTGCATAAAATACAGACACCCTGGTCTTGGAGGGACCAGGTCGGACATTGATGTAGCAGAAGATGTACACGGCTCCCACCAGGCCATTAAACAACCTCCAGCGGCATGGCTGGGCCACAATATCCGTCTGCTGGGCCACCAGCCAGAAGGACATGAGCAACCAGTGGGCACCTGCAAGGAGAAGGGACTGTACAGGCAAAGCCGTTCCCTGCAAACAGCTCCAGCACCAGGAGCATCGCAGGGCTGACCTCAGGGTGGGATGTGGGGAAGGGGGATCTCAGGTCTTACCTGCCACAGCGAAAACCCAAAAGGAGTAGAGCCTGGCGAAGAGAAGCAGGGCCAGGACCCTGGTCCCCAGCATCCCTGTCCTCCAGAGCAGCAGGCAGAGCACGGCCACGGCCGGCAGGCTGAGGTGGCCAGGCTTCAGCAGGCAGGTGAAGTGGCTGTAGGAGACCAAAGCCCAGGCGAGGGAGAGCAGGGACAGCCCTGCGCTGACACCTGCACGGGGAGAGGGCAGTCAGGGCTCTGAAGGATGCCCAGCTGCACTGTGGGGACATATCTCAGTGTCAAGGAGCTGCTGGTAGCACAGCACCCCAAAAAAAGCCAGACACCCCATGCTCCTGCCAACTGAATCATGGAACCACAGAAGTTGGCAGGACCATGGGGACCTTAAAGGCCATCTAGCCCAACCCCCCTGCAATGAGCAGGGACACCTTCCACTAGGTCAGGTTGCTCAGAGCCCCCTCCAACCTGGCCTTGAATGTTTCCAGGGATGGAGACATTCTGTAGAATGTAGAATTTGCTAAATCCGGTCTTCTTTGTGTGCTCAGCATCTGCCTGTGGAAATCTCTCCCATGGGCAGATTTCTGCAGCCCCAGGGCAGCTCCATCCTGGTCACTGCCATCGGACCAGAGATGGACACCGAGTGTGACCTTGCACACCCCAAATTCTCCCTTTGCACATCTGAAAATTCACCTTTCCTGCAAAGCAGCCCCAAACCCCTAAATGCTCAGCACTACAGCGTGATTAGGGCTGGACCATCAAGAGGAACATGCTGAGTTCAGACCCAGCCAAGACACTGTGCATGGATGTTGCTCATACAGACTGTACTGGCCAGGAGAAGCCATGGGTGGCTCAGAACTCCTCTGGGTTCAGCCACAGCAGATCTTGCAGCCACATCTGTCCCTGGTGCTTTGCAGTGAGGCTTCCCAGTCCCTTTGCAGCATTCTCCTTCACCCAGAGCCCACCCTGCGCCCTGCCAGATGGGCACACACATCCCTCACCCAAACGCATCATTCCTGTACAGTTCAAAGCATCCTCCTGGGAACTCCCAGCTTACCAGGGATGTAGCCCACTGGGTCAAGAGCCACGACAACGTAGGCCTGGAGCAGGAGGTGAGGCAGGGTCAGCAACAGGGCTTCCAGGAGCTGCAGCACACACACGTCCCCGAGCTGTGTCAGCACCTCCCCAGCACGGGCACTGCCGCCTGCCATCCGCAAAACATCCCAGTACCTGCAGGAGTCACCGTGCTGGGATGTGCTCCCTGGTTTTGGCAAGTTTGGGACTGCACCTGGGTTTGGGGGGGTTGGATGGGTCACAGGGAGCATCTCTCACCGCTTGCAGAGGCCCAGCTGGAGGAGGTGGAGCACCAGGAGCCAGCAGCTGGGTTGGTGTCCGTCCGCCCGGAACCAGAGGATGCTGAGGAGCTGAGCGGCATAGCCGGGCACCACACAGGCCATGGTCAGCCCAAACCAGCCCAGCTGCCCATGGACAAGGTAATGGATGATGGCACAGAGCCCTGGAGAAGGGCAGAGAAGCAGCCCTGAGGGATGCCGCAGCCACACAACCCAGCAACAGAGAGGTGCCACCCACAATCATAGAATTTTTAAAAAGTTTAGGTTAGAAGGGACCTTAAATACCATCCAGTTCCAATCCCTGCCAAGGGCTGGGACACCTTCCACTATCCTAAGTTGCTCCAAGCCCCATCCAACCTGGCCTTGAACACTTACAGCTTCAGTGGGCAAGCCGGGCACTCTCACAAGGAAGAATTTCTTCCTGAAATCCAATCTAAATCTACTCTCTTTCAGTTTAAAGCCATTCCCGCCACAATTCCATCTCCCAGCCACCGAGGGGGTTCGCAGCCCTTGTCCCAGTCTTATCTCCAGCTGCCGGCTCCCGGTGGCTTGTCAGCCACGGCACAGCCACCGAGGGGCCCGGCCCCAAGAAGGGCTCTGATAAAAACCGCAGGCTCCGAAATACATAAATAAATAAATAAAATTTTTAAAAGTGAAAAAAAAACCTCACCAATTTTTCCTATTAAACCCCCCGGAGACCAGCTGGGTCCGCAGGGATGCTGAACGCCCCAGCCCGTGGGCGGAACCTCGCATCTCCCCTCCCCGCGGGAGCACAGGGGTGATTCCCCACTCCCCGGGCCCCAGGGGTGACCCGGGACCCCGCAGATGGCTGTAGAGGGGCCGCTGCCACCTTCCCACCCGCCTTCCCCCCGCTCTTCGGGGTGGCGCAGCCTCCCCACAGCCCCGCGCATCCTGCGCGCATCCTGCGCGCTCACTCACTCGCCCCGCGCTCCGCCGCCAGCAGCGCCAGGCTGAGCCCCGGGATGGCCCCGCGCATCCTGCGGAGGAGGAGGAGAGGGAGGAAGGGGAGGAGGAGGAGAGGGAGAAGGAGGAGAAGGAGGAGGAGAAGGAAGAGGAGGAAGAGGAGAAGGCGGAGGAGGAAGAAGAAGGAGCCGCCGGGGCCGGTACCGCCCGGAGCCCCCGGAGCGGCCGCAGCTCCGCCCGCGCCTCACGGGCCGCGGCTCCGCGCCGCCATCTTGGATCACCGCTCTCGCGAGACTGCGGCGGGGGGGGGGGGG
>VXAY01005170.1:1082-23135 GCA_013399855.1 Oxyruncus cristatus
AGTACCTCACTTCAGGTAAAGTTAAGGAGAAGAATATTCTGGGAAGTATTGAAAAACCCTTGAAAGACTATGCTGTCATTGGTCATAGCCAGCACAGCTTCATGAGAGGAAAGTCCTGCTTATCAAACCTGATTTTATTTTATGACAGGGTGTGATGGATAGACCTGGGCTGGATGCCAGGTGCCTACCAAGCCAGACAGGGGAAAGAGAAGAAGATGGAAAACCAGTCATATGTTGAGATAAGGCAGTTTACTGAAACAAAAAAATAAAGTTTGAACGTGTGCAAGCGAAGAGGAGAATAACAAGGTTTATTCTCTACTTCCTATTGGTAAGCAATGTCCGGCCACCTGCTGGGAAACAGGGCTTTCAGCACATGTAAGGAGAGCCAACCATGTCCCAGGTCCACCAGGCACAGCATCACCAGCTGGTCAAAGAAGGGTGTTGTCCTGCTCTTCTCTGTACCGGGACAGGCTCACCTTGAATATTGTGTGCAGTTTTGGGCACCACAGTATAAGAAAGACAGTAAGTGATTAAAGAATGTCCAGAGGAGGGCAACAAAGATGGGAAAACTCCTTGAGGGAAGCAACTGAGGTCATTGCTCTGTTCAGCCTGGAGAAGAGGAGACTGAGGGGAGTCTACAACCTCCTCATGAGGAGAAGAGGAGGGGCAGGCACTGATCTCTTCTCTGTGGTGAGTAGTGACAGGCCCCAAGGGAATGGCCTGAGTTCGTGTCAGGGGAGGTTTAGGTTGGATATTAAAAAAAGGTTCTTCACCCAGAGGGTTTTTGGGCACTGGAAGAGGCTCCACAGGGAAGTTGTCACAACATCGTTTGGCAGAGTTCAAGAAGCATTTGGATGATTCTCTCAGGCACATGATGTGATTCTTGGGGATGTCCTGTGCAGGGCTGAGGGTGGGACTTCATGAACCTTGTGGGTCCCTTCTAGCTCAGCATATTCTGTGATTCTATGATTCTGTGAATCAAATAGTTTAAAGATATTTCAGGAATATTTAATGGAATAATTCCATTGTTTAATGATGTCTTTAAGCTTTAATAGAACCTAGCTTAAAATTCAAAATATAAAAGACCTCTCGAGATTAACTATAGAAGACAAGAACAGTCATTCCAAAAATGTTCAATATTTGTATCTATAAGAACAAATCTGCATTAGACATCTAATGATTATTGAGAAAATCTCCCAAAGGTATCATTTTATCATAGACAACAGACAGGGATTAGAATGCAAGGAGAAATAAATCCATATCCCAGTCTTGCATAAACCCATTCATTTCAAAAGGTAGAATATATCACAACAAGCAAAACACAACACTGGGTGGTGCATCCCAGCTTTGAAATCTTACAGGGTAGTGGTTTATGGGAGGTATAAGAGGGTTGAGTGCAACACAGGGGTTTCATTAGCTAAGAAAACACTTTCTCATGTCATAGGAAGGAGCTGTTTACACAATAGAAAGCATTAACAAATCAACCAAGCTTCAGGGAAGATCCCAACATAGAAGTCAGTGGACTGTTTCCAGTCTGTTGAAATGAGACAGTCATTCTGCTGTTTCCCTTCTTATCTGGTAGAAATCAAGCGTGTTTTCTCAGTATCTTACTTTTAAACTCCTTCTGAATGTTGTGACTGTGCTTCTTTCGGAGTTCTTTGGTGAACTAACATCTTAAAGTGATTTGAGATCCAAAGATCATTAATGAGATTTTTTTTCCCCATTGCAAATATAAATTTGCTTCTACAGTGGGTTGTTTTGTTCTTTATTGGATTCTTTATTTCACAGACCACGGAGCCAGTGGTCAAAGTATTCAGTCATGGTTTCCCAGCCTGAAAAGAAGGAGGTAAATGGAAACATATATGGTTTCCTGAGTTGCCTAGCAGAATTTAATATACAACTATATTAAAAACCTAAGCCTCTAGGGGAGCCTGCTGCAACAGTCTGAAACATAGCCCTTCCAGGATAACCACCACTGAAATGGATGTTTCCTCTCTTGTCTACTTTGACTGAAAATGTGACAGCCCACAGCAGAATGGCACAGTGATGGCTGAAGCTGCTAATACTTCAAGAATCCACGAATTATGTTTATTGGAGTCTACAGAGCCTTTTCTACGAAGGCAGCAGCTCTTTATCTAGCTTTGGGAGTGAAGCTTGAGTACGACATTTACTCTGCCTCAGTTAATTGCATTCCTACATCTTCTCCAATAAGAAAAGGTGTTCTTTTACTACACACATAGAATCATAGAATCATAGAATCATACGGGTTGGAAAGGACCTCAGAGATCATCAAGTCCAACCCTTGATCCAACACCACTGCAGTTACTAGACTGTGGAACTAGGTGCCACGTCCAGCCTCATCTTAAAAACCTCCAGGGATGGAGAATCCACCACTTCCCTGGGCAGCCCATTCCAAAGGCTGATTACCCTACTCTGTAAAGAATTTCTTTCTAATATCCTCTCTCACACTGCAAATCCTTCCCATGGACTGTAATGCACTTGAATTACCTCTGTGTAACTTCATTTTTTAATAAGAATCAATATGATTTAGGAAATTTCATCATTGCACAAAATTTTCCTTGATATATTATTATCATTTTCTGCTCTTACTGGGTATGCCTGTTATCAAAATCTTGCTACATGCTTGTTTATTTCTTGTTAAAGTCTCCAATGCTATTCACAATGTTCTATCTACATCAAGTCAAATCAATAGCAATAAAAAAAATCTTCTATGTGTTACTCTACATGAAACAAGGAGAATCTGCATCATCAGATTAAAAACTCCATGGTGATGGGGACCTGGAATTTTCTCCCCTCTCTGTGGTACTATTGAAAGTTTGGATATCTTCTCTCTAATGGAAAGGGCAGAGCCATTTCATAATCACAATTTCAACCATTTTACATTTGAAGTCCTGCTTTTATTTTCCCTGTAATCTTGGCTTAGATGATTGTTTCAGTAAGTGAATTTCAAATGCAAGTGCTATATGACAATTAGCGTAATAACAAAGGTTATCTCCATTTGCATGGTAATGAACAGTTCTCTTCCAAAACATGCCAAAACAATCAGAAGAGATGAACTACATTTTTATGTAAACCAAGCAGTAGACATTCTCTTGTATTTTAAAAAATCTTGGTTGCAGTGGATTATTATTCAGTTTGAAACAATATTATTGGAAGTCTGATACCAGAAAATTATCTGAGGTCAACTTGAGAAGAATCAGTGAAATAGACCCTTCACAAGAAGTGGTGACAACTTAGCTCTAGATTCTGAAAGGCTACTCCCAGAGAAAATTAAAATATGCAAATCTTGTGAAATATCTTGAGTTTAACTTAACATAGACCAAAATCTGAGATGGCTGCAGTGGTGCCCTAGTAGCCTTAGAAGAGAGCTTAGATTTTGTTGAAATGTACTCATGGTAATAAACCTTTGCATAGCCCCGCTCTGATCCTGCAATACTTTATTCTACCGTGAAATAAAGCCATCTTTTTGTTGTTGTTAGCCTCTATCTTCTAATTTAATTTATACTTTAGGTAATTAGATGAGACTTTTAACTGTGTTTGAATTAATTCTTCTTCAGAGTAGAGAATGATGTCTGACTTTAAGGGAGAAGAAAGAAATTATTTTATCAAAGGTAAAAACTTTACAATTGCCTTCTCATAGCAGGTAGTAAGATACTGTCCTTGGGTATAAATGCCAGATAGTACAAGACCATAAGAATCAGTAAGATTTTGTCAAGCTGCAAATGAGAAATACCACTGATCTAGTGGCTATGCACTTGTTTTTCTTTGCAAGGTATTGCATGTCTTTCAGAACATCTTCACTAAAGTGACAGAGACTGGGCTGTTTGGGTGTTCTTTCCACACTGCTCCTCTAGTTTTTCACAAGTAAAAAGCTGTAGTCTAATAAATCCCTCTGAGTTTGGAATGAGGTATAAATTTAGTTCTCTACGTTTTTTAATTGCTCTGTGTGTGAACTTCAGCACTTGTGTAGTGTGGCCCATTAGTGCTATTGTAGTGCTTTGCACTAACAAGGGATCCTTGTTTCTGGTATTTAAAATGTCCACAGTATTATTTTGGCTTGGCCTGCTCTTTTTATGATTAAGTGGCAATATACCACTGAACTATCTATTTTACCACGTAATCCAATCCAAAAAAAGAGTATCACATGATCTTAAATAGTGAGAATTTACAGCATCACAAAGTACCACACAGGAGGATACCTTAAAACAGAAGTAGAAGAGACAAGCAAAATTTCTGCAATGCCTCTATAGTTAGCCGTGTCATCCCTCCATATGTATTCAAAAGACACCAGAGAACAGTTTTTTAAAGTGGAGAATTCTTTATTTTGGCAAGAGATATCTGATCCCTTACTTCTTTATTGTGTACCTGCTTTTAGATGTATTGCTTTTAAAAGTCTACCTATAATTGCCAGAAGTGATAATTATTTAAGATCCTGACAGTGCTTCCAGTGTACATGCAATGTCTTTTAAAGGAGAGATAAATATGTCTTAAGCAGTTTTACAGACTAAAATATCCAGGGATTTTAAAACAAGGAATGCATGTGATGTAGGACACATCAACTTAATAAACTGTGTAGGACATGGAAAAGTCCATAGGTTTTCGAACATTTTTGTTTTTAAATGAAAATGGTTGATTTTATAGCACAATAAAGTATGAAATTGATGATGGGAGGTGAGGAAGGTGGGTGAGAGTCCCTCTGGGGCCTTAAAAATGTTGGAGGTGTGTGTGTGGGACAGGAATAAAACTTTAATAATCTATGAAATATATAGCTAAATTCAGGTCCCAGGGAAAAAAAATAAAATTCCTTTTTCCAAAGTCTGTCTTTTTCAAATACAAGACTTTGGTTACCATTAGACAGATACATAAAAATTCCCAAAACCTAAAATCTTAATGTCTGTATGTGTGTGTTTGATGTCTACATTATTGGTTCACGGCCAGCATGTCCAGTAACAAAAGAGAGGCACAACAGATATGAAACTGTCAAGAATCAAAAGTTTTGAACAGATTGGGGTTTGAACGGATTAGGTTTTGATTTGCAGTACTATGAAATATGAAATTTTTTTTAAGGTTTATGGCAAAAGCATTATCAGAATTTCTGAGAAATTTTACTCTACTAGGTCCCATATCATAAGTAACTACGGGGACTCCGTAATTCCGTTGGTTATTAATGTATTGGGAATGTAAACATGATTTTTTTAAACACTGCTGGTAATTTGTGGCAACTAGTAAGGGACAGTGGATAAGTAGGGAATCGCTGGTTCAATTTTTCTGTCTTATCTGACCACTTGTGAAATAAAAATCATAGATTTTCTGACTGATATATAAGGAGCAATGATTTGCTTTACAAAGCTGTCAGAAAATCCTTTCAGTACAGATATTCATATACAAAGAGAAACCTGAAGTTAGAAAATCCCATAGTTCTTCTTTTATGACTAGATTCAAATATGACCTGAAGCGGCACAGTGCTCAGCCTTGCACATTCTCTTTTAATGGGTTACTTGGTCACCCATTGGACACCACACTTTTGTGTGTCTTATTAAGCATCTTTGTATTTTGAACTACCATTGAGGGGATATTTACAGCTCAGAAGTAGGCCAGAGAAGCCAGAACCTCTACAGGATAGAGAAGTATTCAATCTTAGCTGATTATGAAACACCACAATGATTGTTATGATCAAGTTTTGTCGTTCCAGATTTACTGACATTTTGGGGACATACTCATTTTGGGGATTTACCTTTGTCAAATGATTTTGAGAAAGCAAGTTACCCAAGCAGTCTTTCAAAAAGTGAAAACACGGAAAGTGGTGTCAGCTGTTTCCCTTACAAGGCAGTCGCTGATTCATGGTGGAGCATCCCTTCCCTCTCATAACTCCCTCTCACTCCGCAAAATAGTCTATGTCATTCCAAAGCTGTCATTTCACCATGTATGAGAACTGAGTGGTTCTCCCAGGCAGCTTTCTGTGGAGTACGTGTTTTCTGGTATCTGGCCTGCTTAGAGAACCTTGTTCTGTGCCTCCAGCCTGCACCTTTCACGTCCAAGCTTAAATGCTCCTCACTGAGAGTGCCTGTAATGTAATAATGAGAATCATCTCTTGTTTTATGCTCATTTTGAAACTGAATTTTATTATTTCTTCTTTTGCAACCTTACAATTTATTTCTCAAGGACTTTCAAGAACTTGGACTTCACAATAATGGAAACTTCTGATACCTTAAATTTTATAATGAAATACATTTGCTGAGGAAGGCTTCAAAGGCTTATGAGAATCTCCAAAGATATTAAGTAACTTCCACAGACTTTGAGTTTATATTCATTGAAATCAATTAGGACATGTCTAGTTGATTTGTGAAAGTGATAATTAACACGGTCCCAGTTAATTAAATTGAGAGTATCATGCAATTAAAATAACATGATATGCAAATATTCTCAGTAGCAATTTCATGCATAATCTGCAGGCTTTGAATTGTTTGATAGAACCTATTCTGAGCAGTAGAATACAAAATAAACTAAAGAATGTGCTGGTTTTATTCTCAGATGCTGATTGAAGGAAAACATGTACTCACATGATGTGTTAGTTTACTCATTCCTAGTCTGCAATCTGCTCTGTACATTTAGGAACTTTGAATGTAGTTTGCAGAAGTGTTGCTAACTATGTATTATCATGATAGTCACCAGCAAGAGCAAAGAGGGGAGTGGTACATTATCCCCAATACAACAGTGTCAACAATTCACAAGATTTTGTGAAGGCAGCAAAATTTTTAAAATTCTATATTATAAACCAGTAATTTCAGCAATATATTCAAATACCTTTAAAATACTCTATTTTATCTGGGGAAAAAGATCTCTTAGTTCTGTGGCCTAGGCTGTAACAGTCATGGTCTTGTGGCTGTGTCAAAGTAATGCACCTAATTTGAAAATGGCCTCAGCTGTAGTCAGTCACAAACAGGTGACTGTTTTATATCACTGTATTAAACATAAATGAAGGACATTAAAAAATATCCAATAAACTCCTCATACTAAACAGAGTTGGGCCTTCTGAATAATCTCATTAGTTATAGTAATAAACAGTTGTAGAGAAGAAAATACATCATTAAAATTACTTAGTAAAGACATCAATTTCCTCAACTGGGGAGCACGAGAATTTTAATTTTTTTGCTTAAATACTGTATGTTTGAGAATGGTGTAACAAAGTTTTAATTCTAGGATCATGTGCTGCTATTACATCATGAGATATTGTAACTTCATGCGACAGAATTCAATGAATATTATTTAAAAAAACTTTTCATGGACAGCCAGTTTCAAAATCAGTAGCATTTGTGGGCTGTAGTCAGATCTGCAGTCAGTACACACCACAGACATAAAATTATTATTAAAGAAGAACTCACCAGAAAAAAATAATTTATATCTCTAATCAACTCACAAATACCAATATATTTACTGTAATATCTTTTTCTTGTAATGTTCTCTTCAGATCATCTTATTGCTTTTTAAAAGTACAAGTAGCATCTGTTTTATGTAGTGTAATAAAGATATTTTTATAGGTTTCAGCAGCTTGTTTTTTATACTTGCCATGATTTAATTTAATGTTTTGATCACCCTTTCTTCCTATACTCTGTGATGTCACCCTGCATGCTGCCCATTTCCTTTGTATTTACATAACACCATTAGGAACCAGAGATGAGTCTTTTCAGTTTCAAAGTATAATCTGAGCAGTCCCACAGGATATGGGGCTTTCTGCTGTCTGCAGTGTAACTTATTATGTCAAGCCTGAAATTGATTTGTCAGAGGGGTCACCAGTGGTGTAAGATGGTTTTAATTTCACTCAGGAGTTTTAGGCACTATTTTCTGAAGGTAATTAAGTGGCCATTATTATTATTACAACTACTCAGACATGAAAAGCAAAAATGAAAACTGTACTCCCACTTCTTCTTTAATCTATACAATTTTTAAAGTTTTTTTCATATCATATTTCCTTTCAATCTGCAGAAAGCATAGTTGTAAACAATTTTGCTTAGAAAAGAGGAACTAAATTGCAGTGAGTTTATTAAACTGTATTCGTATTACACCTGTTTGCAATTCAAAGCTGTTTCATGTTTTCACATTGTCTCAATTGTAGCTAAGAGCAGTGCCAGTTAAATGCAATCACATCAGTAAAGAGGTGGACTTTCAACCTTCCATGCTTTCTTAACATTAATTTTATATATTTTATCTAAAGAATTTCAAATTTGATTTACTGCCTTGATTTTCTTACTTTTTTTTTTCCCCCAGCTGGCTAAATGAAGAATAACAATAGTGACCATAACTGACTTGATTACTTTAGTGCTAGCAAAGGTACCATGCCACATTTCATTCCTAAGGGACCAGGAATAGGATGCTTTAGACCAGAATCTAAGCTAATACTAAAAGTAACAGCTGTCTTGCTCTCAAGGTTTGCTTCTTATGTGGTAGGTGGTGAGCAGAGACAGACTTCTTGTTATTTTATTCTGTTACTGTTTAAGAAAGTCTTCTATTTTTTACCTGTTTCTTGTAAAGAAGATACTGCAGTTCATAGCAAGTTATCAAAAGCTTGTCATACAGTTTTGCATGTACATGATGTGAAAGAGCACTTTCCACACAAGCGATGACTGGTGATAATTTTAAGTGGGGAGTTTTGTGTACTTAAACAGCAAATTACATGAATCCAACTGTAAAAAGTAACACATTTGGAAGTCAAGTGGGGTTTTTTTTATTCTTTTCTTTTAAATCTCTTCCTGTTTATTTCTCATAGCAACTTTTACCAAGAGTGTTAAAGCTCTAAACAGTTGCACTCTGGGTATCTGAGTATGAGTAGTTGCAACCAGATTTATCTGTGTTCTCCTTCCAGTTGTATGCATCATAGGGTCCCATATGGAATATGAAATGTGCTTCCTCATATTTTACCACAGAGACAAACATAATTGTCACCCTTTCCAAAGGTGGTCAAGACATAAGGCCACACACAATTTATAACACAGATCAGTACCATTTTTTTTAGGGTTTGTGAATTCCAGGAAGTTGTGGTTACCTTTGAAGATTCTAATGTGCTTTGAGAGGGGAAAATTTGAACTAAGACTGGATCAAGCTGGGGAGTGATGGTAAGCATGAAGTTATTTGAGGATGTGCAATGTAGCATCTGAGGTTTTGCAGGATCCAATATGTGCTATATAAATCCTGTATCTTCTGTGGTGGGTCAGTGGAAAATAAACTACAGCCTACTAGTTTGCATACTGGTGGCATAATTTCTTAAGCTCACAGTTGAGGCTGACTTGAATTGTGATTTTTGAATATGCTTCCAGTAGGATCTTCTAGCAGCTTGCACATCCTATTTTACTGCTCTTTGAAGTCAGAAAAAAACATTAAATAAGGGCAGCAACAGATAGCATCTGCTTATCTCATATGAGAGATAGAAGAAGCTTACATCCAGAGCTACTAAACTGAATTAAAACATTAAGATGCTATCATTTTAAATGTGTTTTGTTCAGTGATATAACATACAGTAAAAGAGTGACTGGAAAAGATTCTGAGGTCTTAATAGGGAAGCTCAGATACAAGTTTTGGGTGGAAAATTCAAATACGTGAGTATATTGCTGTTTGACAACAGAAAAAAAGAAATATCTTTCATATGTTTAAAAACCTTTCTATACACTTAGTTGAAAAATTAATTGTTTAGATGGAATAAATTTCTATCTCTAACATAGCTGATAAAATTTAGAGATAGGATTCCTGTTGATGGTTCTCCTTGAGCAGGGTATCAGAAAACCAAATTATGAATATTTTTTGTGTTTATTTTTTTCCTGTTTCTTTCAGAAACATTCCAATATCCACAGAAAGTGATTGTTTCCAAAAATGCTGATTTTTGAAGGAAATTATTTTGATGCAGTTGCAATCTCATAGTTTGATGCGCTGTATATGAGGTCCTCTTTACTTACTGTCCCACACACTTTTTCTTCTGGAAACTGGATTAACCATAGTATTTTATTCCACATTGCTGATGAAACCGTAAGTTAACGTTAGGCCAAGAAGAAAATTATTTTACAGAAAATTCTAACTGTACTTCTGTATTTAAAAACAAAGTCAATAAAACCCAACAAAAAAAGTGTCAAAATTGCTTGAAAGGCACAACTTCCATATTAGTTGGAATTATTCATTGGGATTAATTATGTATGCAATTCTTTATTAATTGTATTCTATCTAAGTCATACTGTTATTTTGCTAGATCGATGTCATACTGACAAGCCAGTAATTATCCAGTCATCTCATGTACCTTTTTTGAGTTGTTGATATATTAGCTTTCCTCCAGTACCTTAGAATTCTGTGTTCTGCAAGACTTTTTAAAAATGAAAATTAACAATCTAGGGAGATGCTTGGCCAGTAGCAAGGATGCATATTATTAAGGGTGTAGTGATATAAACACTGAATTTTAGCAATAGTTTTTTAATAGAATTCTGAGCCAGACTTAAAATGGCAAATAATTTCCTCTTCCTGTGTATTGGGCTTGGAAAAGTTTTGATAGTGGCAATGTGGGGAGGGAGTGTGAGAGAGGAGGGACTGCAGGGGTGGCTGCTGCAAGAAGCTGCCAGCAGCTTCCCCTGTGTGTGACAGAGGCAATGCCAGCCAGCTCCAGGACAGATCTGCTGCTGGCCAAGGCCATCAGCAAGGGTGGTAGCAGATTTAGGAAGGGGGAAAAAATCCTTCACAACAGCAACTGCAGCTGGAGAACAGAGGAATGAGAAGACATGACAGAAACAGCTCTGCAAACACTAAGATGAGTGAAGAAGGAGGGGGAAGAGGTGCTCCAGGTACTGGGGCAGAGATTTCCCTGCAGCCCATGAAGACAATGATGAGGCAGGCTGCCCCCTTGCAGGCCATGGAGATCCATGGTGGACCAGAGATCCACCTGCAACACTTGGAGAGCAGGTGGATGTCTGAAGGAGGTTGTAATCCCACATGAAGCCCATAGTGAAGCAGCCTCCAGGCAGGACCTGTGGCCCCTTGGGGGAACTATGCTGAAGCAGTCAGTTCCTGAAGGACTGCACCTTGTGGAAGGGACCCATGCTGGAGCAGTTAATGAAGAACTTGAGAAAGACTCACATTGTAGAAGTTCCTATGGGTGGGATGCCATGCTGGAGCAGGGGAAAAGTGTGAGTAGTCCTTCCCCTGGAGGAAGAAGAAGTGGCAGAGATAATGTGTGATGAATTGACCACAGTCCCCACTGTCCATCTTCCTGAGCTACTGGGGAGGACGTGGGACAAAAATTGTAATTAAAGTTAAGCCCAGAAGAAGGGAGGGATAGGGAGAAGGTGTTTGAAGATTTGAGTTTATTTCTCATTATTCTATTCTGTTTTGATTGGTAATAAATCAATTTCCCCAAGTCAAGCTTGTTTTTCCCATGACAGTAA
The DNA here is from genome assembly GCA_013399855.1 of Oxyruncus cristatus. Lineage (NCBI taxonomy): Eukaryota > Metazoa > Chordata > Aves > Passeriformes > Cotingidae > Oxyruncus > Oxyruncus cristatus. The sequence goes on from VXAY01005170.1 coordinate 12,518, forward strand.
TTGGTGAGTGAATTATCCCTGTCCTTATCTTGATCCAGGAGATCTTCATTATATTTTTTGTTCCCTGCCCAGCTGAGATGGGGAGGGATAGAGCAGCTTTACTGGGCAGCTGATGTCTATCCAGAGTTAACCCATCACATACCTTATTCTGGTATGAGAATCCATCATCTGACCTTTGCCAAACTACTTATTGAAAATGGTATTAATGCAAAAAAAGGTGAAAAGGTAATGAGCAACTTGTTGCTAGGATAAAGGGAACAGCAACTGAGAATAAAAGAACACTTAAAAATCCACAGATTTGATTGTCTGGCTCTTCTTTCTAACAGCTCTGCTACAGTGGACATTCTGTGAAAGGGAATGCTTCTTTGTGGACATACATGTGCACACACAGGCATGAAACATTAGAAGGTAGAAAACAACGAGTAATATTTAATTGAAGAAGCCAGCTATTTAGGCATGGTGAAAATGGCCATTACCCTAAAAAACTAACATAATGGAAAAGGTTTTTCCAGCAATGCTAGCACTTTATTGTATCATGAAATAGAAATATGTTATAGACATCACAAACCACCTACTCCTTTCTCCTTTTGTTTCCAGCTGGTTAAGATACAAAGGAGTAGAAAAGGCGTTTGGCCAGAGTCTGAAATATACTTATGCGTGTTAACTGGGGAGCCCAACTAATGTTTAAAATACTGATGTTTCTCAAGTAGAACGTAAAAGAAATGCTGAACTGAAAAAAAACTTATCAGAAGACTATATGGGAAAACATATAGATTTGTATGGGAATTCGAGAGAGGAAATAAATTTAATGCTTCCACATTAAAATATTTTGTAACATGGTGCTCAGTGTCTAAATACAGGTATCCACATGCAGGTTCCTCTATAGTTTTAATTTGAAAGAAGACGATTGCCTACAACAATGGACCTTAGTAAACAAAGAATGCCAGCCTTGATACAGTTAGGTTTTGTGATCTATTCTGTGTTATTGCCGACAAACAAGGCCTGGCACTCTTCAGTAAATCTGAGGCTTTATAACAGGTATAAAAACATTCTGGAGAAAGAATGGCTTGTTAGCTAGATGACTGGACCATCACTTCTTCTTCCAAAAGCTGACAGTGTGAGTTCAATAAAGATAATTTTGTCTTAGAAATCTCTAAGAATGTGAGTGAAAATGCAGTCAGGTGTTTTATAGGATTAAATAGAACTGTGAACTATGGATGCATAAAACCATATCACAAATACAGCTTTCAACACTGCAATTTCAAAAGGATTTGGCTCGTTGTATAGATGAGGGTGCTTTGTACTTGAAAGCAAGGGTTTTCCTGGACCTGCTAAATCTTACTTATTCTTTAACTCAGGCAAAAGCATGGTGTTTGAAACAACTATGTAAATTCTTGGAAAAGAGAAGTGATTTTAAACACAGGAATCAATAAAAGTTCTAATAAGGTCACTGATAACACATATATATGGAACACCAAAAGGCACTAAATTTTGGATAAATAGGATAAAGGATAAATATGGATATTTAGTCTTTATATGGATATTTATCCTTTGGATAAAGGAAAAATATTGCTCTCCTTTTATTTTATTTGCTACTCAGTTTCCTCAGAATCCTGCACTTATGAAATATTGAAAATAAAAGTGTGAAGCCTTCGAAGAACTTGAAATTTAGGAAAGAGGAAATTTTAGAAGTAGCTGTGTGTTACTTCTCTATAAACATCAGCCTAAAGAATAAAGAAACTGAAGTAACACACACAGAAAAGAAATGGCTGTGCTCCAAGGAAAACAGTTCTTTTGCCAGTAGATACAGCTGAAAACATTCAAAACTAAGTAAAATATTTAACTAGTGTTTATATCATTTCACAAGATATATCTAAGTATTGTGTTCAATATTAACTGTATCGAAGAATAGTTTGGGATCCAGTTCTTCAATGCCCGTTCATGTGAGAAGTGTGACTTTATACCAAAAAACCAAGTTAAATCATAAAGACTGTATGAAATTTAGGAGTTACTAAACATAAGCAAAAAGTTGGGAAACTGGTCTGTAGGTGGCCATGGCTCATACTCATTAATATTTAAAATATGTCCCTAATTAAAGACATTTTTTTGTACAAAATGTAAGGTTTCCAGTCAAGAAGTCTGTGGCAAAGAATATTTTTAAATCACTTTCTTCCGCGAAACTTAATTTCCTGATTAAGACTGGATGCTTTGAACACATTTGGCTTTTTTCTGAGCAATGTTAGAGCCTCACTGAAGTAGTATAGTATGGGTTCCTCACACTGCTTCAGCTTGGCTAACTATATCTCTCATGATATAGCCCAGCAAGTTTATCCACGGAGGAATAGTCCCAACTAAAGTATGTTTCCTTGGCGGTTGAGAAGTCAAATTTTTAAAGTATGAAACAGCTGTATTGCTTTTCCTGTAAGCCACGGTACTGGCTTACATGGATACAAAATATATCTGAGCCCATTCAGAATGAAAAATACTTTCATTGCTTAACTGACCTTTCTGGAAAATGGTTGCTCTCCGGAAAGTTTTGGAAAAGAAAGTAAAATGTCTAAATATCAGCTGTCTCACAGAGCTAAAATCTCATTTTCAGTTCTACGAGGTAAAGTATCTTTGACTCAAGATAAAATTAAATTTATAAAGTTTGTTGTATTTGATCATTGAGATATCTTTCTCTGGGATAAGTGCCATGGTTCTAGTTTCCCATTATGGACCACCGAGTGTTGGAAGCTTCTTTTGTTCACTGTCTAAGGGTGTGGGGGCATAGCTTTAATTATTATATTTATTTGAAGCAATAACTATTGCACCTATTGAAAACAATTATTCATTTCCCTGTTTTGAAATATCTTTTTTTTCTGGTGTAACTAAGCAAGTCAGAATGACTAGGATAGAAGAAAGCAGACAAAAAAGTTGAATGTCAGTTATCTGCTGAAATTACATGCTTTTGTTCTATGTATTTTACACATCACATCTTCCAAAAAGAGGCTTAAATGGAGAGAAGTTAAATGAAATGGTGTCAATACTCATGGTAGTTTGTGTCATATACAATTAACCTTGCACTGCTCTGTTGTTCTGTGCAGAAGCTGGTGATAATCAGTACCATCTTTATGTTCAGACCTGGAAAAAACAAGAAATCTGTGTTCTCACTCCATACAATACCAGCAAACCAAGCCTTGCCTCTGTAGAAAAAAGCTTCTGTAGCCTTTGATATTACAACAGTTCACTGAAGGGCAATGCCTTCAAAAGTTCCTTATTTGTGAGAAAAGATTCACATTACAGTTTCCCACTGGCACCATCTGCCCCAAAGTTAAAGGGAAAATCCAAAGAATATACATAGAATGAGTGCATTTTAAATGAATCTATGATTAAGGAGAGTTGTGTCTATTTATATTGGTAAATGCTGTAGGTCTTTAAGTGATCTTGGGGAAGCATGACTGTGTGCATGTGTGTGTGAGAGCGGTGTTTTTAGACAAAAATATCAAATGCGAGTCCACAAGCCCATAAGGATCTTTAACTACTTTAGGGATGGACAACTGAACAGATAAGCTGTTAAAATCTGTAAACTGCTGTACTATTACTGCATCGTATTATCTATCTTTTTTTCACAGAGAGAATTTGAGTGTTTCAGAGTCTAAAATATCTAAGTCAAATAAAACCACTCCTCCTAGAAACATACTGTTTAACAGAAATTATTTAATGATTTCAATACTGTAAGAGATATGGTAAAGTGAAATAAAAAAATGTGTTTTTGTTGTTTTGTTTGTTGGTTTGGGTTTTTTTTGTAAAAATCTACTCAACAGGGTAACATACCAAGATAAATTTGAAAAAGCGGCACAATGCATTTGTATACTTAAAGTCTGTCTTTTGCATGTAGATATTGATCCACACAGTGTAAATATATGCTTAAGTAACCCTGCTGAGTGAGAAAAAGTTTACTTGTGGCCACAAGGTCATCTCAGTGTGCAGGCAATACAGAAGATGCTCTGTGTCTTTCTCCACAGCTAGAAACTATGACTCGGGGTTTTCTGAGTTACAAGTCTTGTTTTTAACTAGTCCTTAAGACTCTTCTTAGTTTGTCCAGATCCTTTTGGAGCCTACATAAATCCTGAACATAAAAAACATCCCGAGGAGCTGTGGAGGCAATATCTCAATTTTTTTTCCAACCTATTTTTTTCCTGCCCCCTAACCCTTCCATTGGAAAAGAAAAGAAATAATAACACCTTATGCTTTTTCATTCCACTCACAGTTTTTATAGACTTTTATTCTATTCCTTTTCAGTCATCTGTTTCTCAGGCTGAAGGGTCCAAGTCTATTTAGTTATTCCTTCTACCAGTATTATTCTTTAACTTTGATCATCCCTGATACACTTCTCTGTACTTTCCTCAGTTCTTATTCTCACATCTCAGAAATAATATAATAGAAATAACAACATTAAAAATGTAGTTGTATGATGAATTTATGCAGTGGCATAGTAGTGCTTTCCTTTCTATATTCTTTTTTTAATAATTTCTAGCACTCTATATTCTTCTTTCACTGTTTTTGATCTGGTGCTTTCATAAAACTGCATTACAACATCAGCATCTCTATTCTGTGCCTGCCAATCAGCTCGGATGCAGACTGAATTCTTACTGTGTATGAAATCATGTTTTGGAGGCAGAAAATCAGAGCCACGGTTGCTTAAGCGTAATCAGCAAAAGAGTTTTGGGAACACCTGCAAATCTTAAAGAGAACATAATTTGAAATCTTCTATCTAAAAAATTCTGTACATCAAATTATAGGGCTTCATTTGCACAGGATATTCTGAGATGGAAGGGACCCACAGGGATCATCGAGTCCAACTCTGAAGTGAATGGCCCATGGATCAAACTCACTACCTTGCTGTCATTAGCACCATTCTCTAACCAGCTGAGCTACAGAAATTTTGAGTAAATCTAGTAAATACCCTGTGGGAGTCTGATGGTGTTGTTATTGAAAGGATGATATTAAGAATAGTTTAGGATTCCCCCTCCCCCGCCCCTTATAACAGCAGAATTTATGGCTGAAATTTGAAAATTCCTTGGTATGGTTCTGGGATCATTCTATCAATTATTTTTTAATATAATTATGTTAATTTACAGCTTCTGACATTGAAACTTTGTGTGATTTTTAAAGTTTGTGGAGTTTCTGCATGTTTTAATCCTGAGCCTTCTACACTGCTAAAATCTAATGGGAAAAAATAATCTTTTATTTTTCAGTTTAAGAAAATTCAAGGAAAGTTACGAGACACACTGTTCATCCCCCTATTAGGGGAAAAAAAAAAAAGAAAGATAATAATATTTACCTAATTTGCCTTAAAGCTGGAAAACTTAATGGGAATTCAAAGGCTCACTGTGAGAAGAAAAGAGCAAACAGTGATAAAATCAAATATTTCTCACAAAATAAAATAAAATATGAAACTTTAAAGGAAGTTCTCATGAGAAAATGTTTCATTACTTCCTTTTTCTCACTGATAGAGGGAATGGACAAAAATAATTTCTGTTGTGGTTTATTTTCATTCATTTTGAGAGTGAGAGTTGGACCTTCTGTTCTAATCAGGCTGCCTAATATTCCTGAGTATTTAATCCTCTTAAGAAAGGAGACCTTATTTGGCAAGTAACTTGAGAAATCGTACTATGCACCTCTATACACTTCAACTTGCACTTCAGCCTCTTGAAGAGCTCAACAAACTTTTCTGCTACTATTTTATTTACATCTACTTAACTAAACACTGGTAGAACTAAAAGTTATGGAATTCTGTGTTGGTTTGGATCTCTGTGATGGAGTCAGAGTCCTGTGACATAGAAGCATACAATGATAGAATGTGTTGGGTTGGAAGGGACCTGGAAGATTACCTAGTTCCAACCTCCCTTCCATGGCCAGGGACACCTTCTACTAGACCAAATTGCTTAAAGTTCCCTCCAACCTGGCTTTGAACATTGCCTGGGATGGGCCACCCACAACTTCCCTAGGCAGCCTGTTCCAGTGCGTTACTACCCTCGCAGTAAACCGGAAGCGTTAAATAAAATTTACAGAACATCTAAATGTCTGTATTGAGTGAAGTGCTTGGTTTAGTGACTTGTGTCAATAACAGTACTTTCATTCATCCCTGTCCAAGACTGCTACTCATATTAAACCGACACTTGCAAGTCCTTATTTTTTCACGTCAAAACCTGCTACACCTGTTTTCAGCAGTAGTGCGGTCCTCCAGCAATTTCAGAAAAATTAATTAAAACTCTCTAATATCTTTACGCTATCTTAGCTTAGAACAGTTTCCAGAGTATAATATGGAGTACAATTCTGCAAAGTATATGTGAAAAATTAAAATATTTCTGTGTCTAGGGAAATGAGCAATCTCTTTCTAGCTTTGCTTTCACAGTTTTTGCTTTCCACAGTTCATGGTAGTGGTTAATCCCCTTTCTAGTGCCGGACCTTCATGAGGAACTTATGGAGCTGGGGGTATGTTAGTAGTCTGTAGATTAATTTTGTGACTATAACCTACAGTTATAGTCTTCGGATTTTTAGAATTAAAAAGACTTAAACAAACAATGATGAATGCCAGAGAAGGTGCAAACTGGAAATTTCTAGAACATTTTAATTAAAAAGTAAAAACACTTTTATTTTAAAAATTATTTTAGTAATAAATTTTTGCAGCTACACATTGCAGGATATTCATTTTAAGCTTCCAAATAGTCACTTATTACAGAAATAGTGATCTTACTGCAAAATCCAAGTTCCTTTTTCTGAGACTATGAAATCACCAGGAGAGATGTTACACAGAAAGCACAAAAATGTTCTGTGACACAAGTATCTTGCAGATTAAGTAAAAGATAAAGATGGCGTATGGACATAGAATAGCTGTAGAGCACAAGGAAACAGGGCAAATTGTTCAGCCTGACTGCCCTTGTAGTAGCATCCTGTTGTCAAATTTTGCATAAACACCATGGAGAAGAAAAAACTCATTTAAAGACTGATCACAGTGCAGCTTTTTTGAGGTTTCAGGGGAAATCCTCCCAAAAAGAATGGAATATAAAAGACATCAACAACTCTATAACTTTAACGAGATATTGGCACCGTGATGGGTCAGACCTGGAATTTAGGGTTAATAAGAAGATTGTCAGGGAAGAGAGGACTAAAGACGTTTTTTAAAAGAAAAGATACAGTTTACTTTCATGAAACAGAAGAAACAGCTAGAAAAACATAGGTGAAGAGTTGCATCTCTGTCAGATTCTGACAACATATATGAACATTCCAATAGGATTTCAAGTGAGTGTGAACCAAATGGGACACATTTGTTTGAGAAAGCAGTTCAAGAAGCCTACAAATAAAAAGATGGAGATCACAGTTAGAAACATAGAAGTAAAAATTAAGCAAATGTTAATAAAGTTGTTCTTTTCATTCATAAGCAGGGAGCAAGGGTTTATAATGTTGCTGGTTTGTATTTTATATGACTGAAGCACTCCAACAGTAAGGTAAAGGTAACATTAAGGTGACTTGTGCTTAATACTGGAAGTGATTAAATAAAATTGCAGTTTTGTTTCTTGTGAGAACATGTGATGTGGCAACGCACTCTCTGTCATTTCTATCATACCTCTAAATTTGCTTGTCTGTTTCAGCCAAAGGTGAGACAATTCTCAGTGATAAGTTCCTACAAATTTTATGAAAGATGAACAAAAAGGGAGGAGATTCTCAAGCTAGTGTCCCAGAGAGCATTCAGATAAAACAAAACCTGTACAGATTGTTTGGAAGCAGCCAGCTTACTGTGTAACTTGCTCTACATGACAAATGCACTGATGGGCCAGCCAGCACATAGGTAGCTCCCTATTCACAAGATTGCTTGTAAGTCCCTACTAGGGAAGGGATGGAGAATAGTAGTTGGATATACTGAAGTATTAAGGGACAAAAGAAGCAAATCCATAAAGAAAAAAGCCTCATTATCACTGCCCAGGGAACAGGCTTTTTTAGTGTCTTAAGTAGAAACAACTCAGAATTTGAAAAGATAACACTACACCTGAACAGTCATAATCTGGCACTGTTAAAATCATCATAGTGTGTCACTCCAGTTATACTGTAGTTCAGATTCTTACTAAAATTTATTATTTTAAATATTTTATAGTAATGTGCTTGCAGTGCCACAAAGTTATTTTTCCACTTATGCTGTTATAAGACTGAAGTTAATTGATCATACATGGTAAATACTGACTTTTGGGGGGAGGGAAATAACAAGACTTCTACAATGTGTACAGATATACACAGACAACAATTAGTAAGTGAGGTCACGTGTGTATGGGGTAGCCTCCAAATGCACAATGAATATTGCTTCTCATCCCCAACTCACCAGGGCTGGTGGCAGGGTCTTCAGGTTCCCAGGCACTGATCCTCTTCCCTCTCACTATATTCATGAAACCTTGATGTCTGGACAACAGGGTGAAAGAGAAGGGGGAAATTCGGAGAGGAAATTGATATGTCTTTCTAGTTCCATACTACTAATTTTGCTGATGATGACTAAGACCAAAAAATAAAAGCTAGGTAGATTATCAGCATGAGAACACCTCTTGAGAGGAGTAAAAACTTTGTTTTGTCATTGAAGTAAAACGGTGTATTGGAATGTGGGTAGGAAAATCTGCTAAGCAACACAGTTATTTTGACACAGCTATTTCTCAGAGTGAAACAGCATGTTAAAATCTGTATGAAACTGAATTTAGCAAGGAGAATCAAGATCAGAATGTAGATGTTTTTCTCCAGAATTGGATAATCTGAATACAATTTCAAGTTAAAGTTAAAATTTCAGAGGAGTAGGATGAGAACTGGAAGTCATAGATCTTAAGGTGTCACATGGATTTTAAGATGTTCAGTTTGCCTACTAAAAACATTTTCAAGCACATTTGTTCCAAGCCAAAGGGTATTTCTGACATTCTAAATGTGACATCTTGGCAGTTGTTGTTTATGTTATGCCAGTCTTAAGAGTTATACACATTGAGTATTGACATATATTCTGTTTTCCAGAAGTATAACCAAATGCACTGAAGAAAAAAAGTGACACAAATTCACCGGTCATAATGTTTTCCAGGTACATTACAACATTGCCTTCTATGGAGCTATTTGACGGGAAAACCAGGGAGACTATGTGCCTCTTTACAAGGTAGACTTTTTCATACTATTTTTCTGGAAGCAGTTATAGGCACCTCTCCTCTTTTACATAATTTAAAAATAGGGTTGTTATTAAAAATAATCCCCATCATAATCCAATATAAAGCTTTGAATTACAATGAGAATGACAGTGCTTTATGCCACGTTTTCCCTAAAGAATATCCTTAGCTATGTTCATTCAGTGAACTAAATATATGTTTTTAGGCATCTGTATGAAATTTTTAATTTTAAAATTATTTTGTTATTGAGTTTGAGTTATCCTGCAAAGTCATCATAAATAACTCTATATCAGTAATAGTGCCTTAGCTATTGAGAAGACACAGATAGACTCAAAGCCCAATAAAGTAAAGGATAGGAGGCTGGTGAATAATTTGGCACCTTAATACAAGCCCTGACTCAAGAGATATACTAACTGAGGTGTGTTAATCAACCTGTGTTCTGAATGGAACTCAGACTTTTTTTCTGAATGTTGATTATTGGGTTTCACCACCAATCTTCTGTAACAAAAAGCCACAGAGCTGAGGAAAATGAGTCACTTTAGTGAGACACCACTCTTGACAATGTATTTTATTATGTTTCAGAAAACTGAATTCAGGAAATAAAGTCTTCACCTCTGAAAGGAAAAAGGAGCAACAAAAGCCTTAAGTGTCTGTGTTGTTGAGAAGATCTGAGAAAGAGGTTAGCAGTGCAGTACATACAAGTCTGACAGCTGCTTTTTTAGCATCACTGCAGACTTGCTACCGTACTGTTGTTTTCTTCTGGTGTTCTTACCCTACAAAGATTTCCATTCCTACCAGCCTCACTGTTTTTGTCACCTCTTTCTTCAAGCTAATTTTAACTTCAAAATAACTCAAACTGATCCAAAACTTTGAAGTCAGCCTCAGTTTCAGTGAGAAGTTGAACTCGGTGATGTCTAGATGTTCCCTCCATCTTAAATTTTTCTTAGATTCTATGATTTTAATTCCTTCAGTGGAAGAAAGATCAAATTACCATGGATTTTCTTATCCTGTATTGCACTTATACTTTCTGTTGTGATTAGGACATTATCTAGTTATTATAATAGATGTAAAAAACTGTTGTGGGTTTACTCTGGATCGATTTTTTTCAAACTTTTTACACAATTGTTATAAGATGAGAGAAGTTTTATACAGACAAAAGAAACTTGATGTGGGGGAATAATATTAAATTTATTACTAGCAGGATAAAAAAAAATAAAAACTAAAGAATAATATATACAATAATTTTAACTAGGTTTTCTTATGAAGAAAATTTTATGTATTTACAAAATTATCCCTCCCCCCTGTATCAGTCCAGGAGGCGAAAAGTCTTTTCCCTACTTTCAGGGTTAAAGTTCCTCTAAATCAAATTTGCAGCACTTGAAAGTTTTCTTCTCTTATCTCTAAGTTGACATCTCCAATCAGCCATAGCTGGAAATCTCTCTCTCTCT
>VXAY01005170.1:23813-36512 GCA_013399855.1 Oxyruncus cristatus
TTTGTTCATGTTTTTCTGCAGAAACCATCACGTTGCAATTGCTCGCAGTGTCTGGGCCTTGTCACCTAACCACATTACTCTGCTAGGAAGAGATAGCCATTTTAGTAGGGGGTCATAGGCTTGCCAAAAAAGCTGCATGCTGAATTCACAGCCCCTGGGAAGGAGACAGGCAGGCTGAACAGCCTCCAGGCTACCTGGCAAACACAGATGGTCACTGGTTTCCATTTTATCCCTGTTTTTGTAATTTCCCAGCCTTTTTTCCAAAAGAAAACTAAAACAAAAATATATTGATTTTTGCTTTGAAAAAGTGCTGTGGAATATCAGTGTTTGATCAAGGTATAAAGATTTCATTTAGGACAGTCTGGTATAAGTTTTGTTTTTCTGTACTGCCCCATATGAACTGCTGCTCAGGCTGGTTCCCTGGAAGGATCTCAATTCCCATTAGGCTCCACAGTCCTGAATAGATGGTGCATCGGGGAAACACTTGGCAGTGCTACCTTCTGGATTTTTTCACTGTAACTCTTTTTACAAGCTCACCTATTATTACACACCAGAGGATCCACATATTAAAAAACACATGTAGTGAGTAATAAGAGTTCTTCAGTGTCAGGTAAAAGTGAGTGCTTCAGGATATTTGTGTCATGGCACTCACTGAGCATGCTCTGATGTTTTATGTGAAATTTTTTATGTTTGAGATCTCTACTCCAGTCGAGGCTGACAGAAACATGGACGCATACAAAAGTCATGTCCATCATGTTACGTTAATGTAAATCAATGTATCTGTAGTTATTGCAGATGGGAATAAATTGCATATTAGACTACCAAAGCAGCTTTGCATAAGCTGTGTTGGGCTTTAAAGGCAGCCTTAAAAAACAACAGCCTTTTTCTGGATGCAGGACTTAAAGTTTTTTTCTTCTGTGTTCTGAAAGAAACTGAAATAAAATAACCCTTTCTCCAACTCATAAGAGAAGCAGAGGGCAGTGATAATCTCTAACTTGTGCACAGTCATACTCACAGGATAGCAATAAAATTTCCTGCAGCTTTCTAATTTATTTGAATGGGAAATAGCAGGGGTCTTTAAGCTACAATCCATATAATCAACAATGCTGTTAACGGCTATTCCCATATTTCGGGGACTCTATTAAGTGAATGAACTTTAGATGTCTGTGATATAAAATCCATGTCCTGATGTTACTTTGAAATATAACTGACTTTCTCTTAAAAATTATTGTGTAATATGTCAAGTGTTGGTACAGTTGATCACATTTATCCCACTTTTAATATTCTCATCTAATCCCACAGCATAGATAATAATAAAGTTTTCATGTCCATGGACAGGGAAGAAGGACTATCTCTTATTGCCTTTGTAAAAGTTGGGAGTAGAAGACATCTCTTTGGAAACATCTCTTAGCACAACTCTTGGTTTTACTCCGAATGACAGTTAAGCTATAAAAGTAGACACTAAACCCACATAATATGCTAGCCTTAGGAAAAGGAAGAATTACATTTCTCTACTGTTCTGTGAAATAGAATATATTATGCTAAACCTTTGCAACCCTTCAGAAAATGTCTCTTTCAAAAGATTTAAATATGAGATGAAAGTATGAGCAAAACTAGAGTTCAGGCAAAGGGGAAAAGGTTTGCTGTAGGCACAAATGTCACAAAGGGACAGAAAGGAGGAGGAAGACAAAGCTGGGCACAATGCAGCTACCAGGAGGACATTCAGCCTGTGACTGAAAACTGCTGAAGAGTGAGGTGGGGGAAAAAAAGCAAACTAACAAAAAGGAGGAAATGTCTTTTTGTGTTTAGCGCAGAACTCTTTAGTGCCTTGTCTGATTAAGTGGCTCAGAAACACAGTGTCCTGAGCTCAGAAGAGTAAGGGAAAAAGATATAGACAGAAAGGGAAAAATTAGAATCTTTTGCCATTACTACAAAAAGAAATTTTTACATACCATACTCAATGCAAAGGTGTGAAAGATACTTAAAAGGAAGCATAATCACAAGGAATAAAAAAAAGATGGAAAGACAGCAAGTAAGTGAGTGGAAAATGGTACATAAAAGCAGAGTAATGTTTTAGATACAAAAGTTAAAGACAAGAATTTGGAGAACAAAGAACAAATGGATCATGGTGTCTGAAGTAATAACCAAATGAAAAATGGAAAACATTAAGATGGATTCATAAAACACCAAATAAAATATGAAAGTTAGACTAAAATAAGAAACATGGGCCGGCATCTAATGAGCAGAGATATGGCAGGGGAATTATTTTCATATTCTTTTATTTACAGAGAAAAATACATTTTTAGTGGATCAATTTATTTTAAATGCTTATGTTTTGGTGACATTTCAGTGCAGAGAAAAGGAAAACACAATTCTTTCTTTTTTACCACAGAACCATAGAATACCCTGAGTTGGAAGGGACTCACATGGAATGCCAACATCCAACTCCTGGCCCTGCACAGAATAGTGCCAAGAATCACACCATGTGTCCAAGAGTGTTGTCCAAATGCTTCTTGAACTCTGTCAGACTGAGTGCTGTGAACATTTCACTGGGGAGCCTGTTGCAGTGCTCAAGCATCCTAATATCCAACCTAAACCTCCTCTAGCACAGCTTCATGCCTTTACCTCAGGTCCTGTCACTGTTCACCAGAGTGTAGAGATTGATACCTTCCCCTCTGCTTCCCCTTGCGAGGAACCTGTATGTTCTTCTCCCACCAGTGATTTTCAGAATTCTGTCCTTCAAGCCCCCACTTCTCAGAGGCTTGGTCAGATTCCAGAATAGTAATTCTGGTCTCTCTCCAGCTTCAACTACCTTTTGTGGGAGCTTTACTTCAATCTTGTATTGCTAGTATGATGGGTATTGAAGAGAATCCCATGAAAATTGTTGCCTTTCAGATCAATATGGAAATAGGTATAAGAATATTATTAGCTTTTTAAACCATTAGCCTAAATGTGCTTGAGTGACATTTTAGTAATTTAAAATAGAATTAATTTGCATTTTGGAACATTCTGCTGGTCTTCTTGATGAATAATACAAACAGAAAATGAATTGAGCAACTTTTTCTTTGGTCAGAATTAAATTAGAAAAACAGTGGAGAAAGAAAGTGCTTTGTAAAAAAATGGGAAGAGGAAATGAAAAGGAAACCAAAATAATTCAGCTATGTAGTCCTAGATTCTGTGGATATTCTGTTGTAGGATTATTGAGGGACATAGCAAACTAAACTGAGAATTGCATTTTATGCATTTAAAAATTGTAGGAGGGCACGTTTTTTCCCCCATACATCCTGGTAAAAAGCCAAGTAATACAATAGCAAAAAATAGGTTTGCTGCCCATTGATTTGATAGGCATTGCAGTGCCCTATATTTATGGTTTAACTTCTGATTTGCATTTCATTTTTGCTCATTCCGCAATGAGATATTGTACCATTCAGCCAAATAAATCAGTGAAGAAAAATACTGTTAAGAGCTGGTTTGACTTATGGACTCATTCAATTCAATAATCTGGAGAGCATGATTGCTTTAAGGTCTGAAATTGAGCAACATCTTAGTAAAAATTAAAAACAAAGGAATGGACTCTGGTAATTGCTTATTAAATTTTCAAGCCCCAGTGACAATAACAAGTTTAAATTGATTGCTCAATACATTTAAAATAGATGACACTGAATGCACAACAAAACCACACCAGCATAGCAAATAACTAGATATTCTTGAATGGATAAGTACCTTGGTACTTTACTACCTCTGGAGAGTTTAAGGAATTCAATAAAGCAGACTCGAATGGATCCAATGAAAATGCTGTGCATCAGGCACAAACTAGCTCTGGATTGCAGCAGTCGCTGCCTCAGCTTAGTATTTCGCTGGAGAAAAATATGCTCTCTCCACGTGCACATTCTGGCTTTTTCAGGCCTCCTGAAAAAGCCTTCCACTTTCTTTCTGCTGCCTTAGAACCACAATGTGTTTGTTTGCCTGCTGCAAACATTGAGTTTCCTCATGCACTGTTAAATTTTCACAGGACATTTCATTTCAGCAGGGTAAGGTCCAGGAGTTCAACACCAGAAACCAATCAAACAATAACACTTTAACATGTGAGAATTGGGAGGGAAAAGTTGGACTACAGTGTCTTGTCAGAGCACATGGAAGGAGAAAGGAGGAAGATAAGGGAACAGGGGGAATAAAAGACCAGAATTAAAAAAGCAGCTTTAAAAGAAAAGCTGACTGGCTTATAAATCTCACTTCTCATCTTCAGAGAGCTCTTCAAAAAGCTAAAGAGACTTAAAGATGTGAGTTTAAATGGTTTTCTGAAAGATTGTTTTTGCAAAAGCTCTAAGGTATTCTGAAGAAGTCAAATAAGCTGGAGAAAGGGGGGTAGGAATAGACGCATAAGAGAGAAAGGGAAAAATCATTGAAGTACTTGCACAAAGGGGACAAATTAGAGTTCTCACTTTCACCCTGACTTTTCACAGTACTGTAGTAACACTAATCAAATACAGGTTTTGCATGTTAGTAGGGAAAAGACTTTTTGCTCAAATCTGTGAAGTGATGCACTTTTTACTTGTCTTCTAGAGAAAACACACTGTGAAAGAGTCTATGAAGTAAATATGGAAAGATACAGACAAAGAAGCATGAACTCAGCCAACTAAACCTATTGATGAGAGCCAACATGCCTGTGTTGTTACAGCAACAGCAATTCCACACCTGTGTGCTGCTGCCCAGATTGCTTGGCAAGCCACAGGATGAAATTACCTTCTTGCCAGCTGCCATTTTAAGACTGCTTTAGATTTGAGCGCAGATTTACAGCGCCTAAAGTTTATAGTTTAAACACAGGTTCAAGGATCACTTCAAAGGTGTCCAACCTGAGAAGTTAAGTGGATGAAAAGAAAATTATAGGTCATTAGAAAGAGCTTAAATGTGCCAAAGTTGCCCTGAAGTTGTGGTATACAGAAAAAATTGTGAGTATTTACTTAAGAGCATGGTTTCTAATAGCTAAGCAATGTAAGTGGAGAAATAGAAAGAGAGAATGGAATGTAAGGATTTTTTTCGCTCTTTCCTCCTCTTTTTTTAATACCTTTTGTTCTTTCAGCAAGTGAGAGGTAACACACACTGTGGAAAAAGCTAGAACATCTGTTGAATAAAAATAAATTGAGACATATATATAATATTATTATATTAGCAAAGGGTGTATGAGGTGATCTGTTTCAATTTCTCTTACATTCCTCTGGTAGGTGAGATCTTGCTTATTGATCCCAGCTTTGTTTGGTACTTTTTAACATCAGTACTTGAAAAACAGTATTATCTGGAAATCAAATCAAACTTGTAAAATGTAACATAAAAAAAAATAATGTTATTTTATTGATTAAAATTAAATCAATGCTGGTGTAATCACAAAAATGAATCCTTGCCATCAGAAGTAAGAATTCACATTTTTGTCTCACATAAATTCTGCCTTTTATTTAAATCTGGTCTGAAGAGCCATTGAGAATATTCTTAAATTCTCCATACCATTTCTTCCTATCCTTTTATTAAATTTTCCAGAGCTAAGACTTATTTAAAAATGTTACCTTTTTCTAATCCTAAACAGTTCAGACATTTTCTCCTAATTTTAGGGCTTTACAATGCTACCTCCAATTCTTTACACTTTTATATATACTCAATTGCCCTCAAAGGGCTGGAGATTTTATTTCAAGTCCTGAGTCCCTGAGATCACATTAAGTGAGAATCTCAGCATTCCTTAAGGTGAAGGAGTGTGGCAGAAATAAAAATATCAATAGCAAATAAATCACCAAATTGCTAGCAATTGTGATTTAAATGTTGCTTTACAAGTAAAAAGAAAAATATTAAAGAAAATAACTAGTAATATAGCTATTACTTAAGCTTCCCATGAAAGAAAATGTAATGTGTCACGTTTTTCCCATGTAGTTTCAAATCATTGTCATCTCCCAAGTCTACTCACTCCATTCTTTAGTAAAATATCCATCTGTCAGCCGCATAATTCATCTTCCATTTCTTCTTGCCATGGTGCACTGCTCCCTTATGTTCATTTTGAGATGAAGTATAAGCCTCAAATCTTTTATTTTCCTTTAAGAGGGATTTGAGCTTCAAAATTTTCAGTTCTGAACCTCTTCCCAAATTCTAGGGAGATTTGAATGAGAACCTCTATTTTGAGACCTACACTCTCCTCTACTTTCCTTAATGGGCAATGTTTTTGGTCATCATACCTCTTAAGAATATGTTGAATTCTCCTGCCCTTCCTCACACACTTCTGCATCATACAAGGGTAAGTGAAATGGTGCTCCTCTACTTTATAGATGAGAATATGAGATCCAGAAGTAGGAAGGGTTCAGAAGAGCTATTTATCCTCCAGATTGGAAAACTAGTTTAGAATTAGGCAAAAAACCCACAACCAACCAAAGAAAAAAGCCTCCAACAAATAAATAAACAGGAATGGTTGTGTTACTCTGCTAACACATGGTGGGCAATGCACTGGAAATGAGAGCTGGGTGCTTGTCATCAGTCACGCCCTTTCAAGACAAACAGGAGTCTTGAATAACTAGAATTAGGGGACAGTTACAAAAAAGATCCATTCTGATTACCTTTCAAATCACAAAAAAACCAATACCTGTTTAGAATCATTTTAGTTTGCTGGAATGCTTTCCTGGAGCACTATCATCAGCAACCATTATGAAGAGTATTATTATATTATTTCTTATTTTTATTGCTCAGTCTGTTAAAACTCTCCAAACTCAGAACCCACTTGGGATTTGTTGAATAAGAGCTGAGGTATGAACTGGAGAACATGACAGTGCAATGCTTCCCAGCTGCTTAACAGGCAAGAGAAAGCGTCTTTTCTTCTTTTCTTGTTTGTGGGTGATATTTCTTCACAAAATGAGGAGAAAAAGGTATCAAGCAAAGCTAATTATACTTTTAGAAATTTCTCATCTACAATTCAAATAAGGATCTCCCTGAGAGGGATTCAGATTTTACACAGTCTATGTGCTAACCTTCATCACACCAAATGGTTGCAGAAGCTGAAATATTTTCCATATCAAGTGTATTTCATATACAAAGTTTTAAAACCACCCATGCATTTATGCTAGAATGAATTATCTACTTTAAATATATGAAATCAGGCAGATTTACAAATGAGGTTTCATTTCAAATTCATACCTCCTTGTCCCTATTTCAAAAGGGAAAGGGAAGCTTACAAAACAGTGAGAGATGACTAATTTTAAATGATTCAGGGTAAAAGATTTTAAAACTGGGGTTGTTGATACAACAGACAGTAACAACTCTAGTCTTTTCTGGCTCTAGTATTTTCTTGTAAGTTTTTCTTAACAGCTTGTGAATTGGAAATGTAAGAGCAACAATTTCTGCTCACTGGGACAGTGAAACACAGACTGAAGGTAAATAACCAGACATGGAAAGAATAAAGTACAACACACAGCCAACCTGACCCTTCTATGACAGGCACCTTGTTCCACAAATAATTCTGCACACAGGCTTTATTCTGTCAGTAAAAGCCACTTGTAAATGAATAATTTCTCAGCAGAAGGAAGTTCAGTACAAAATGGTAGCTTCTGAGACTTTCTTCCATTTATGCAAAGTGTTTCCTTTAGCATGCAATTGATATATATTTATGAAATACACCAAAAAGTGACAGTAGAAAAAAGAAAAAAAAAGAAATTATTTGAACACAAGTTTTCCCAGAACCAATTGCACTTGGAAAATGCAGCACACTTCATTTTTCTGTCATGGTTCATTGTCTATATTTTCCTAAGCACTTCTCTCTAGATAATAGGGGAAATAATTAGTTCTACTCCCCAATAAAAGCAATTAAATATTAATATTTGGGGTTTTGGTGATAAACCCATATGCCAGAGTAAAGAGCACATTATAAATGATTCATTAAATACATAAATAACAAAGAGTATGCAAAATGTCTTTGTTAAGAGGAAACGTTGATATCTGAAAATAAATACAGCTTAAAGATAAAAAGTTCATATAAGAACAACAACCAGAGTTCAAATACTAGCTATACCCCTGAGCTACTTTCAGCTTAACAGGGAAATGAAGATATCTCTTTATTGGTGTTTTATTTTGAATCAAGAGAGTACTATTGAAGTAAATATGCACATCCTCCCTGCTTAGAGTATTTGGGCTCCCGTTGCAGGGTGGTCTGAGTGAATGCATTGGGCTCTCCATACAGGAACTAAAGATGCACCCCACCACTGTACAGTTCATGGAGTCTGACTTGAGCTGGGGTGAAACTGCCGTATCCAAGAGCTTACAGGGAAGATGGTGGGTCCTCAACACCATTCACATCCATACTTACTTCTATTTCCATTGCCTGTTGATGCAGACATGAAGCATCTTGAACAGAATCTGCCATTCATATATGCTTTTCTGTGGTCTTTTACTTTTAGATGGATAATAATGTAGAAAAATTAGATTTGTTACCTAAAAATGAAAAATCTCTTAGCAGAGGTTTTGTTCTAAAATAAAAGGATCCAGGAAACTCTAATCCACTTTTTCAAATAAAAGCAAGGAATCATTTAATGAAGAAAAAAATTATAATGCAAATTTTGTTTGTTCTATCATCTTCATTATATTTGCCAAAAGCATCAAAATGCCACTAGTCTCCAAACCGCTGAAGTTTGAATGATCTGGATACACCTATGCTGCTCTTAAGGTCTCTACTTGCAATTTAACTATGGTCTGAATTGTCTTTTTAAATTACAAATAAGCCATTTCCATGTGAGCAAATGTAAAGTCGTCTAAAGGGAAATGCTATGCAGATATTAAAGGATAATGATATGTAGTTAATACTATAGATATATGTAGATGTTTCTTAAAGGATTTTCATTTGGGTTTCTGTAAAATGAAATTACCATTGGGACTATGGTAAATAAACTACTCATCTTGAGCTCCTGATAGGTGGAACAGAGGACTGACAATTTAAGATTGCAGAAATAGTGGGGCTTTGAGTAATAGGTGTATTATAAATGTTGGTTTCTGTATGTGTTTCTACAAAAATTATGCATTTCTAAAATATCAGAGAATTCCTTGATGTTCCAATTGAAAAAAAAGATGTGGAAAAAAAATTGTTTCTGAGAGATGAAAATAACTAGTGGATTGGACAGTATACCTTATAATGGAAGACTCCTTGAGCTGATGACAGAACTAAAAGCTGAAAGGAAATGGCTTTTTCATAATCTAGAAGTAACCATATGGGAAAGAGGAACTTCAGAATAGAGGCTTTTCAATAAAGCAGACAAGGAGAAAATAGCATTCACTAGCTAAAAGCTAAAGCTAGGGAACATCAGCTCCAAATGGAAAGTACACTTTCAACAGTGGCTCTAAATGGAACTTCCTCATAGCAGTAGCAAGTTTTCTATCAGTGGAAAACAGAAATGGAGATTGTCAGCTTTACTAAAAGCTTCTGGTTCAAAGAGCCATTAATTCAGCAGAATCCTGTTATGTAGGAGAGGAGGCCAAAAAAGATGGCCACAGTGATCTCATTTAGCTTTATTATCTACATATCTGTAAAATGCATGCAGCTTTAATGCTGATGTATAATGTAAGAATGCCATCTCTCTTGGCTAAAGGAAAAGAAAACCAAAACCCGGTGACTACTCTGTTCCTGGGTATCTGAAGGTTGGAAGCTTTGTGTGTCCTCTTCCCAGTGTTATTTTCCCTGTATGCTTTACTTTTCCTAGCCAAGAACACTCAATTTGCCTTAAATTATACTGATATTCCATATTATACATTGAGAAACACACAATTTATAGGAATGTAGGGTTTCATCTATGTTAGCATATCATCCTTCATAAATTAACTTCCTTAATGCTCCTGTTCTCATCATCCACCCAATTTCAGTGCCTGAAATTGACCTCTTAGAAAAACTGCTAGACTTTAGGCAGTTTCTGTTGCAGGGTAAGTTGTTGAGAAATCACTATCAGACATTAAGTTACAGCTAGGTGTTTATTTTACACCTTACTTCTCAGTGTTACTGCTGTTACTCAATGTAATAGTAGGATACTCAGAGAGCTAATGATCACCATTAGTTCCTTTCCTCAATACCTCTAAGACATTTCCAACTTGAGGACAGGGTTTAAAGTTCCCTGGTTTTAGTATCAGTAGAGGAGAGCTCTTGGTGGATGTCCTCCTCAGCCTCTGTGTTTCAGCCAAAGGGAGGGAGAGAAGGGTCTCATACTAAACAAGGTCATCGGAGAACCTCTGCAAATACCTGAGAGCTCGTGGGAGCTTGGTTGGGGCTGCGGTGGGCTAGGCAGTACTGTGTTGGCAGGGCTGTACTGTGGTGGTTTGTTTGTACTCTAAAAGGCCTGGAAAAGGCACATGTGAGCAAGTTCAGCTGTCAGGTGTAATTTCGTAGAAAACTGTATGTAATAGAAAGTCCATTCTATAATAGAAAGACAGTGGTGTCCTTTGGGGTGAATTCCATGAATTGCCATCCCTCCCTGCTACAGTTACTGCCTAGAGCGCCA
This sequence comes from Oxyruncus cristatus, assembly GCA_013399855.1. Classification (NCBI taxonomy): domain Eukaryota; kingdom Metazoa; phylum Chordata; class Aves; order Passeriformes; family Cotingidae; genus Oxyruncus; species Oxyruncus cristatus. Next base: position 34,316 of record VXAY01005170.1, read on the forward strand.
GAAAGAGCTCTGTGAGGAGTATGTGGGAGTACCTGACCTTTACAGTTGTAACCAAACACAGAATACACTTGCAATTATGCTGGAAAAACTGTGCTGAAGAGAAGTCAGTCTCAGCCACCTTGAATTTGCAAGTGGTATCACCACTCCCTCCTTCTACTCTCTCACCTGCCCTTCTGCATCAGAGGCAAGACATGCAGTTTCTCACTTGCTGTATGGTGTTTACAGTCCACATACTGACATCCTGTAGTCCATTGCTGTGGAGAGATGTGTTCTATGCTGGCACACGGACTTTGCTGAGCTTGGTGATAGTTCTTAACAGTCACATCCTGTTTTAAGGCCATTGAGCTTTAGAAGCTCATATAATGCTATTCTCACACAGTTGGCCAAGGTGATATTTAACTAAGCCAAGGAGAGCCCTTTTACTATGGGGGAGATTAAGGTACTTCTCCCTCAGCTCAAAGTGGCCCATGAGGTCCCTGAGCTTTCTTTGTAAGGGGCAGCAGCCATATTCAGCCATATTCAGCTTGTGACCATATTCACAGGACTGAAAGAAAAGGAAACATTTCTCATCTCCCACAGAGCTGGAGGCAAAGATACCCGCATTTTTTAACCCACCTTTATGGCTTCATTCTGATTGCTAATATGAAGCAATTGAGAGACTCCTTACCTGGCCCATCTGGAGATAACAGCATGATCCTCTCCAGTAGGTTGGTACTGCTTTCTATACACATGTCAACTGAAAGGTGTTTCATTCCTGGTTTCCAAATGCTCAGGTTGTTTCACCTAACCGTGTCCAACACCCATGCAAGAGCTGTTAGGGCCTGAAGCAAGAGAAATGATATCCCTTCCAAATGCCTCTCCTTCAGTGGGCACCCTGTGGAAATGTTTTGTGTGATGGCCCAGACTATTGCTCCCAGAGAATTACACATTTGCTGGAGGTGACCAAAGGAATCCCAATATGCTGGTCACTCATGAAAGTTGTGATGAGAGCTTTGAATAGTTATGCCCTGAGGAAGCAACTGAAGAAAGTCTGAATTTCACAAGTGTCTTCACCTTTAAGCACTCACAAAGTAAAAGATCCATTACTTAGAAATAATTCCTCAGAATTCATTCTCTCAACTAAACATACTGCTTTAAAAGAATCCTTAATAAGTGCCCTCTATCCAAACAGCTGGAAATTCATGTTAAGGTCTGTTTTAATTGAGGCAGAATGGCCATATGAATTATTACAATTGAAAACTAAGTGTAGAAACAGATCAGCAGGATTCAGAAGTCAAACAAATCCATTCATTACACAAATATAATCCTTTTGTGCTACTTGAAAATGCCTCTTAGCTTCAGAAAGAGTCATTTTGTTTCAAAGGTGGTAAGTCCTTTCATCACTCACTTTTGGCTGTCCTTTCTCAAAACAGAGAATCTGTCTTTCCTGAACTCCTTAGCCTTATTTGTTTAAGTATATAGGGCTGAAGGTTGTCCATAAATTTTGTGTGGTATCACATGTCATACTTTTAGATGTAGTTATGCATTGTAGTAAAATTTTGGGGCCATCAAGAATATTCTCACTTGAAATCTATAATTCATTAAATGCTCAAAGTCTTACAAAGCTCCTGAACAATTAAACAGTACTAACCTGTACTCCCTCCAAGCTCATCAGTTTTCATGACTGACGTTGTGGCATTGTGTCCTCTACAGAAGAAGGCAGGGTGCAAGACTGTTCCCCAAGAATGAGTGAGCTGATGGACACCAACATTTCTTTCCACTTGTCCAGGAAACCTCATGCTGTCCAAGGGCTCACACAGCAATAACTGCACAGGACCATAACTACATGACTCTGGGCCAACTTCCCATAGCAGTAATTTATAACATTTCTAACGTATCACTGCTAAAAATGAATGATAGATTTACCATAAATACTATTTATTATTAAAATTCTTTCATCTTTTCTTTTCTTTTCTTTTCTTTTCTTTTCTTTTCTTTTCTTTTCTTTTCTTTTCTTTTCTTTCCTTTCTTTTCTTTTCTTTTCTTTTCTTTTCTTTTCTTTTCTTTTCTTTTCTTTTCTTTCTCTCTTTCTTTTCTTTCTTTCTTTCTTTCTTTCTTTCTTTCTTTCTTTCTTGGACAAGTATTTTAGAACGCTTCTTATCTTGCTGGTTAAATATGTTTTATTTTAAAATATTCATGTATTCATTTTCTTGGACTT
>VXAY01005170.1:36532-55423 GCA_013399855.1 Oxyruncus cristatus
TGTACTTGCATAAATGTTTTTTTAGTGTTTTTTTTTTTTTTTTGGAAAATAGTCTTTTTATAATATAGTTACCAGGTTTATTTCTTTAAAGATACTGAATTACAGAGCAGTCTGTGAATATGAACCTAGTTCTAAATGAACTTTCTTTAAATATTAATGGAAAAACTGATTTTGATTTCTTTTTGAAAAACAAGTAATGACTCAACTCCAACATCTCTTCTAAAGAGAAGTTAATATTTTACAAAACACTATAACATGCATAGGATAATGGTAAATATTATGAGTTATTGATCCTGCAAAAATCTGATATGTCTTCTATTTTATTAGTATAAGCTAATAACAAGAAGAAAACAAAAAGTAAAATGTTAGCGGTCAGTTTTGCTCTTCCTCAGGAACTTGTGATCCAATAAAGTGATATCACCAGGTACCTTCAGAACTACTTCATAAACGCCTATAAAAATTCATGAATTAGAATTAATACCACATTTAAGTATTAGCTGATTCAACCAGAGAATTCTTTTATAATGCTTAACCTACCCAAGTTTATAACTAATTACAACAAATAAGCAGCATAGAGGCTGCAAACATTTGTGTACTAGCTCTTGTACTGATCTTTTCACGTAGAGGGGCTGGAGTCCTAATTCGTCATCTTTCAGAAAGACCAAAAACGCATACAGTACTAGCCATAGTACTGCATCTCATACGTGATGATTTTGTGAATACAAACCCAGGTCAGAAGCTAAAATGGGTGATAAAGATCGTCCAGCTTCTCTCCCACTGTAGTACAGGAAAGAAGAGTACTAGTTGTCCTAAGGAACATATGTTGTCTCTTTCATGGTGTTTGCACATAAGCCTGAACTTTCAGAAATGTAATTAATTTATCATTCAGATACAGATACACTTTGCATATTGTTCAGAATGGAATATCTTCTTGGGTACCAAATTAATTGGGGGGCTTCATAAGCTGTGGAAAGGATATTATGAAGGGTATTGTGGTACAGGCTAAATGGTACGATTTCTTATGGAAATTTCTAATTTCTATTTTGATACCAATTAATGGCCTTTGAAAAGATAAAAGGTGTGTAGGCTGTGTTATTTTGAAACCTATAATGGTTTTCATGTTTTGCAGTCAAATCCTAAGTCAAACCTGGGACTCTCCCATTTCTGAGTCTTCAGATAGATTAGATCTCTAACTGGACAAACCCAAACTTAATTTGGTATTGAGACCAAACATAATTTTAAAGAAAACAGTAAATATTTCCTCTGTTTCAAGCTTATGGCTTACTCATACATCACTGCATATTGCATACCTGTAGTACAAAATAGGAAATTAAACGTATGCCCCATTTACAGTAAATAAAAGCTTGGAATGGCACATATTCACTGGTCAGTCAAAATTAGGAGAAATTGAAGACTGCACATTAAATATGTGATGCAAGAACAATAGTTGTCGTTTTTCCAAGGGAAGAGGGAGAAGGTGTTACTCTGAACATAATTACATAATTCAAAATAAATTATTAGGAAAAAACACTAATGCATTCAAAGTCTGGAAGTGAAATTTAGCACCTTTAAGTCAATGCACCAGTGTAGTCAAACAAATGTCTGTTTCAATACCTCTAAATCCAAGGTTGCCCAAGCTTGCTACAGCCAGATTGACCAAGCAGTATATATGGATGTAGTATGGGGAAGAATAACTGCTTTGGGAACAGCTTTATATTATCAGGATTTCTATTTCCATCTGTTGGGAGTGAATTCAAATCCATTTGGCTCTGTAGACATGTAGTTGATAATAGTTCATTTTGGAATCTGTATTTAGAAGAAATAGTAAAATTTTTAATTATGGGGTGATGAAATTAAGGCTTTCAGTAGAAGCAGAAAGTTCATTATGTTTGCTGATCTTACCAACAAACACAGAAGCAGACATTTCATTTTAACTGTTTGGTTATAGAAATCATACCGAGCACTCAGTCTTGTTTAATCAGGCATCCCTGTGCTTTTCCTCTGCCTGGCAATACAATCTAGTTTTTGTGAACACGGTCTGTAAATGAAATATCAAGTTTGGGTAATCAGGAAATGCTATCAGTCAAGTAGCTGGGACTAGAAAAGAGCTCTGCCAAGATTTATTTAATAAAGCTCCTGCATCATTAACTGCTTGTTCTGAGCAATGACTAATCATCAAGAGAGATGATCAACAAACAAGTTTTTTAGTATCCCTTGAGAACTATTTGATTAATGAGGTTCTGCTTCATGATATACATGGCTTCTGTAAGTCCTAGAGGAGCTGCCTTCTTTATCTGGAGAACTATTTTTACAAATTTAAATAGCAAATTTTTTGGGGGGTTAGCCCAGAACATTGTGTGCAAGTATTTTAGAAGGTAGTTGCACGAGTAATACTTTCTCTTCAGACTCAGAAAATAAAACCAGCCTCTCAGCTTTATTCTGTTCATCTAGTAACTGTCTTCGAAAGCTTCTTAACTATTGTAAAAATCAGACCCAAGAATACTTTGACTGTTGTTTAATCCTTGAGAAAGTGCTTGTCAGCTCCCAGGGATTTCCTGAGGACTCCACTCTCATTTATGAGTTTAGAAACTGTGGATCTTGGACAAGGAAGATAATGAGTCTCTGTTGTTTTTTATTTGATATGAATTACAGTATACAATGTAGACTGCATATGTACAGTGCATAGCTGCAGTGTAGCTGTGAAGAGATGAATGAGCAGCTGGATCACATACCATATTTTGAGAGCAAATTGTGGTAAAAGCACGTGCACTTATGCTAACCTACACTTGATTAATCCAAATTATCCTCCACAGCCTGAGTAGTATCATGGTCCATATCACACAAGTCAGCTCGGCTCTTGACAGCTGTGGTGCAGTTCAGTGTTGTAGCAAGTAGAACCAGAACAGCAAGAAAACCTTGCATTGCTCAAGAGTAAGTCTTCTAAGCTTTCTAAGAGAGACCCCACTTGTACAGTGAGATGCAAATATGTCAGAAAAGGGTCCTGTATAAGCAGTGTGACACACGAAAGTAGTCCATCACACTTCTGAAAAAAGCAAAGGGAAGAGGGCTCTTACAGTCTTGCATAGGGGAAGTTCAGATTCTGTTATATCAGTCATTTGTCTATTGGTTCCTTTGCTTGAAAACCAACAAGAGTTTGAAAGCCAGTAGTAGAAAAGAATGACATTTTTTATTAATACGTAATATACAGACATCCAATCCAAAATGCTGAAAAGAAAGAAATTACTAATTTTGTGCAGTGAATTCAGTATTCCACTTGGTTATCCAACGTAAAGCCTCTGGGAGTTGACAAAATATTTTTTATTATGTACCTAATTTATATTAATTTTATATTATCTCTTTACAGAGTTTTTTTCTGTGAGGATTAAATGTCCTGTTTGGGAGTACTAAAATTGCCAACAGAAAATAGCAGAGAAAAGATCATAAAAGATCATGCTTATGCATGCAATTCTGTATACTAGAAGATGTGACTACTTTGATTTAGTCAAATGATGAAATATCTTTTTCTGTTCTGTTTCCCCAGATGCTACACAAAGCTAGTATTGATTTTTCTTACAGATGGATGAAAGTCATGACAACTTGGAAAAACCTACATGACACATGAAATTACAATCTGACTCACATATAAGGTGAGAAAGCATTATGGTAACATGAAATGTTGCCTTCCTAGAAAATCTATCCCCAGATGATGAGATTTGAAGGACCAAGTGTGGCACATTTCTGCTAGTAAACAGAGTATTATGGGTTTTAAAAATTATAAGGTCCACCGCTTTGTGAGTGAGCCTGGGTCTCTGTCTCTGATTTTGTTCAGTTCTTAAGTCGGGCAGATGTCTGTATCACAGAGAAATATTAAGATGAAAATTAAGAAAATATTTCAAGAAATTGTCCATTTGGTGAGGCACAGTGAACACTGAGAATGAAATTTTTGTGACAGCATTGCATAAAATATTGGTTACACTCATGTAAATTCTGACCAAATCAATTTGTGAAATACTTTCCGATTTTCAGCTTTACCAGTTTTGTCATCATAAGCATTTATTTGTTTTGTGGAAAGTGCATTCAAAGACTTTAAAAAACTGAAGTGTTTTGTTATCACATTTTTAAAATTTAGGTCTTTAAAAAAACTTTCCTTTTACAGACTAACTTCTTGGATTAAAACTTTGAATGCTAATCAGAACAACTGTAACTTGTAGAGACTTAAGGCCTTCTATTTTATTCAATTTAACAGTCTGTTTTAAGTTTCAAATCAAATGAAATCATAAAATCATAGTCATAGAAACAGCTGGGTTGGAAAAGACCTCTGAGATCATCAAGTCCAACCCCTGATCCAACACCACCACGGTTACCAGACCATGGCACTAAATGCCACACCCACTCTCATCTTAAAAACCTCCAGGGACAGAGAATCCACCACTTCCCTGGGCAGCCCATTCCAATGCCTGATTACCTCTCTGTAAAGAATTTCTTCTTACTATCTAACCTAAACCTCCCTTGGCAGAGTTTAAGACCATGCCCACTTGTCTTACTGACTGTACATTTGCCCCCTTTAGTCTCCAAAATATTGGGTTTTTAAAAAAAAAAATATATATTTTTTCATTAGTATAGGACTTGTGTTCTTAGTTAAGCAAGAAATTATGATTTACTCTCTTAGCTTCTTCTTTTTAATTCTTTGATGATAGCCTCCTCTTTCTTGTTGCATGTAATCCAAAATTTTGGCTATATTTTCACGTTAGGTCTGCATTTTAGTTAAATCTAATTCCTAATTTGGACACCTTAGGAATTAACTGATAAAAGCACAGCAGTTCTGCTTCAAATTCCCTGACAAATAACCAGGAATCATGGTAGTCAGTTTCGTGAAAAAACACTCTGGTCAGTTCTAGCCACCGCCAGATGTATAGTTACAATAGATGTAGGTTGAAAAACCCATCAACTTTGAAAATCCTGATCAGAAAAAACATCCTATTTTTCAAACTGATATTTTTATTCTTGCCAGCTTGCTTATTTCATGTATCCTCTAAATTCTCATCTATTTTATCTATTTAGGTGTAAGTAGTCTTTCATAGCAGATATCTGCCTCCTATTTACAAGGAGGCCACACCTGGAGTGCTGTGTCCAGTTCTGGGCCCCTCAGTTCAGGAAGGATATTGAGGGGCTGGAGCAGGTGCAGAGAAGAGCAACCAGGCTGGTGAAGGGACTTGAACACAAGTCCTGTGAGGAGAGGCTGAGGGAGCTGGGGTTGTTTAGCCTGGAGAAGAGAAGGCTCAGGGGAGACCTCATCACTCTCTACAGCTCCCTGAGAGGAGGTTGTAGCCAGGTGGGGGTTGGTCTCTTCTCCCAGGCAACCAGCAGGAAGACAAGAGGGCATGGCCTTAAGCTGTGCCAGGGGAGGTTTAGGTTAGATATCAGAAAGAAATTCTTTACAGAGAGGGCAATCAGCCATTGGAATGGGTTGCCCAGGGAAGTGGTGGATTCTCCATCCCTGGAGGTTTTAAAGATGAGGCTGGATGTGGCACTTAGTGCCATAGTCTAGTAACCGCGGTGGTGTTGGATCAAGGGTTGGACTTGATGATCTCTGAGGTCCTTTCCAACCCGTCTGATTCTAGGATTCTATGATTCTAAGTTTGTTACCAGGACTGGGGTAGCCATTGAGACTTCAATCAGACTGTCACTTTACGAAGATATAAACTATTGTGTTTTACGGTCAGGCTGAATCCTAATTCCACGCAAAGGAGTATACTGTTTCATAATTTCTGTACTAGTTACAGACTGTTAATTTGAAAAATAGAATCCAAAGTTTCAGATACTTTAGCATATTTGCACATCTTTTTTTTCAATTACATTATAAATTTTGCTTATAACAAGATAACACTTAGAAGAAAGTATTGAAACTACTAAGAATGGTTTAAAGAATTGTCCAAGCACTTGTGGCATTGTCTAAAGTCATCAAATTATACTTGACAATCAGCCATTTCAAAATACAGTGCATCAGTTTGGTGCACCAATGTTTGTGGTTTCTTCTTGAATTCACATTTCCTCCAGATTTCAGATCATACAAATTTGAAAAAAAGCAAAAGGTTTTTTTAAATTTTGCTCCTCTTTATGGAATGACTATTATTTAACACATTTGGGCAATATGTGGCCAGTTGCTCTTCTAATCAAGTACGTATGCATACCTAAGTATATTTCTATAAGGGATGCAAAAATATTTTCTGAGGTTAGATTATGCTAGAGAAAAAGTATGCTACCTGTTGCCACTCATTTAAATTAATAAATCTGATGTCTGTGAGCTGGTATGGAAGTCTAACATCATCTGATTACCCTTCAGGTTAGATATAGAAATTCACTGTGACAAAGTGGTCCAAGACAGGTTTAATTCCTCATTGCCAGCATTCCATATTAAAATTCTCTGGATTGTTGAGGCATGCAATATTGCAGTAATAAACATTGAAATCAGTTTCTCGTTATATATATAGCATAATTTCAGCTGAAATCAATGGGACTTCATTGTCTTCAGTACAAAGTCATTTTCTGGAAGCCAAGCTTCTTCTATAAATAATGTTTTATTTCTATTATTATTCTCTCTGATTATCCTACCCAGTCTAAGTGGTCTCTGGATCTTGTAGCAGATGAGATTGCTATTTCAATAACCTCTTGCTATTTGCAACTGTAGTTTTGGAAAAGGAGAAGAACAAAACAGTGAGTACAGTTACATTTGGAACTGGTGTTTTCCTAAGGGCCTAAAGAAATTTCCATACAGAAATGCTCAGTTACTGTCTGTGTCTGCATGTTTTTGGATGTAAGGTATGTACCTACTGTACTTACATCTAGCAGTACCTGTTATAAAGTACAATTTCAAAGAAATAGTCTCTGCAATGAGGGAGAGCAGGCTCAGTTTATTTTAAAGATCTTTGTAAGAAAAATTACCTGAAAGAATTAAAACTATGAAGATGCCTGTAGTTTTCTTTGCTAATCACATGAGTAATAGAAAATACATACTGTACTCTGTATGTTTAGCATTACGTACACACTGTTATTACTTTAGGACACTGTATTTGCAGTGTCCCTATTGTTTTTATCTCTGTTTCTACTAAGCTTTACATGCAGACTGTTTTTCCATGGAGGGAGAGGAGGGAATCAAAAATCTTCAAAGGTTTTCTCTGGTTTCTGGGACTCTTTAAATCTCTTTGCCTCTCTCTTTTAGACTCTGGAAAAGAGAAGGAAACTTCTTCCAGCTTTACTTTCAGCGTTGGAGACCTGCCAAGATTTTTCTTCAACAAATAAAGTCACTTGGCTAATGGTAAGAATCAATGACCAATAAAGCCATTCTGCATCAATTACTATGTCAGAAACTTCCCCAGTCATTTTCAAATCATTACAGCATATGTAAATGCATATGTGTACATATATGTAGAAACATTTACACAGTTACAATATCTGTGTAAACTTTAAATGAGAAGAATAGCAAACTGAATTACAAGGTCTTGTCTTTGTTCCCAATAATACAATGTTTACCCCTGTACTTATCTTATGAATCATTCTAAGATGGGATCCAGCTGCCTAAACGTAGGAGTCTATAGTTACTTGGGAAGCAATAAATTACCCTGTCTGTCATCCAACAATCACTCCAGAGCAATGCAGCTCTCCTGGAAGTCCTGTGTCACATGTGTGTGTCAGAATACAACTCTGAAATGGCACTGCTGTACTTTTTCCTGGCAACTGAGTTTAACCCCTGGAGTGTGATCTTTTCGACATAGTAGGAGGGTCAATAGTGCATACACTCTATGAAGTTTTTTGCCATTCAAATGGAAAGAAGTTAATTTGGTGGATTGACATATTTACTTATGCTGATTTTTAAAATCTATCTCTTAACTTCTATTGATCTACGAAAAAGCTGTTAGCAAGAAAATAATGTCAGATGAGAGAATCATTTCATTTAGCCTGATGTGAGTTCAGAGTGCATCCAAAAATGTTGTTGCATTTGTCTTCCCTCAAGCAGCTTCCAGGCCTCCATCTTAGCATCTTAACTTCCACTGATGCCCAGGAAAGGCAGAAAAACTGCAAAACTATCTCAGGTGCTTGTGTAGGACCACACTGCAGCCCACACCTGTCTGTGCACAGCACAACAATCTTCTCCCTCCTGATCCTGTGCCAAATGCCCAAGTAATCCAGAGGAGGAGTAACCAAAGGATGCTGCTCCTGATTTGACATCATGGGGAAGATGGGGGACCTATGTGAGGATGCATGGTTACTGACTTCCTTTCACAGTCATGTTGGCAGCTACTTGGTGCCAGCAAGAGCAGCAGCATGCTGTGTGTCACTCATATATAGCAAGGAAGGGAGCAAAAGGCACAGCCTGACTGAATTTGCTCCTTGGGCGATAGTTGGTCTGTTACCCCACACACAGCACCCTCAACAATATACACCACTGCCACACCCCCTGCATCAGACCCAGCACAAAAACTGTTGTACTTCACTTGCAGCTTCTGTTCCTTTGTTTGCTTTTGTTTTATTTTTTTATGGAGAAGCTCAATTTTTGCTTTCCAGTACCTCTTTCTTTTTTTCTTCTTTTTTTCTTTTTTTGGTCTTCTTTTTTTAATTTTTCTTTTTTTTTTTTTCCCTCTTCACTAAACAGATAAAATTAAAGTAGCTGTATCGACTTTTGTTTTATGTTGCTTTGAACACCAGCTCCTTATGGACACTGTTTCTTGTGCTGGGATTTTAGCAGGTGCAGATGAAGGCAGAGGGATTTCATCTGCCATCTCTCAGCGGGTACTTTGGAGCATCTCAGATGTAATCAGAGATCTGGCCCAGGGTGCTTTATAGCCAGAGATATGCCTCCTTACTGAGTTGCATTTGCTGACACAGCTCAAAAATTCCCTCTGAAAGAGAGCCCCTGTTATTGCTTGAGACAGTAAAACAGTATTTATTGTGGCCACTGCTTGAATGAGCTTGATCATAGCTTGAGGGCCTAGCTTGGGACTAAAATAAATAGTCTGTGCAGCAGGTTCCCATGGTCTGCTAGACAGCCATGTAGAAAAAGCAGAATTGCTTTGATGGAAGTTCGTGAATAACATATGTTTAGACAGACTTAGCCTGTTTTTAACAATTTGAAAATACTACTAACACTGCCAAGCTGTCTTTAGAAGGTACTTACAGGGGGTTCAGGTCAATGCCAGTGGGAATAAATTTGATTTCCGCATCCTGAAGCCGAGTCTGGAGCTGTATCAGCTTGTTTGGCAGCACGGATTCACCATCCAGAGCTGTAGTTTAGCATCAGATACGGGGTAACAGGAGAGCCTAGGCCAGCCTATGAAAGTGTATTATGGTACTAAACGAAGTAGTAACCCTTACAAACAAGGCAGTAGGACGGGCACTGCAATAAACCATATTAGTCAGGAAAAAAGAGGGTTGGACTTGAGGCTTCTCATACTCATTACGTGTGTTATGTGTAGTTATTACATACAGTTATTATGACACGGAGGCATGTTTCAAAGTACCTCTTTAACAGATAAGATGAAGAGAGGTCAGTGTTATTATCAGAACTGTTAATATTGGTTTCTATTAAAAAACATGAGGAAATAATTTACAAAATAGTACTTTCTTAATAAAAAAATAATAAAAAATAGTAGTATCTGCTGTGATACGTCCCTTTTTTACTCATTAAACACAGTTTACAGCATAAAATTGAAGACCATTAAATTTCTCAAAAGTAATGACACACTCCAGTATCAGCTGTTTAAATTCTGCCTGGAATCTGTGCTATTACTGTTCAACTCCAGGAAATTATAACCAAAGTCACTGGAAGGAAACAGATGAACTCCCGCTTGGGATGGAAGCCAAGCTGAATGTTGTCCTAAAAAAGTACTTATATTGTGTCAGGATATCAGGGGAAAATTTTCACCCACCCTTCCTTTTTGGTATATATGATTACAAACACACAGGGTTTTCGACTGTATACAGCTCAAGGATGGAAAAAATAAAGTTGGATGCCGATTGGTAAGAATCAGGGCAGGAATCAGGCAGATATCCTGGTGGAAGTCTGTAACAGACCACCTAACCAGGATGAAGAGGCAGACAAAGCAGCTGGCTGAAGTTTCACAATTATTAGGCCTTGTTCTTGTGGGATTCTAACTTGCCATATGTCTGCTGCAAACTCAACACAGTGGAGAGGAGGCAGTCTAGGATGTTCCTGGGGTTTGTAGAAGAGAATTTCCTGACACAGCTGATAAATGAGCCTACTGGGGGTTGTGCCCTGCTGGACCTTCTTGTCTGGGAAAAGAGAAGGGCTGGTGGGGACGTGTTGTGGTCAGAGGCCATTTTGGGCACAGTGACCATGAAATAATAAGAGTTTTCGATTCTTGGTGAAGTAAGGAAGGGGGTCAACAAAGACTCTGCTTTGGTTTTCCAGAGGGCAGACTTTGGCCAGTTCATGACAGTGGTTAAGAGAGTTCCTTGGGAAACACTCCTTTATAACCAAGGGCTCCAGGAAGGCTTGACTTTAAGAAGGAAATCTTAAAGGTACAGAATCAGGCCATTCCCTGTATGTTGAAAGACAATCTGCCAGGGAAGAAGATGGTCCTGGCTGAACAGGGAGCTTTCACTGGGACTCAGGGGAAAAAGAGAGTTTATGACCCTAGGAAGAAGGGCAGGAAACTCAGAAAGTATACAAGGTTTTCCTTGGGTCATGTAGGGAGAAAATTAGGCAAAACCTCAGCTAGAACTCAATCTGATCAGCCACAGCTGCAAAAGATAAATAAAGGTGGTTTTATAAATTAACAAGGAAAGGAGGGCCAAGAAAAATCTCCATCCTTTATTGAATATGGGAGGGAACATCATCACCAAGGATAAGGCTGAGGTACTGAATGCCTTCCTTGACTCAGTCTTCAATAGAAAGTCTAGTTATCCTCTGGACAACCAAGGCCCTGCGCTGGTAGACCGGGAGGGGGAGCAGAATAAACTTCCTGCAATCCAAGAGGCAGTAGCTAGTGAACTGCGGTGCCACTTAAACACTCACAAGTCTGTGGGGCTGGATGAAACTAACTCGAGGGTACTGAGGGAGCTGATGAAAGAATTTTTGCAAGTTACTCTCCATCATTTATCTTCTGTTTTGCTTAACTGGGAGGTTAGACAATGTCACAATCATATATATGAAGGGTCAGCATTAGGATCTGGGGGACTGCAGGCCTGTCAGCCTGACCTCACTGCCAGGGAAGATTATGGAACATATTATATTGTGTCATCACATGGCATGTACAGCACAACCAGCACATCAGGCCCAGCCAGCACGAGTTTAGGAAAGACAGGTCCTACTTGACCAACCTGGTCTCCTTTTATGACCAGGTGACCTGCCTAGTGGATTAGGGAAAGGCTGTGGATGTGTCTACCTGGACTTCAATAAGGTCTTTGATATTGCTTCCCACAGCATTCACTTGTAGATGGTTCAGGTTCAAAAAGACCAAGTGCCAAATCCTGCGTTTGGGTCACAACAACCTCATGGAGTGCTCCAGGCTGGGGGAAGAGTGGCTGGAAAGATGCCTACTGGCTGCTGGTCAGTGGTGGCTGAATATGAGCCAGCAGTGTGCCCAGATGGCCAAGAAGACCAATGCCATCCTGACCAGGTGACCAGGATTGCCAATGCCATCATGGCTTGGATCAGCAATGGTGTGGGTGGCAGGACCAGGGCAGTGACTGTCCCCCTCTACTCTTCTCTGGTGAGGCCACATCTCAAATTCTGTGTCCGGTTCTGGGCCCCTCACTATAAGAAAGACATTGAGGTGTTGGAGGTTGTCCAGACAATGGCAATGAAGCAGATTAAGGGTAAGTCCTATGAGGAGCAGCTGAGGGAGCTGGGATGTTTAGCCTCAAGAAAAGGAGACTCAGAGGACACCTTACTGCTCTCTACAACTATCTGGAAAAAGCTTGTAACAAGGTGGGTGTTGATCTCTTCTACCAGGTAACCAGTGATAAGAGGAAATGGCCTCAAGCTGCACCAAGGGAGATTACAGATGGACATCAGGAAGAATTTCTTCACTGAAAAATTGGTCAGACACAAAAAAGGCTACCTGGGGAGGTAGTGGAGTCACCATCCCTGGAAGTGCTCAAGAAGGAACTGTACATGACATTTAGTGCTATGATTTAGTTGACATGATGGTGTTCAGCCAAAGGTTGGATTCAATGATCTTGGAAGTCTTTTCCAACCTTAATGATTCTGTGATTTTATGATTCTATAATTCATCATGTTTCTTTCTTCTGCCTTTCTGGCTGAAAATCTGCAAGGATTTGCATGGATGCTTTAGAAAGTAACATAGAGGCGGGCATCAATTGATGGAGATGAAATTATGTCAAGCCATCATACTGGGGTAGTGCTTAAAGTAATTTGTATGTGGGTATATGTACCATCCAAAAAAGCCCTTTGTAAATATACTTTAAGTCAGTTTGCTTAATGGAATAAGCTACAACTGTGAAGTGCATAAATGGCTTTAAGATCAGATAAAATAAGTACTTCTTCAATAGATTTTTTTTATTTTTTTTTTTATGTATCTCTGTCAGTTTATGTGTTTGAGCAACAAGTTCGAAGAACACATTTTTGTCTGGAGAAGTGTTGTACTGCACAGTCCACAGGGAACAGCTGGCATGGTTCTCTGTACTATTGAGGTAGGAGTATGGAGTATCTGTACTATTTTCTGTATGCCTCCCACCTAAATGTTGACTGGAATAAACACCAGGGAAAAATCCTCACACATCTCCCTGTTTATTTGATCAACATGAAAAATATACAGAAGGACAACAAAGATTTTATAGTTCTTGAGTAATACTATAAGATGAGAGAATATTCAAAAGAAAGAAGTGTCATATCCGCGGGGAAGCTGTGGAATGGAGTGGGATGTTATGATGTTAGTTTAAAAAATGCATTCAAAGTAATAGTACGCATAAAAGAGGAAAAGTTCTTAGACCTAAACAAGCGAGAGCAAAAAATGTGAGTTTGGACTTCGAGTATTCAAGCAAGGCAACTGAGCAACAGAGAGGGATGGGAGAGGAGAGGATGGGAAAGTAGAAATTCTATGGAAAAAGATGTCTGTTGAGAGCTGCTGATGACAATGTTGTGGAAAATCTACTGTGACCAAAGGGGTGTTTTCTGGCTGTTTCCTGTGAAGCATATCCTTCTACTTCCTCCGCAGCTATAGAAAAACTTCTCTTCTGTGGGACTGCTGCAATGGTATCACTGTGGGAAGAGTGTAGGAGCCTTTTTATCTATTTATACTAATTTTATGCATGCAGCCTTAGTAGAGATGGGTAAAGCTCAGTACTTATAAGTAAGTCAAGCACCTTGCTGAATCTTTAGGTACCTTGAAAAAATTGAGTGAAAGGAAAGTATTGTTGAAGAAGCCTAAACCACTGTTTTTGTAGAACTAAACTGTGAAAGGGAAAATATACTTTTAATGATTGGTCAACAAAATATGGCCAGTGTAACAGGAAAAAAACAGCATATTAAATTACTGGATTAGCTGCATAATAATCCTTTTAGGTACACATTTTCGTAAAGTGTTGCAGTAGATAATTGTTATTCCCTAGATACACTCTGTTCTTTCAGTGGTTATTGAAATGGTTGTAGTTATGATCTGGTATTATGTCCAAAGTCACTTTATCAGTATCAATGACAATTTTTGAACTAATAAGTGACTTTTTCACTGACTCTCAGTATTTATGCTAGCCTAGAAACCTAGCAAAGCATGCCCATTGTTGAAAAATGGATGTTGCTGTGATGAGAGAAAGCATGATGACAGAAATGGGCTGGGCCTCCTAAAGTAGTTTACCGAGATCAAATGTATAGTTGGTATGTACTCTTCAGGCAGCAGTAGTTTTCATCCGTAGAAACTTTAATGAGAATGTCTCCCGTTTCACAGTGATAGAGGCACACCTCCTCCAGACTTCTTCCAATAAAGCAGGAGCAACCCCTACACTAACTTTATTACAGTAGGTGGTTCTGATCAAGTGAACAATTTACTGTGTTGCCATTTGTTTTCAGCACAGTGAATCATATTCCTATAAAGCTTGACTAACTTACTATCAAAATATTAGCTTGATATGACTCCATACTGTATAAGCAGCTTACTGCTGTATCTGTCTAGTGCAGCAGTATAATGAAAGAGTTGATGGGAAGACTCCTGTTTCACACAGCATTGTGCTAAGCTAATACAATGACATAGAAACTTGCTAAGACACTGTAAGATATTAAAATATGAATATTTAATATTGATATACAGAATACATGAATGTTAATCTTGCCCATTCTAGTTCCTAGATACTGCCTTGGGGCATTAGAAAATAGGGTGATTCTGATTAATCCAAGACTTGTACCACATAAGCATATGTGCATAGTCCTGATAAGGTTAAAAATTATGCTTTGCCATGTAAACATATTAGGAGGCTAAACTATTTTGAATTGCTCCCAACTTTGAGGCTTTGATAAAAAGTTATTGACTTTTCTAATTGTGTAAAGAATAATTCTCTCCTTATTGTCTCCATTGGAATTTATTAGCAATTTCTAGAACACTTTAAAAGTCTGTAAATCTGACTTATTAATGGTTTTGCTCTATTTGTAGACAGAAGAGCCTGTGGTTTGTTCTTTAAATTAACAACAACTGAAAGAGCATGGCTTTAGATTAGATATTGGAAGGAAATTCTTTACTGTGAGGGGGTGAAACACTGTAACTGGCTATGGATTCCCTGGATTCCCCATCTTTGGAAGTATTCAAGACCAGGTTCGATGCAGCTTTGAGGCTTTTGTCTAATGGAAGGTGTCTCTGCCTTTGGTGCAAGGGTTGAAACTCAATGATCTTTCAGTTCCATTCTCATTCCAGCCACACTAAGATTCTATGATTTTATGAACAGAACCAAACAACAGCCCCCCATATCATAGGACTATTCTGACCTGTGATCCTGGTAGATGCTTAGTCTTTGCTTAGTAGAATGAGAACTAGCAAATCTGAAACGATATGAAGAAAGAAGCCAGTTCTGGATGTCTAGCCTTTGTCGGATAGATACTGTATAACTGCCTCATAACTTTTCTTCATGCAATATTCTACCTTTTTCTGAAAGGATTAAAAGAATGAGGGGAATATTTAATGAATTTCTGAATGTGACTGAAAATGGTACATGACACAAAAAGTTTTCCTGCAAAACTATTTGAAAATTTGGGACTGAGATTAACCCTGACAACCGCTATAGCTGCGTATTAGCCACAGGAGTAAACTTCATCTTTTGCACATGTTTCCAA
Source organism: Oxyruncus cristatus (assembly GCA_013399855.1). Lineage (NCBI taxonomy): Eukaryota > Metazoa > Chordata > Aves > Passeriformes > Cotingidae > Oxyruncus > Oxyruncus cristatus. The sequence goes on from VXAY01005170.1 coordinate 51,828, forward strand.
GGCAGCTTTTAATAGAGCATCTCAGCTCTCAATGTTTTTCTCTGCACTTTATGCAGCTGTTCAGAATTTCTAGTTATTTAGTTGAAGAAGCATTCTGTGTCAGCTGAGAAATATTTAAGATTGAGTTAGCAGAAGAGTTTCGGCTGGGAAATTGTAAATACCATATGGAAATTATATTTGTATTATCATGAAATACATAGTATTAATAATGAAATGCAGAGATGTCATGAAATTGGCACATGAATAGATATACAAAACAGGCACATGTAGGCAGATCAGTTTAATACAAAGCAACTTGTGTATGCATATAATTAAAATAAATGCAAAAGAACTTGTTTTGCAGTTAATGTAGACACTAACTACAGAAGATGTATAAATGCAGCTCTTGTTAGTTTAATATGCTGCCAGGCATAAAGGATCATAAGTCTGATTGACTTCTCAGTACCAATATGGGAAAAACAGTTACACAGTAATATGATTTTCAGATACATAGAGAACATACTTACCTTGATGTAAGGCATAGACAACATGGAAGTGAAATCAGCAAAAGTAAGATCGTCAGCTGGAGCGTTCAGTGGTCAAAAAGACGAACTGAACTTAGCCAATTTCAAAGGAAGGCCATAGGTGACATATACAAAAACTAGATGCTGAAATTGACAGCAGAAGAAATATTCCATATGTATTTCTACAGATTTTTTTTCTGAGATAGTGAAGGGAAGGTAGTCTTTGAATTAATATGCAGACATACTCTGAAATTAATAATTAAACAGAAGGACACAACCGTGTGTTGTACACTGAAGTGACTGTCAATTCCAGATGAACTTTACTGGGAGACAGTGTTTTTCTGAAGACTGACCTTTCCCTGAATCACAGAATCATGGAGTAGTTTAGGTTGGAACAGACCTTTAAAGGCCACCTAGTCCAACTGCCCCCCTCCACCCCTGCAATAAAAAGAGATATCTTCAACTAGATCAGATTGCTCAGAGTCCTGTCCAGCCTGACCTTGAATGCTGGGCTGATTCTGCAATCATACTGTTATTTCCTCACTAGCTCTGATTTCTCCCACAATTCACTTTTTCACTAAGAGAAACCTGGAGCACAGGTATAGCTGTGTTTTCTTGTTACTTACCTGATGTCTGTTTCATTATGAGCAGAACTTACATGTAGAAAAAAGGTCCCTTCTGACTGCTGAATTGGTACAATCCAAAATTCCTTCCCTTATACAAGGAAGTTATCATATACATTGTGCCAAAAAGTGTTATCAATATCTTTTACTATTTAAGTCACATGGATAGCTGAGTGATGTTATTTCTTCTTCCATAAGGAAGCATCCCGAATATCCTCAGACCTCTTAAAGGAGCTGTGTTGCACGTGGTTTCATGCAAGCTTGTGAAACACTCTTAATAGTTGGGATTTTGCAGACTTAGACCAATTTTTGATGGAAAACTGAAATTTGCTAGAACTAATGTAAAGATGTATGAAATGTTTTTCACTCCTTAAGCATTTTATTCTCATTTGCATCCTTCATTGCCCTCCATCTACTTCACTTAGAATGATCTGCTCAGAACAAGTTATTTTCTCAGGTATACATTCCCATGGAGTTATTTTTTATTCTGTTTTTTGTTTGCTTTGGTTTTTTTTTTAATTTTTATTTATTTTTTCTTTTGGTATGGTCAGACAACTTTATCAAGCAGATATTCTCATGTGTGTGGCAAGTCCTTCGTGCCATCTTCCTCATCCACTTTACTGAACCTTTCCTTGAAGTTGTAGTGACAATATAAAGGACAAAAAGGCTACACTACTGGTGCTAATTTTGATCTGGGGATGAATTGTGATGAGGTATGTGCATTTGTTCCCTGCTTCATTCATTTCAGTCCTTAACACTGACAAAGCTTGCTGCAGATTTTCCTCTAGAACTCAATTCTGCAGTAATTGCTCCACACTTTTAATTCACCCGCATGCATCTACTGGTATAAGGCTTTTTTTGGACTCAGAGGATTTGTAGCTATGGTTGATAGTGATATTTTCTTTAACTTCATAAGGAAACTAGTCAACTGGTATCAATTAATATTTTGTTTCTGAGTTCTATAGATCTATAGATCTATATTGAGTTGCCAAAACCACAGATTTGGCCTAAAATTTCCTTGGCTTGAGGAAATGTTCCTCTGAGAATTCCTTAATTAACACCAAATTTTCATCAACCCTTCCTCCCCCACTCCTGCTAATTGCTATTACTATGGTACGTGCAGAGAAGAAACATATCTGGGAATCAAGTCTTGCTCTGGATGACCACAGACGTTTGCTCACTATTTCACTGGGAACAAGTGAAAGGTGCAGGTGAAGAAAGATGCTCAGTCTTTCCAAATGTGTCTATTTTCTCTTTAAATTTGAGTTTCCATGTACTTTTTTTTTTTTTTTCACTTTTCAATAGTCAAATTGTCCTCACCAAGATAAACACAATAGCATTGTTAAATGAAGACAATAGAAATGATGGACTATAAGAAAGCAATTAAGAGTAAAGAAGAAGAGAACTGATCCATTTGTTCTACCTTATTACATCTTCATTTTTTAATGTATTTAACATTTTGAAATCTGGCAAAAAAAGTAATTTTTACCATTCTATTTTTGGCTACTGCATGTGAAAATATTTAAATAACAGCTGCTCAGTCACTAAGTTTTTTTCTTTACAGATCCAGTTCTGTAATTTGCAACTTACATTGTCTAAGTTTATTAAATAAGCATTAAACAATTTCTGTAAATAAATATTAGTTCCACTTCTGCTGATAAAATGTGTATCACTGAAGACGTGCTATCTCACATTCACAAATGTCCTGCTAAATTACACTAATATGTTTTCTAGCATTGGTCTTGGTTCATATGATCTATTCAGTGTTTGTTCTCCACTTGTTCCATACAAGTCACTTTCTTGTCTGAGACACTTATTCTAGATACACGTATGTTATTTAAAGATTGATTATCATCAGCTATGCTAACTAAATTTACTGAAATCCTTGTACTACTTCTCCTTTAATTCAATATTACTTCAAGTGTCCTTAATTGTACATCAAAAAAAGAAAGCCTTAAGAGGGAAACTGTTTTGGAGTTAGAGAAACTGGAGTCATTGTATCAAATAAAACTTGAGATATCTTAACCTCGTTGTTTCTGTTTAGAAATGATTTGACATTTATGCAGAAACAGCAATTGCTTAGGTGCAGTTCAAGGTACTTTCAATCTTTCCCTGTTTATTTGGTCATATTTATTTGATCTGGCTTTACTGGGGGAACAACCATGTATGCTGCATTTTGGAAATGCATCTTCATGTGGACACCCCTTTGCTCTTAGGTTCTTTGATCAAAGCTACTTCCAATACAATTTACTTTCATTTTCTGGTAGGAAGCAAGCAACAGAAATTAGAGAGAGAAAAAACCATTAGGTCATTTCCTTCTTTTGATTTTCTCAGAGTAGGATTTTTTTCTGCAGTGTAAAGGAGAGTCTACTTTGCTTTGTACTGAAACAACCACCACCTTGTGCTGATACATGAAGGGCAGTATAAATGTAAAAAAAAACCTGTGTGCTTTGCAAGAACTGCAGGCCAG
>VXAY01005170.1:62220-80012 GCA_013399855.1 Oxyruncus cristatus
AAAAACTACAACTAAAGCTTAAATTCATTTCTTTCTTTTTTTTCCTTGTTCTTTATCTGAAAGCTATTAATCTTCCACTTCTCCTGAAAAAAGACAGAGGTGAAGTAGTTCCTCCACCAAAACACTAGTTATTAGTTTCTCTATTTCATCATGAAAATATAATGGAATATAAACTATAAAATACTTTCATTTAAAGTAAGGAAGTAATATTTCTCTCAAGAAAATTTTTTTACAAAACAAACTGGAAGATACTAAGAGTACAGGGGTTTTTTTAGGAAAAAACTTGACAGTAAAACACAGTTGCATATAGTGAACCTTGATATCTTTGCAAGAGAGTGCACTTACAGGCTGTATTAGGGTGACACAGCCACTCCAGTATTTTAATGATGCTTAATATTATATTGTTTTAATAGCAAGTTTTATTCTAACATAGATTACATTAATATCTATATTCTGCTTACATATTGAGGACATTCAGTTTTCCTTTTTGGTTTGTTCTCTGGGTGATATTTAATACAGTCTATCCAAAAATTCTGAAGGTTGTATGAAAATGCATTCCGAGTTCTTCATATTAATTTCTTCCAAAAATTAAATACAAGGTTTAATACTTTCTTTCTGCAAGGAGAAACTGGTAGCAGAGGGGAAAGAGATATTTTCCTATGATGACTTTTTCAAGGTGTTTCCTCCACCTACTTTTGTTTGGTCTAAGTTCTCTCTTTATTACAAAGAAGAAAAAAAAAGCTGAAATCTTTTCTGTAACTTTAATTTTTCCTCTGCACTGTTTTGTGGTGATAAATTCAGCACTGTAAGATAAAACATTTGCCTAAGCCAAAACACAGAAGCAAGCCTTAATGTCATCTGTGTGATCTCCAAAGAAGGGAACAAATATAGTGCTGCGTATAAGGTGGTGTTTTCTCAAAATGCTAGGTTTGCTTGATGTTTCAGAAAAAAAATAAAAAAACCTCTTCCATCCCAGTCAGTTCACCTATCCCAGTGCAAGATCAGTGCTGTCTTAAACTTATATTATGAACCTGAAATAACAGCTAGGTGGTGACTTTGGTGAAATTTTTTTTCACTTTTACCAAGTATTTATTGGACAGATTTCTTTACTGTAAAACTTCCCATCAGAGGTGGTATCTTGGCACATGACATGAGAGACCCAACATTCATGGGCATTCTGGAGGCAGAAGCCAGATTTGGCTCAGTCATCACATTCTGTGCAGTGTTACGCAGGAGTTGGCACAGGTGCTACTCAACTAGCCCATTAATATTTTGCTTCTAATATGCATTCTGTACTTGCTTGCAATATCAAAGAGGCATCTGTGATAGATGCCATCTTAAGTTCAATATTCAGGGTACCTAGATTTAGCTTTAATAGAAGAGCAGTGCATGAAGGGAGATATGGGAATGAAGAACAAACTTGGTGACAGTATTGGAAGAAACAATTTTAGCAAAGGTAGCAAAGCAGGAAGATGGGAGCAGTAGGGAATAGTAGGTGTTGGATGTAGAAATCTTGGTCAAAGTAACGTAATACCATCAAAAAATGTGCAGTTTAGTAGTACCTGTACACAAAACTAGAAGTCTGACTCTGTCTGTCACACTAGTTCTTCCTCCAGCTAGTCTGTCCCTGGCCTATCAGGGTATATGTACAGCAGAGGTTGTGTTAGTCTGCCCCTCTTTTAGCACAGCAAAGAATAGTTGTTACCTAAGAAAGTACCACAGCTATTTTATTTCCAGTTACGTATGATGATGTGTTTTAACTCAGCAGCACTTAGCATGTAGCTGTCTTCTGGGTAAGCGTTCAAGAGAAGTGGTTAAGTGTAAACTGTTTCCCCTGTCCTTCTTCATTTACAGAATCAAGATTTGTTACTTAAAGTTTAAATCTTCTCTAAGAATTATGTTGAAACAAACACATCATTCTGCATTGCTAAAGAATTTTCAAGAGGTTTCAGGAGAGCAGCTGAGCTTGACTAGGACATGACATTTATAGCAGTATTGGTATATTCATCTATTTTTACCATGGATGAGTGCATTTGAAAAGAGTCCTTATAGTTGGAAGGTGTTCTGAGGTTTTTAAATGTTGCTAGCTTAACTCTTTGTTTATTTGCTGGCAAATTTCTCTGCTCTATAGGAAGTTTTTCAGTGCTCAGTCTTTCACTTTGAGAGTCAAATTTTGCCCCTTTAGCCCTGAAATTGCTAATCAGTCCAGGTGCTTAAAGTATCTTGAGTAACCCTCTTACCTTTCTTCTCAGCCTGCAGAAGAGAAAAGTATTTTCCATTTTAATAACTGTTCTTGTTACATGCCTTAGTGGAAGCAATCTGAAGCCTGTTAGTACTAAACACTAATATTTGACTAACAGGCTAATTCTGGGCTAACTCTGTGTAATTTGTCTGTGTTCAAATCCAAGTCTGTCAAGGAAGTGAGATACTTAAATGTATGTATGCACACTTTAAAATCAAAGAGATATAAATCTGATTTAGGCACTTTAGTAAAAATTTCTTTCTCTTCACATTTTCCTTCTTGCCATCTCAGGTATTATTATACTAAACTGTTTCGTTTTATTTCTTCATTTATACCAAGTCTCAGATATTACAGCAGGACTAAGGAATTAATAAATACCTTGATGATTAGTTTATATTGTTTGCACAGATATCCATGTGGATCTCTTTATGAGTTAATTATCCACAGTCTGTTAGATTAAGTACATTATAAGGTATTGCAGGTGTGATTTTATTCAATATTTTCTGGGATTTTGGGGGAAGGAAGGGATTGCGTGTTTTGTTCTGTTTGTTTGGCTTTTACTTTTCATGTAGTCTTTAATAATATAGTACATTTTTCTTTAACCAAAAATCAAATTCTTTAAACATCATTGTTACAATTTTTTCTAAAGAAAAAACTCTGTTTCTCTTTCCTGGAGAGAGCAATTTTTCCATTTCCAAACAGTGGTTCAACGATACTATCCTGAAAGTAAAGTTCACAAAGAAAGGGACTCAAAATCGGAATGACTGCGTTACATCACTTATACAAAATGGGAACTTCACAAGACTGCATAGAGAAGACTGTTCCAAGTCATGTTTGAGGTCCACTGGTAGTGTAGTCAGCAACATCTCTTCCTTATGAAGAGCAGTACATGGTTTAAAAGAAGTGTGGGCAGCAAAATATCCTGTGCAAATGAAAGGGAGCAGGAGGGGTAGGACTACCATCCGTGCCAGTTCAGCCTGTATGTTGCAGAGCAGAATGTTTGGAGACCTTTTTTTAAAAAACATTACTGTCAGCTAATCATCAAACCTAGCTCCCATGCACCCTTTTCCACTGAAACTATCATAAGCTATTAGAAATGTAGCTGCAGGGTACTCACTGGCCAGCTTTTCAGTTGCCTCTGCCATCTGTCTGGAATTCAACCCAATGGACACAGCAGGCAAGCTAGAAAAGAAATTGGTGTCCTGTATTTTATTGCATGTCTTATTATTAATCAGAAGTTCTCCCATTCTGTAAATGGTAAAAATGGTCCAAAGCAAAAAAATCCACAGCCTGATCATGCTTTAGATCTAAAGTTTTCCAAATTTAGCAATGTTCCAATCTGTGGGTTTGATTTGGAGCCAGATGAAATTAACATACATTTAATAATAACCACAAAGGCTGACTAAATATCGGTTTGTGCTAGTAACAACAACCCTTTTACTAGAGCTGTTCAAGCAGAAAAGTTCATTAATTGCTATATACAAAACAGTATGATTACTTATATTCTGTGACATTGCATCATTTATTACTTATGAAGCCCCTAAAAGCAATTAGGTGTCTATAAATTTTCCAGGTTTTGTGCTTAGGTTAACATTAAGTAGTTCCTGGTTGATCAAAATCCAAAACAGAGATGATATGTTGCTTTTTAGAATATATCAAATTTGAGAGAATAAACATGTATGTAATTTACTTACATTCAAAAATAGAGCATGATGAGAACTTTATTTCTAAAAAAATTTACTCTGTATTTCTAAAGGACTGAAATTGTAAGGTCATAATGTTTACCTAGGATGTGAGTCACTAACTGTAAAGTGGGCATCCTATTAAGTAAATATAAATCTGATAAACATGCTAATGCATCACTTTTCTGTATTGCTGCCAGACTAGGCTGCAACCGTTCAGATTAAATTGTTTTATACTTTCAGTTGTTCACCTTTTCCAACATGCTGCAAAGCAAACTTTACGATAAACGTTAAAAATTAAGGATAATCTGCCCATAGAACAAGTCTTAATATCAAAAAAAGAAGGCAATATAGTTACAGTAAACATCTGGAGATGTGACACCTTTGTATCTCTCCATCAGAAGAAAAGGAGGAACTTGTTTAGCAAAACACTGACCAGCAGTACTCCTACTTAAAACATTTTTCCACAAAAAGAGCAAAAGACTATTATTTGTCTTTAATTTTTAACGTATCTGCCCAAGAAAGTGTAATATTTTATATGATTTATAAATATAACATCCCTAGAATGAATGAGATCATTATTTTATGTATATAAAAACAGAGGCCAGTACAAACTTTCACTATCAACTGAAAGGCTTAAAATCCACCTACACATTTCCTATAAAAAGTTTTCAGTACTAAGGTAGAAGTATTTTAAAGAGCTAAAGTCTTACTGCAAGCAGTTGAATGGCATAGTTTTTCAGGTTAAAGAGATTAATCTTTACTTTTATGTGCTCTTATCTACCACTTAAACTTCTCTCTAGTGTTTGTTCTCATGGTTTCTAATTGTCATATTTTAGCTACAAAACTACCTCACATATTCTGATGACTTTCATGCTTATCTGGTTTTGCTATTTTAATATACACTGTCCCCAGATACTGCTTAAGGCTGATGGATTTCTCTTTTTATCTCTTTGAAAATGGTGTTCCAGTGGTACAACTCCGGCAATAATTTTGTCTATACGGATTCCCTTTCTCAAAATGTTCAATTTGCTTGGCACCATATTTCTTAAAATTGAAGGGACTTTTTAACTGTGGAGTATATATCTCCATGTATTGTATAAGAGAAGGACATTGCTTTGACTGTGAATGCTCATACCTGCAGACATAAACATAATACAGTCACCTTTTCTCAAGGTACTTTTCAAAGAGTTGACAAATTGATTCTTGTGAAGAATGCCATGTGAGGATTTTTTTGTTCGTTTGTTCACATTGTCCTTGCTTTTCATTAACCTGGCAGCTGCAAAATTCAGCCTGGTATATAGGTTGGTGCTGCACATGGGAAGCATTACCTAGCATTACCTAACATTACCTAGTTGATTCTGAGGAAAGTTAATTGAAAAATACAGCTTTCTCTGGGTATTTTAATGGAGTGTATTGGTATTTCCCATCTTCTGGAAGCCTTGATAGCCATGAAAGGGTCACTTGAGTTTTAACACTGACAAGCAGCACATGAGAACATGCTCAAACAGCACTTTATGAAATTGATGGTGATGGTATACAAACTAAAACTGTTTTTAGCTGAATACATTCATATATGCTATTATTTGGTGGATCACAAGTGAAATCCATGCCAATTGTATCTTGACAACCCACCTAGAAATTACAGTTGCCTATGGATTCAGTGTGTGAACACCACAATTTAAATTTGAAACTATTTTCTAATAGCACATGAGAAAGGAGGCTATCTGAACATAACTTGCTATTGTGTATGGATAAAATCACAGATTAAGCTGTATTTCAAAGTCTAATTCTAATCAAAAAAGGGCATCTTTAATTTTGAAAGGCTTGAGAACTGATTTGCATCAGAAGATCCATACACATTACACAGCATCAATATGGTGTCATTCCCTGATTTTGTGAAAGAAACAAACGTTGCAACAATGCCAGGCTGTTATAATGAAAAGACAGAGGAAAACTTCAGTTCATCCTGAGAGTAAGTAGCATATGTCTTATCAGGCCATTTTGTTCAAGGTGTTGATTATTGTAGACCAAAACATTTACTGCATTTTATTTCACGACCACAACTGATTGCCTTGTGTTCAGCCTAAAATTGAATGTGGTGACTTTGGCCAGCAAGTGGATGAAGTTACACGGATATTGACCTTCTTTTTTTATGAGGGCATACTTATTTCTCTGTGGAATAGGAGAGCAATCTCAAAGCATTCAGGATTTCTTCTGACTCCTTTGGTGTTACTGTATTGCAGGGTAATTCTAAGATTTTATTCTTTCTTCCAGATCTAACTAGTGAGAATTCTGATTTAATACCTTCTGGAACAGACAGTTAAAAAAACCTCCATCTATTATGATGCAGAGTTGCCTAGAAACTCTTAAGGCTTCAAAGCTAGAGCAGACCAAAGAGAATTTTTTTCTCGTGTCCAACTCACTAGTTGCTGCTAAGTCAGCTTGGGATTTCATTCAGGTTTCTGATCCACATGCCTACAGCTCTTTCTGGTAATAACTATCTCTTTCCAGTGAAATAGGATTTGTCTCTTAGTTTAGTGGGCAGAATTAGCAGGGACAAGATGCATTCTGTTGAGAGAGCCCTTGAACATTGGATTCACTGCAGCTGGAGATCCATCCGAGCCAGTCTTAACTCCTGCAGGGTAGGATAAAAGGCTCATCTTTTTGTTCTGCCTTTCCCCATCTTGGATTGCAGACTGCTCTTAGCAACTATTCTGGACGCTGCCTTGTTTTGTTCCATTTTTAAAACAAGCTGCTACACTGTAGGAACAAATACTGAACTTTACTTCTGTGTGTAGTGTGAAAATGGTGACAGCCATTATAAAATGAAAAATACAAAAATGAACAGGAAGAGAAAAAAATACTTTACACGATTTTGTTTAGTTTTGCTGTATTTGGAGACATTTATAATATTGAGGAAGGCATGATGCATTCATACACCAGCAAATATTAAGCATTTGTCCTATATTGTTTGTGAACAGTTAATATGTAAAACCAGAATAAGTTCTTCAGGTAAATAAAAAACAGAGCCCTCTTTTTGACAGCTGTCCTATTGTTTGCAGCTGTTAAATGCATATTTGTAACTCTGTCAAGGACAGAGGTTACAAAGAGATTCAGCTGGTCTTTTCAAGATAGTTATGGCAATGTTTTTCTAGTTGATCTCCGTATCAGAGAGTGATCAAAGTTAGAGTGGAAGCATGATGGAAAGAGAATGATGTGGAAAGGGGAGATTGAAACAATCAATCAAAGAGAGGATGCAATAAAGGCAAGAAGGATTTAAAAGAACAATTAGAGTGCATTACAGAAAGACATAGATGGAAAGCAGGGAAAGGGAAAGGTTTTTAGATGAAGAGGGAAGATGACATAGATTATGCAAAAGGCCCTGGCTTTTTTGTGTGTTCGTGGGCCCAAATTTCTCTTGCCAGCTTTGATTGTCATCAATAAAACTGCTTCCTCACAATTACCATATGTATCTGGAAGCTAGCCACACTCCTTGTTTAACCACAGTACATGCTTTGGAAATTTCATTTAAATGTCAAAACTGTCTGTTTGAATTCAATTGGATTCTATTTAACTGTTTGCTTTTATCTAAGTCAACTTCCAGCACCAAAATAGCTGCCGATTTTTCTAACTTTTAACCTTTTCCTCTCTATTTCTTACTTTCTGCATTTTGATTTTATTATGTGACTGTCTCACACACACCTAAATAAAAGAGGAGTGAAGGGGGAGTCTGCAATTTTGGTCTGAAGTCTGTATTTAAAGTTTAATAATGGCATAGCTCTGAACTATCCTGTGTAGCAGGACAATGGTTCATAAAATGCTCTTTCCAGTGCTCCCTTTGGTCATCTAACTCTGTTGTTCATGGTTACCAAGATGTCACAATGCATGGTTAGAACCACATCTGTCATCCTTTTGTCTTATACCCTTTTTGGTTTTTCTTAGGGACTTCTGGAGGGTGGAACAACTTGGTTATTTACATTTTGCAGCTCTAACAACAATATTCATCTGGTTTGTAAAACAAAAAAAAGCTCATTTAAAAGTTCTTTTCATGATCTTTTCATACTTCATCCAAATATTTTAGAACTCTGTCAATTCTGACTGAGTTTTTCCGCCCTTTTTTAGCAGACATTAAATCATCTGTATGCATCTCACTGGAAGACTTTTCAGTTTGTTATCTATTAATAAATGGAAAAAAACAGCTGGTGCCAAAGCTACACCATATGACAGATCTTCAGTGACACAAGTGCTTATGGTGATATAATAATGAATGAAAAATAGAAGAATTAGTTGATGATACATAGCATAGAAGACAGGCTTTGAGGGATCACCATTTGTATGGATCACACAAACAGTTCTGACCTGGCTGTTCAATACAAGTGCAAGGTCTTTCATTTATGCTTATTATTAATAATGGATGACTGTAGTTTGGAGCAGTACCAGTTGAGCAGACAGTTCTGACTAACCTCTTGTCTACAGAGTAACCTGAATCCTATTGTCCCTCTTTGGTTTTGCATAACTTAGGAATGCAGAGTAATTAACATATAGCCCTTATTGTACTTCATTTTTTTAAGACTTTCCTATTAAAGTTTTCTTGCTTCAAGCTGTGCCTTGCCTACTTTAGCATTTTCTGCTGTTTCCATTATGTTTCATCAGCTATGCTTCTGCTGCTTCATCTCTCACTTGTTATCCTCTTCAGCTTTTTGCTCTTTCTTTTAACTCATAGTCTAAAATGAACTACAGATGCTTCAATATTAAGCATCTTTAAAACACACAAAACACATGGATACTTTATCTGATTTTCCTTGTCTCTGTCTCTCTGAACCCTTACCATCTGTAGTTCTTCCCTTAGCTGTACTCTTTTTCACTATTTTTCTCAACTTAGAGGAAATGTTTTTATTTTCTTTCCCTGACATGTCAAGTATCTGTCAGTCCTGTGCTTAACTCTTGCTGCCCTTTCAGTATTTGTGTACATCCGTACCATGAATTCAATTAGTCCTTTGCTGGTCTTCATCATTACTTTGTTCTTCTTCTTCCACAAAAGTCCTCACTGCCACTCCTTATTTCTCCTTTCTTATCTTACTTGATGCACAAGCAGAGCCACTGATCTCTGTGCCATCTGTCCCATTCACAACCTTTGGTTTGCCTACAAACCAAAAGCTCAGGCAATCTTTCTGATGCCTCCACAACAGTAAGTTGTGCTCACCTCAGGCTCAGCATGATGTAAACAGATCTCAAATTCATTCCTATTGTCTAGTTTTTCTTTCTTGGTGATTATGTAAAGCAATTTATCACTCAGGCACATTATTCTAAATAACTATTTCACTCCTAGAAATATCATTGAACTCTCACTTCCATGGTGTACATGAATGTGAAATTCTTGGGCTCTTTGCAGCCCTGGATCAATTATTCCAGGTTCCTTTTCATTACTCTTGACAAACACTGCCTTTACCTGCAAGTGTCTATCCTGAATGCAGCTGCAGTGGATGTTATCCTGCCCATTATTTCCTGCTTTCCTCTTTGTTCAACATGATGAATTTGCTCTTCGGTTTCAAAGGTTTTCATGGGAAATCACCACTAACACTTCAATCATTCCTTTGCATATTTTCACTAGCAAACACCTTTGTGCTTTTCCTCCTGTGATAGTTTTCTTAATTTTCCTCTCTAAAATTATGTTTTGATGGACTGCTTGCACATCATTTAATAACTGTTATCTGTGCCAGTCATTTCTGCACACTGAAATCATATTGTCATGGCACCCACTCTTGCCCTTATCTGTTTCATATTACTTATATGATATGCACCGTTTTTAGTTTGTCACCCACATCTTGAAGGAGTTTTTTTTTAAATTTCCCCTGTGGAGATTTTGGGTTTTATTTTCAGGTAGAATGATCTACATCTGTTTGTGCTCAGTTCTGCAACTGTGAGCTGGTGTTTTGCTGCATCTTCAATAAAAAATGCTAGTGCTGTTTGATAGTACAACCTTTGGGATAGAAATAGATAATTTATTGTTTTCTTCTGAATTCCCTTTTCTGGTGTGTTTAAACATTCCTTTTATTTTCTAGTTTAAATATCTTTACTTTTTACATAAATTCACTTCTTGGTTTTTTTGGTACTTCTAATATTTTTTTCCTTTTTTTTTTTTATCTTTTCATTCAAGTTTTTTTTTTATCTTTTCATTCATTTCATGTCCAAAGCTACAGTTTTCTGTAGTTCTATCATCGAGTTATTCAGTACACTTCAGCATAAAGTATTTCCCATGTGTCAAGCTTGTCTTCTGAATAATCCGCTACTCATTTTAATGATTTTTGTCTAGCTGTCTACAGTCATATAACTTTTTGTCTAAAGATTTGTCTTAAAGACACATTCTTCCACAAAAAAATCTGTAGTAGTATCTTTTGTGCTGTTCTCTAAAAGGAATTGTCCCTTAAAGTCATCAGTTATATATGGCTTCTTCATTTTTAAGTGTCAGTACACTATTGTTTTGCTAAAAATACATCCACTGAAATCTATACCTTTATGATGTGACTGCATGTTTAAATATATTGTGTCAAGAGTTCTTTAGACTAAATCCCAAGACTTTTCTTATCCACACCCCAAGCAGTCTCTCAACAACCTATTCTTTAGGAGGCAGAGTTATCTACATCTGCCTAATTTTTTTCTGTTGAACTTATTTCTCCACTTTCTGGCTTTTACCTTTTGACATAACAGCACTGAACAGACCTCACTCAGGAGAGTTGTAAAAGTCGTGAATTCTCTCAGCTATATGCAGCAGTTCCCCAGGATGAATCGGAGTATCCTCATGCCCTTCCATGTCCATCCAATAACCCTTTGATAAATCCCCCTAAGTGAGAAAGAATGCTTATCTAGTAGCTTCCTGCTGTTAAAATTATGTAGAAGATTTCCATTTAATTCCCTCAAGTACCATGAGACATGACTGTTCAGACTGTCTTCTTATCCCAAGTGTTGGTCTGAAGCTAACATCCCTAGTGTTTGTATAATCTGGTCTTTTTCCTCAGTGTTCTCATGACATAACCTCATACCTAACACTTTGTTGCTTTTCCTCCTTTTCAGCTGTGCAGTAAAATGCAGCTGAATGCACATAGTTCAAGATGATACAGCAACTCTGTCCTTTATTGCAGAGCTCCACTAAGCTTTCACTAAGAGCTCTTAAAGCAGGAGAGTTCCTGCTTTCTTGTACTATATTTGTATGCAGTTTTAGATCTTTATTTTGTTTTAGCAAAGCTTCCTCCCTGCTGTTTTACTTAGTTTTTCCATTTTCAAAGAATTTACAACTCAAGAGGGAACAAGATGAAGTTATACCAGGAATGAAGCCATCTGTTTTCTTTGTTAGGGACACTGTCTTTCCAAATGGAAAAAGCTCTTTGGAAGCTCTTTACAGTTTCTTACAGAGTCATTCACTTGCCATAACAAAATTTTGAGATTAATACAAATTTAGATGTCTTCAGTTATCTAAGACATCAGTAGAGTCATACAGTATGTGACACAGGACTACCAGAAGCCCCCCAGCCATCTGGAGCAGCAGCAAAAGTTTAAATGGAGTAGCAATATTAAAATGGTACTAGAAAGGACGTGTAGGTAGCTAAGCTGCTGCCTTAGGATATACACAGTGGTTTCTTTGCCCACCTTACAGAGTTGCACAGTTTAGCAAGACTATATATTTTAATGGCAAATGCTGAGAATAGAGAGTGACTGGAAGCATTCTATTTGCCATAGATCGGGTTGAAGTTGCATGCAGAGCACCAGGGAGGGACATTTCCTGTTCTTGGGAGTACGTAAGCCTTTTGTAGGTCAATTTCCTCAACTGTGAAATGTACAAGTATTCATTGACTCAAACACAATCTTCTTTTAAGGCATTTCACTACTGTTTTGTCTCTAAGGCTTTCGTAGGTTATATTTCACTATGTCATGGTTTAACCCCAAATTGTAACTCAGTGCCACCCAGCTCACTCACTCACTCCCAGTGGGATGGGGGAGAGAATTGCAAGGGTAAAAGTAGGAGAAAACTCATGGCTTGAGATACAGACAGTTTGATGGGTAAAGCAAAAGCCTCTTGTGCAAGCAAGGCCAATCAAGGAATTAATTCATCACTTCCCATGCGCAGGCAGGTGTTCAGCCTCTCCAGGAAAGCTGGGCTCTATCACTCATAATGATGACTAGGGAAGATAAACACCATTCCCTGTATGCCCCCCTTCCTTCTTCTTCCCCCACCTTTATATGCTGAGCACGATGCCATATGCTGCGGAATTTCCCTGTGGTCAGTTGGGGTTAGCTGTCCCAAATGTGTCTCCTCCCAACCTCCCGTGCAGACCCAGCTCACTCACTGGTGATGTGGGGTAAGGAGCAGAAAAGGCCTTGGTTCTGCATAAGCGCTTCTCAGCAGTAAGGAAAACATCCCTGAGTTTTCATCACAGGTCCAAAACACAGCCCCACAGTAGTGAAGAAAATTTTCTCTCTCCCGAAAAGAGACAGCACACACTGTCAAGATTCTTTACAGTCCACTGATTCTGGGAGCTTTCATAATATCTAGAATAAAATAGACATTTATTTGTGGTTTGGTTTGGTACTGTGAAACAAATTAATTGTGGCAAATCCACATATATATGTGTGGTATTCAAAACTACTACAGACTAAGTAACAGCATATGTTTTGTGAGTCGGTACAGATCACTCCTGATCACTAAACTAGATTCACAAGAATCACAAGACTATTTACATCTAGCATAAATTTGGAGAATGTTGATGGGATGCCTTATTTATCTCTGCTGAAAACTTGGTGATATACAGAATGCTTTGTTGGCTGCTCTTTTTATCACACTAGTTTACTATTTCAGAAAATCATCCAAAAATATTACCGTTTCTAGCAGAGAGTTACTAGAATATAAATTATCCTCCTATTTTGAGCTAGGATATATATCACATAGTCAAAAAGAGTTGTCCACATTTCCTACTTTTTTGGAGGGAGGACTTTTTGTCATTGTAGTGGGTTGATCCTGGCTGGATGCCAGGTACCCACTAAAGCCATTCTTGCACTCCCTCTGTAATTGGACAGAGGAGACAAAAAAAAAACACCTAAGGATTCATGAGTTGAGATAACAGCTGGGAGAGGTCACTTACTGATTATTTTCATGGGTGTCATGAAACCCACTACAGTCGTGTGCCTGCATGGTCAGTTGTCATTGAACTTTATTTTATCTGCCACTTCATTTCACACTAACTTGTCCATCCACATTAATACTACAGTAAGAAAATTACTATCAATCATCTTACTCCTTTATTGCAATTATTTTTATCAGATCCAAATATTAGATTTAGGACAACAGTTACAATATTTTTCCATGGCAGGATGTAGCACAGGAGGAAGCTTTTATTCCAACATGTTGTCAAGGCAGAACTTAGTGCCTGCTAGTGCTGCATGCAGGTGTAAGTAGAGGATTAGAATACTAACACTAGAAGAAAACATTAACAGAATTAATGTGGAGACTAAGCAAGGTCAAAAAATAAACCTTTCCACAAGATTAGATGACTCAAAAGTTCTTCTGTTTCTTGAATTGTGTATACCAACCTCCCTCTTTTCCCTCCTCCCCTCTCTTTCCAGATGCAAGTGATATGATGTTTTTCCTTCTCATAAGTAAACAGAAGAATGTTAGCAGTAAGATAAATACTGAAACATTTTATATTTCTCGTACTTGAAAATGCCAGTCCACACTTTTTTAAGATCTCTGACCCAGTCTCAGCTCTTATACCAAATACTTCAGTTAACAAATCACAGTATCACTTACTATTCCACCTTAACGTTCACTGTAATTTTCTTCAAGTTATACAGATTTGAGAAATGTGTAACTAGGAATACACAACCTGCTGACTTCTTATGGTACAACAGAATTAGTGAATAGAAAAGGTGCTGAGAATTCCTATATACATATTTGTGACATACAGGGAGCTTTGGTGCAATTTTCTGCTCAGGGATAATTTTTTGGTGTCTGTTCAGGGAGTGGGAAACTAAAGTTAGCAGTCAGTTATAGGAAAACTAGTTATCAGTTGTTGTGGGGTATTTTCCACTTCGTTTCAAAATCTTGAAAGGTACTTTCAGTCATTCAAGACTTATTGCAGCATCCTTGCATAGTGGTGTTGCGAGAGGCCAGGTAGAGTGAAATCCTGTTCTGCAAGTACATATTGTATAAACTTAATACACTGCTGTATGCAAGTTCAAGTGAATTAAAGTATTAACATTCATAAGTAGCTAGCTTATCATCATAAAAAAATAACATATGGTGTAAGTATAACACAACCCTGGTCAATACCCCCGCCGACCCCAGTTCTTGGATTCTACCAAGCTGGCATTCTGAACTTGTATGCCTTCATACTTCATGAAGTCCAGAGGCAGCCTGCACATAGCCTGTGCCCTGGCTTTCCAGAATTCCTTTGGTTACATGGATTTCTCTTTTTAGCAACTTAGTTTGTCAGCTCTTGCAACTGGCACCAGTTTTTCACAGACTGCTCTGTAACTCAAGTACACCCTCTTCCACAGTGCCAGTCTTAAAACTAATTTAGTTCAAATTTCATGCCTTTAAAGAATATGACTGCTGATCACCTGAAGCCAAGCTTTATGGAACTCATGCCTACAGAAGAATACCATCAAGTTTTGGAATTCACTTCTGTTTTTCAACTGGGCTACATAGGTGTTTTTATTATACAGTGTTGAGGCCATGCTGCTGAGAACACAGCTGTGTTGGGCAGGGCACGTCTCCAGGATGGAGGACTGCCGCCTCCCCAGGATTGTGCTCTGTGGCGAAATCGCCACTGGCTACTGCAAGAGAGGAGCCCCGAAGACGAGATACAAGGGCTCCCTGAAACAACATCTCAGCCTCGGCCATGTTGATCATCATCATTGGTCTGCTCTGGCCTCCAATCGGGAGACATGGAGACACACTACCTATAATGCTGCTGCTTCTTTTGAGAACACACAGAGAATCATTTCTGAGGAGAAAAGACAACGCAGAAAGAACCGAGTCTTGCCGATACCACCAAAGGAGACTTTCCACTGTGCCTTTTGCAACCGGACTTGTCTATCTTGCATTGGCCCTTTTAGCCATCAATGCACTTGTAGCAAGTGTGGGTAGAGTCCTTCTCAAATCTTTGTTCACGAAGCCTAGCCATGATGACGAATCATGAGACTTGCTTTTGTATTGTTCCAGCTACATCAATAATTCTGTGTCATTCAGGTTAACGTGCAGTGTTTAGAAATACTTAAAAATGTATCCAGTTGTCTTACACTGCATCAACATTACAAAATTTTAAGCAGTTCATCTGCAAAATCTATGGAAGAATAATCTTTTCCTTTAGCCAGGTTATTCTTCATCCTGTATTCTCAGAGTATGTGTGGGACACACAGGTATTGAAGAGGTATCTTTGCCTCCATGCACAGGTGCACTGGTTTTTACAGTCATGTTCATTAGACTTCTCTGCTGGAACAATAATCGGCTCTTTCTCACCTGAACCCTTGTTGCTATGTTTTGAAAAAGTTTGAAAGCAGATGAAGTCTGCGTTTTTGTTCCTCCTTTTTGAATATGTAACAGAAGTAGTCCTAAACAAGTGAAAGACAGACAGATGTAAAAAAGACCTTGAAAAAATTATTGAGAAAATCTTAAAGTGAACTTGGAATCTTGGTTTGGGCAAGTCACGATTGAGATGCAGAGAGTGAAGAAGAGGGACAAATACGATTAATTTTGAGGGCAGAAGTCACATAGAATTTTCATCTGTATCACCATAAAATATCAAATATATTTCTGAAAGATTTGTGGGAGTTTTCATAAATTAGAGAGTCCACTAAAAGATGTTATGTTAATCATGTTGACTGAAGTGCGTTCAGAATAATTTTATATATTGTCTATATATAGCATACAACATATAATTTAATAGCAACGCATCTGAACACAAAAAATTTGTCATTTGTAAACTTGACAAGGGCCTAAGCTAACCTAGAGCAATGGGTGAGTAGCAGAAAGAAATTTTTTAGGACTATCATACATTTAAAAAATGGTGATATAATAAGTTTTCTCAATTTATGCTATCTAGTTTTGTAAGAGAAAATATTCCCAAGATTCAGTCAGCAGTCCATGTAAAATCATTGCAAACATTTTCACGAACATGTCTGCTAAGTAATCAAAACAGTAAAAATACTACTGTAACTTTCATGTGACAGAGACTTCTACCAGCTCAGTTTCTTGAGATTGAGATGCATGAAAAAGATGCTAAATATGGAATATAGAAAAATATATATGCAAAAACACAACACGCTTTGTAATTCTCTCTGTTGGTATGCCACACATTATACTCTATACGTTATATTCTGTACCAATGGCCAACATTCATCTGGACTTCATTTCTTGTGCATTTCTTCTGTGTCGACATGAAGTCAGAACAAAGTTTAAATACACAGTTGGAAGAAGTAGCTGGAAAGCACTTTCATTTCATTGAATCTCATGACCTGGTAGATAGAAAGATTACAAAGTGTAAGACACCAATGAATCTGCAATGATTTTTAACAAATAATGTTTTTACCATTTTTCTTTCAATTCTTTTTTAAAAAACAGGAGGGTATCTTATAGCCAAATGACTAATGTACATTAGCTGTCTTAAGATCATAACAAGGCATGAGTCATTTTTCTTTCTACTGCTGCATAACAAGGTGAGGTCAATATTAAAGCCTGACCTCACCTACCTAAATCATGGTCAAAAATATCATTTCCATTAGGATTTGACAGAAATCTCACTAATGCATACAGTCATCCCATTGTAAAAAAAAAGAGGTTTTTTGACAATGAAAACACAGCCTAAGTCTACATAGTAAGACAGATGGGGCTGGTTGTGCGAGTGAACAGTATTTGGTTCCGTATGGCTCTCAATCAGAGAAGCCATAAGCAGAATGGAGCAAAATAGCAGGAGGTAGCTGAAAAATATGAGAGGGACATTTGGAATAGAAAGAATGAGTATCAATAAAAAAAGCGGGTTTATATGCTAATATTAATTTTGGAAAATTTTCTGCCAGTAGGTACATCTTGCTAAGAACTGTTTATTGCAATAACAGATGTATATAATTGTATCCCGAGAAAATGGCATTGGCTAACATCAATCCCATATGCTTTTTGTTTTAAGGTAAAAAAAAAAAAAGGTAGTTATGCTCCAACCATTCTGCCAGCATTAGTTCATTTACGATACCAAGCTGTCTCTTTTTAATCTAAAAGTTATAACCTGCAATGTTGCTTGATTTACATTTCAAATTCACAGGTCACTATAAACTTTTATAGTGGTGAACAGATGTTCCTATGAGCTGTACTTAGCCATAGAGCACCTTAAGGAAAAACATGCCAATGGAATGTCAAAATTAAATCTCCATCAGAAATGCCAGAAGGTTAAGTCTTTCAAAAATATTGATGTTTGCTGTTAGTTTTGCTATAACCCCTTGTTCTTTGTCCTGCTGGCTTTACATGAACCACAGACTACTACTGATTGCTTTAGAAATCTATACTCACTCAAAAAATAGGTTCAAGACTCAGAGGTAAAGCAGAATTGCAAAATATATGTGATTTAACTTAAGCTCTATGTTTCTGCACATCTGCGTAGACAGTGCCTTGCTCAGATATCAAAAGAGTTGTACCTGTTAAGATGTCACTGCCACCATATTTGTACTTGATTAAATGTCTCATGACAGTTAACAATGATCATAACAATTCATAACAAATCATAACAACAAGGCCAAGTGCCGGGTCCTGCACTTTGGCCACAACAACCCCCTGCAGCGCTACAGGCTGGGCACAGAGTGGCTGGAGAGCAGGCAGGCAGAAA
>VXAY01005170.1:80547-130804 GCA_013399855.1 Oxyruncus cristatus
GTTGGATCAAAGGTTGGAACTGATGATCTCGGAGGTCTTTTCCAACCCAGTTGATTCTATGATTCTATGATTCTATGGCAACAAAAAGAAAGAAGCTAATTGTTAATATTACACTATTGAGGGACACAGGCAGCTATTCCTTAACTTGGGAAATGAGGAGAAAAAATTAGGAAAGTGTGACAGAAGTTATCAAAAAAACTAGCTGTAACTTTGTAATTTAAGAGCAAAGACATTAACTACAAATATTTGTGTCCAAATTCTTCCCTCAAGATTGTTATATTTCTAAGTAACTCCACAAATGACTTAAGGTTTGCAGTGGTGACCAGCAGGTCAGAATCAGGTCCTCAGAGTTTGATTCATTCACTTGACCAATTCTTAAAGCTGTGAATAATTTTACAGCTTGGGCTGAAGTATTATGGTTTGATCTTACCTCTCATGGATGCTCAGAATGACAATTCACATCAAAGTCATTATATACATTCCAGCAGGTCTTAAAAGCAGTCTGATCAGTACTTTTGTAGGCAGAGAATGACTTGGGGCCTCAACATTCTTCATTTAAGGAGAAAACTCCGTCTCTGACACAATCTGGAGTGTGGATTTATGACCCACTGCTTCATACCAAAGGCTGCTTTAGAGGATAGCAGGCTGATGCTGGAATCAGCAGCATCATCAGTGCTCTTCTGCCTTTGCCCTTTCGTATAGGGCAGAAAAACAGCACAAGAAATGTAGAGGGCTTTGTGAATTACAGAAGGAATGAATAGAGAGGGTTTTTCTCAGGCCTAGCGAGGTGCATGCACATTGCAGGCTGTCTGAACACAGCACTCTTGCTCCATCTGGAAGGTTTCTGAGAACAAGCTTGGATTTTTTTTGGAACAAAATATTCCAGCATATGAAGCATCTCCACAATGCTCTCCTCCAAATGGATAACATTCAAATATTTCTGAGTGAACATTCCTCTTAAATTCTGATCAGTCCAAATCAACATGGATTTGGGTGGCCACAGCCGGATGCGGGTCAGTGGCCAAAGACTGCAGGCTCATGTTACCATTTCAGTGAAAACAAGAGTTTCAGCTCCAATTCAGCAGAACCTATGATGACAGCTCACAGTGTCTTCCCTGGATCAGAAAAGGTACCTCTATATTCTTGGTAAAAACTTGTTATTTCTTGTCTGGGTATATTCTTATATGGTTCCAAACCTCCTTATTTTCTCATCTAGAAGTTTACTTAATTTTATTGTTGGAATGAAGATAGTACTCTCCCATTCTTATTATGAGATACTGCATTGTCACCACTTGATCCCTTTGTCCCACTGCAGTTTGCTTACTTGCACATTTTTTTTTTAATCCTATTGAGTTTGCATGGGAATAAAACTTCAAATGTTATTTGATACTAGCTGTACTAACAACAGGTACACTCCTCTGCAGACACTGTGAAGGACTGAAAGAAACAGGGTTTAAGGATGTTAATGACGGGGCATGACCCCAGTTACTCTGCCGACATCTCGCTGTTATCTGGATCATCCCTTGAATCATCCCCTCATTTGTTACTTTTCTTGGTTTCAGCTGGGATAGAGTTCATATTCGTCCTAATAGCTGGTACAGTGTTGTGTTTTGGATTCCGTATGAGAATAATATTAATAACACATTGACATTTAAGTTGTTGCTGAGCAGTGCTTGCCTTAAATCAAAGGCTTTTCGATGTCTCATGATCTGACAGTGAGGTAGCGCACTCTGGCCCCCACCCAAAGCATCAGTTTCGTTGTAATAGAGCCTTTGAGCATTACAATAACTCACTTTTCCCTGAACTTTTTGAGGTAGAAGAATTTTAACATACAGCCTTTGTTATCTTGTTTCCTCTTCCCTAAGTGCCTTCCCAAAAACTTAGGGCTCCCATTTCTCATGAGGATGAAATGTTCTGGGGAAACACCACAGGTGGATTTTCTAGCTGTAAGATGAATTTATTTAACTTTTAATTAAATTATTTAGTTTATCCCCTAAAATTAAGAGCCTATGTTTAACTCTGTGCCTGCTGAGGAGGTTGAAACTCTGTGCTGGAGCTGTCATCTGCAAAATGTGCAACTTGTAGCCTGAGGAAAGAAGATGAGCAAGGATGGATACCAGTCACTTCTCCAGTTCCCTTTTCTGTGCTGCTGCATGGCTTGTTGTATAAGTGAAAAGCCCTGAGGGACCAGTCTCGATTACAGTAGCCTGCCATGTCCTTTTTCACGGCTATGCTGGAGGTGGTTGGGACAGAGCGAGTCAAACCATCTGTTGAAATCACAGCTGTCTCCTTGCCTCCAGCAAACCCTGTTCTGCCTGTGCTTGCATCTCCAGGGCCACATTGCCCACACTTGGATTAGCATGAGACTCCTCTCTAACAAAACATTAAACCCACTTTAGTTGAACACCGAAGTCCTTGCTTGTATTTTAACATTCCTGCCTTGCTTTCATTTTAACATTCCTGCCTTGCTTCTTCTCGTGTCCACCTTCCAACTGATGAAGAATTTTTTCATAATACTGAAATAGTATGGTCCTGCTACCTGTCCACTCAGTCTCTGGGACCACATTGTGGGTGGAGCAAAGATGTTCTGGTGCATTTCCAAGGGGTTCTCCAGATAGTGGTTTTGCAGTACTTTTACATGCTACCTTTACTGGAGGACTCAATTAGAAGTGGAGCTTTGAAGATCGTTTTTACATACTCCTCACACTTTCTTTTTTTTTTTTTTTTGGGGGAGGGAGGATACTGAGCAAAGCATATATCCACTTCTTTCCCAACACTTTGCTTGTAGAACTGCAGAGCAGCTAATAATGCCTAACGTTTTAATAGCAGGCTGAAACCAAGTTCTCTACTCATAAAGGACCTTAATCGACATGTCAGGAATTGTCAGACGTGTCAGGAATTGAGTCTGTGTAACCTTCTTTCTACAATCCTTCCCCATATAAGGAGCAGTCCTTTCTCATGCAAAGGGTCCCTAAAGCCTCTTCATTTCTAAATGAGTAATGCCATTCAGGACTGGCCCTGCTTCCTCTCACAGAAATCATGGCTCCTATGCCCAGACAAACTTTACCAATTCCTTGAGCAAAAGGCACCCTTTTCAAAATATCCTATGCTGGTTCTGCAAACATTAAGACTATAAGGAAGGATATAATTATCCATGCTCATTGACACGTATCAATCTCAGACTCTGCGCTCTCCAAAAAAGAAAAAAGAAAGGAAAAACAAACAAAACAAAACAAAAACAAAACCAACAACAAAAAAAATCAAACTCCATTGAAATGCAAAACTTTATACATGAGCATAGAATTTTGGAAATTGATCAAATCTAGAAAAATAATCTAACTTCATTGAAGCCCATGGGAGTGATTATAAATCAGACATGAATTGTAAAAAAAGAGCCTATGAATGTTTTGAACAGTAAATTCTGGCCATTTGCTGTGCAATAAAATGGACTATTAGCCAGATAATGAAATAATAACACACTGACTGTATTTCTCTAGATGTTTCCAGGAAAGGAAATATAAAATCACTTTGGTTTTTTAACCAGATTTTCAAATTTTATGTTTTTAATAGTTTCGCTTTCAGGCAGTTGGCAAAAGAGCAATACAAAAAAAAAAAAAAAACACACTGAATTGGGTCTTTCTTCCCCATGCAAGTTATGGCAGTGATTTAGACAGGATGACTGATGCTGGTTGGGTAAGATGCAGAATAATTAGCACAACCTGCCTGGGTCAGGCCCATAGAGATTATAGGGTTCAAGGGAAAAAGGACTATTTTTTAACCAAGGCATAGCATTCACTCCTGATCATACTGAAGATGAGAAGTGTTTGCAGCCCACTTCAACAGTACTTTTATTTTATGCCAAACTCACCACCTTTTGAGCTAAACTTTTGAACTTAATTTAAAGTTAAATTAGAAACTAAGTGATTATTTAGTTCATTTAAAATGAACTTATTTAAACTGCCAACTTGGTGATGAAAAGTAACTGCATGGTTTACTGAAGCACCAACACTTGAAGAAACTAACTTCCAATTCACAGAAGTAAACATCATTGTGCTACAGGAGTGTTACTGTCACATCTTTGTACTACAGCCTGCACACTTGGCACATTGAGCAATGGACATTAAGGTGGTGTTTCAAGAGATACTGGACTAAATGCAGTTATTCATGACTGAAATACACTCTCTTATGCTGTCTTACGATGCTTTCCACTTACTACTGAACAAAGCACTGTGAGGGTATTTCTAGCCTGCTTATGAATTGATTGCATGCAGACACATGCACCAACTCACCTATTCAGCAACTGGCAGCTTTAAGTGAGAATCATTTTTTTTAGTGCAATCTGTGTTAATCTGCAGTGGTAGTAGCTGAGAGAGGAAATATAAGCAAGGATGATTTGCTTCCTATCTATTTTTTTTCTTCAAATAATTTTAAACATCTATTTAAAAAACAGCAGAAAAGAGAAGATATGATATTTTGCCCAAGGGATATAGCTCAGATGCCTGATACCATCTCTAGATAAAATGCAAGAAGTCTACAAAACTCCAGTCTATAATAATTAAATTTTTGATCTTCTGAATTTACACTACATGCTAGCTAAGCTTTTAACTTTTCTGCTCTTTCCAAGCACACATCCACAAAGTTTCCCAGGGATCAATTATTTCTAGAGGTTTTTGCTGTTAATGTTGTTGTTTTTCAGACTAATGCATTTTAATTATATCTTTTCAGGCATTTTGAGATGAGCTCTTTATTCAATATTTTCTAAAATGGAACATAGGGAAAAGTTCAAACTGTGTAGATCACAGCACTATTCAACACCTTCACAGTATCATGATTTTAGGTTCCAGATTTTTTTGAAGACCTGGAATCCAACTTCGCAAAAGGTCGTTACGTTCTAGCACTAAATCAGATACATAATTTAGCTTATCTCATCTTAAGCATTACTGTGTTTTATAGTTCCAAAATGATGACCTTTTAGACCAAAACAGAGTCAACAGTAACAGCGAGTGACTAGAAGAATTACTGTATGCTACAGATCATTTTTTCAATATCAAGCCTTACTTCACACAAATTTTAACTTTATTTTCCTTTTCCTATGCTATATACAATACATAAAAATAGTGACATAAAAATAGTCTTAGAGCTGTAGCTCCCTTCACAACATAATGAAAGCTTTCTGAGGAATATTTTGGTCACCTGAGGTCACAAAATAATTTAGGCCCCAATTTTAAATCCGTTAAAACAAAAAACATTCTTTCACTTGAGTTACTCAAAGCATGGAGCTGCAAGATGTGTAGTATGGGATCTACACTGATCCTGTTTGTAATCAATCCTTTTTTTTTGAATTGTTCATGAATGTGAGTGAGCAGTGCACAGAGTGAAGAAGAGTGAGAGCATCAGGATGCCGGGAAAGTTAGTCATGCCTCTCATGTTTGTATCACTCGGCACTGCAAACCAACAGATCCTGACAGTCACCTCCTGCCTATTCCTTGCTATACTTGTTCAGGATGTGTTCAGCCCAAACACACAGAAAGACCAGGAGGATGATAATGACACGGTGGGAAAGAGTTTCTACTTTGTCATTTGCACTGAAATAATACGAAAATTTAGCTGAGCAGCAGGAGTCCAGACTTTCAGCAGCTTTTGGTGAAGAAAGCTACGAAGAGAACAGTAAAGCTGCTGACAAGAAAAAATACTCTATTCAATGTTTAGGAAAGATAATAAAAAGTATAGAAGACAATAGCTGAAATGCCTGGTTTGGCACTGTGAAAAATAAATGGCATTTGTTACTGATTTTACTGGAAAAAAAAATGCTGAGGATCACATCTTGTTCACATTTATTCTAGGAAAATTCCAATGACTTTTGGAGGAATAAACCCAATTCTTTTCCAGGGAAATGTTCCATGAGTTTACAACAACTGAGGATTTCAGTAAGTATGGTTTCACTTCAGTAGATTTTAGAATCATCCTTCAGATTTTGAAGAGCAGATACACGATTTTTTTAGAGACTTTTATTTTTTCTCAGTTTCTATAAAATTATTAAAATCAGTGAGAAACCATTACATACAGCAAGAGAGACAGAGTTTAATCTTATGTTTTCTAGACATTTCCAGGACGTACACTTTCAAAATATTACACCCATGAGATGAATATTTGCCAACTCAGTTCTTGTAAGGCTCCCTCAACTCCCATTGAAATCAAAGGGGCATGTGCTTAAACGCTTTCCAGGAGAGAGACATTTTCTGGAATTAGTCATAATGAAAATTAATTAATTTTGGTCTATTTCCCAGTATTCCCCTAGAGTCATAGTTCTTATATTTTCCTCCCAGTTGTAGTCTGGGTGAGATTTGGTGCCTGGAGTTTTTGAGCTATAGTTTGTTGTAGTTAGTAAGGCCTATTTCTCCCTGGCACAACCTCCTACTTCACCAGTTTGGTTCTAAAGAAGGAAGGGAAAATTATCTCACAACACTAGAAGTAATATTTTCAAGAAACCATGTGTATATGTATGCAAGTAAATCACACTGAAAGGGAACAGCTGATGTCTCAAAGTAAACTTTTTAACCTCTGTGTCCCCACTATAAGGCAGTAAATCTAATTCATTAACAAAAATACAGCAACCATAGAATGTGTGATACAGCAACAGTACTGCCACCTTGCTGGAGGAACAAAATAATGTGATTTCTATTTCTCAACGTTGTTTGGATAGCTACAGTTATCAGAATTAAGTACGGTAATACCCTTGTAATTAACCATAATTTCTTTTATCACTGTGGAAATGGCACTACAGAAGCAACAATGACCTATAAATTGTTTCATGAGTTCTAAAGTTACTGGCACCATATTTTTAATTACCCTTGCAGTCACCCAAAGTATTTCAGAGCAGTTACTGAAATGATGTCAAAGCATACCAGATCAACTTATTTTCTTGAGAAACTGACTAAAAGTTAAAAAAAATTAATAATATCCATGATGTGACAAGCATTGGGTACTGATGATATAACTAGAACAATTATTGTCACTTTTTAACTTTTTATAATATGAATGTAGGTAAATGGATTTTCTAAAAAAAAATAACAAGGCTGTTATTGCTTTTGAATGCTCATTTCTAATCAAAACTTTAATTGAAAAAAAAAAAAAAGAGCAAAAGTTCAAGATGCTGAAGCAAATGCAAAGCAACTACATCTGTTCCTTGACCTGTCTTTTAATTGTTATTACCATCAGTGTTTTATATTCCTCCTCAACAGCAAATGGGAGAATGAAGTATTAGAGGTTCAGGGAGTTGATAGTGGCAGTTTTAGTTTGATCCTGGATTTCTCATTCCTCTTCTTCCAGCCCTGTGCAGCTTGTAAATGCCATTCCACAGAGCTGCTTGCAGAGAAGTGACCTGGGAGCATCTTTGCTGTAGCTGGTGTCAGAGTCTGGGCCCAAACCTGGGTGACAAGACTGTGCGGGCTTCTTCCCACCAGAGCTACGGAGGGGAGGGCATGCCAGAAGCTGAAGGACCACACACCTTCACATGGGCCCTTGGGAACTGCGGTGAACAGATAAAGGTCAATGTACCTCTAAATCCAGACATGAGGAAACTGTGAGATTGGCTGACACTGCCTTTCCTTCTCCTATGCCCAGTTTTTGTCCCAGTGACAGCTAAATGAAAACAAGTGTCCTGATTACCATAACAACTGAAGAGTGAGGAAGCAATGTCTGCTGAGAATGGTTCATGGTAGGAATATCAAGGGCCACACAGCTTTTGCCACCTAGACCGACTACCCTTTTGAAACTTTTATTCAGTGTTTGGATGAAGATCACCTTCCATAGGGCTGTTTTAATACTTTAGAAAAAGCTCATCAATTACTAAGTGTTTGTATGCTCCTGGAAATGGATCTTTCTGCCAATGATTTGGAGAGGAAATGCTGCTTGAAATAGAGCTGATGGGGACATCAGGGGTCCCCTCAGCTCAACTGCCTGAGTGGAATTAAATACTCTGTACAGATGTCTGTAGGTGAACATGCAGCAGAAGGGAATAGCGGCAAAAAGAACCCAAGTGGTACACAAGCAAAAGCTTCTCCTTTTGTTTTTGAAAGGTTTCAGTTTCATCTTTGTCAGTTCCTTGCCTTTATCCACCCCAACTCTTTCCCTCTCTCTACTTGCTTACTCTGTTTCCCCCTTCACTTCTTTTGCTGTGCTTTTTAATATGGAAAGTCACTTGATGCTCAGCACTTACCTGTGAATCCATGAGTAGCACTCCAGCTTCTCTCCAGCCCAGCAGCCTGAAGGGGTGTGGTTTAAACATGCTCAACAGGCAGCTTTGGAGATTGCATGGCTCTGAGAGGCTCCCATGGCACTAGTACCAGTGAATATTAGCATTTAATCTGGCATGTATGTCACAGAAATAGCTTATGCCCATAAAAATTATAATAGTATGTTTGCTGTTTCAACTGCCATGTTTTAGATAATAAGATGAAGGTATTTGGAGTTTGTAAAGTTTGTGTTTGTGTATTAGCTGGCCTTAGTGGTGCCATGCCTGTGAATAACTATGTGTGCATTGATTGATTTTATGCAGCTTCTATCAAGCACTTCTCCTGCAACTTGTACATCTTCATTCAGACTTCTTTAAGGTTGTTATGGCCACCTTAAATACTAGAAGTTGTTAAAAAATCTGTAACACAAGCCTAGCTTCATAGCTGCTGCTTCCAAAGGCAGTTCTATTTCATGAAATGCAGGTCTGGAGGGCTTATACTTGGACGCTCCAGACTCTTCTAAAATATAGACTATCTTTTACTGTAAGTTGTCAACACATGACCACATAGGTCAGATTATCCATTTAGAAATAGCAAAACATTTCTAAGAGAGAAAAGTTTTTTAAGAGAAAGTTCTGATTTATACATATACTTATCAAAATTTAAAAAAAAAAATGCTGAATTTCATTAAAATGAGAAAGAGATGAAGATACATAATCCCCCAGATCTCAATAAGCCATAGATGCTGTTCCTTAAGCCATGTGAAACATCTTGACTTAATTTTATTAACAACGAGAGTTGGCTTTCTAGGAGAAATTCCTTCCAAGAAAGAAGAGGTTAAATTATTTGGTCTCAGTTCTTACCTACAACAATGATGTTGTACATTGCCCTCTGTCTCTGAAGCTGCAGCTGCTAGGAGTTAACCATGAGTGGGAGTATTCACCAGAGAACTCTAAATCACCATAGTAGTAGCTTCTGACTCCTGTGTCTTGAGCCATTTCTGGAAAAAATCTGTTCCTGGCAATCCCACTGTGCTGCATGGGCCCAGCAAAGCTGATTGCTGATGTTGTACATTACCATCATACCTACCTAATTCATGCTAGTTTTATAGCAGACCCTGAATCAAGAGGTCACAGCAGTAACTGAACTGTGAATCCTCCTTTTTCCTTTGAGTGTCTCTTTGCGTTTGGTGAACAGACTATCCTGGATGTGCTCTTTGTCTTACCCCAGATAGTCGTACTTCCAGAGAAGCCAAAAAATTATACCATTGAGACATGAACAAGGGTATTTGCATTGTATGTGTGAAGTTGTTTTACTTGCTCCAAAGTGGTTAAGATCACACCACAAATATGCCTGAAGATGACTCCTTTATTTTTTTTTCCTTACAGCAGTATTTTACTTCAGTATTTACTTTAGTATTTAAAAATATTACAGCAACAGCTACGTGAAAAATGGTGCAGAGTTAGTTACTGTCTCTCTATATGGAGAATTTATGTAGTCTACCAGTTGTGGAGTTGTTTTTTTTTTAATATACTAAATATTCTGCAGCTTAGTCATGCATAATATGAGAACATATGAGTATCACTCTCTAAGAATGCAAATACACATTGTTAAGTAACAAATAAGTTTAGGGAGCTGAAATTACTTTAGGGGTTCTTGACGAACTTCACAGACAGTTACCCGAATTTTTTTATCTCTAACTTTATACATTTCCTTGCCTAGATTTTCATTCTTCCCTTCATTGATTTTCCTTTGTGGAACTGGAAACATGCATCTGGGGAAAAAAAATCTGCTGGTTGGACAAGGTGATAATGAATCTCCACATTGCAGTATCCCATTGAGTGTATTGATTACTACTACTGCCCATTCACTGTAGAGTGTCACACAATGGCTATCACAGTTTTCACAGCTCTCAGTCTAATTATATGGTCTTTGATTTTTTTAAATACAACAAAAATTTTAGTGAGAATTGCCTTATTATAATAATTCCGTTTATTTGCTTCAGGATTTAAATTTTATACTTCTTGGTCAAAGGACATTTTCTATTATATTTCAGAGAACACTGAGTTATGTAAGAAATAGTTCTTATTCCTGAAAACAAACTTTGTTTGCAGAAATACAAACCTTTTATGAAGTCTCTAATGTCACAGATGTTGCATGAACTTTGATCCATTTAAACAATGAATTTCAGAGGTGAAGATGATCAAATAATTAAAATAAAATGTAAACTTAGCTTATCGTTCCTGCATTTATGATGGGAAGCTCGTGTTTGTGATCTGTAAATGAGCTGTGGCATGTTTTTCCTCAGCATCTTAGTCTGTTATGAAAAATCAGAAATGGGAATTACTATATGCCTCATGAGAGTGTTGAAGGGCCTACATTTACAGATGCCCAAACCACTAATCCAAAAATCAGTCTCATCTTGTATTTTGTGCAACATGGGTTCAAAGTTGGGGAGGGTCAAGGGGGAAGATGACTCTGTACCCACAGTACACTGAAGTGAGCTTCAATTTCATTAAAAACTAATCCAAGATTTCACAAAAATCTGGCACATGCTCGCTTGGGAAATATTTCAGAATTCATAAGGTAGAAGAGTAGTTGTGAGTGGAACAAAAGGTTAAAACATCTGCATTTTATCTGCTTTCTGTTTATCATGAAAACACAAGAAAAATTCATAAACAAAGTGGAAAGCTATCTTTTAAATTCTAGGTCAACTTTTGTGCTGTTTCAGCATATGTCATATGTCCTCAGGTCTCAAGAAGTAAAAATCAAAAGTGCCTGGCTAATCTCAGAAATCACCCGTTTCATATAATTATTTTGATTGGACTATGAGTTCGCATGAGCATTTCACTAGCACGGCCTAATATGTAATGGTAAGTTACATATTGCTATGAATCACTAACTGGAGAGGAATCTTTGCCTAATTCAAATCTTCATTGACCCAAGCATAGCTATGCTTCAAATTTAGCTCTTTCATGTCTCCTTTTGCTCTTAGATGTCAAAATGCATTGGAAAAAGAAAGCACAAGACATGCTCTTATCTGCCTGAAATGACTGGTTGTATATTATGTAGAGAGTCATGCATTTACTTACATACAAGACTATACACTTACGTTAACCTCACAAAGGGTTGAATTTCTCCAGCCTGGCAAACAGAAAGCAAGGAGTTAAACTGATGTTATCCTTAGCCAGAACATCAGCAGCTGCTACCTGAAATTCTAAATTTGTGTTTCACAGTTACTGGGAGAATCTGTCTGAATATAGGCTCTTCTCATTGATTCCAGGTGCCTGATTCCCTGGAGGGCAGGTAAAATAAGGAGAGTGGTAGGCAGAAGGGAAACAGCATGAGTTTCTTCAAGATAGACTTGAAGCCATCAAAGATCTATTAACTGT
The DNA here is from genome assembly GCA_013399855.1 of Oxyruncus cristatus. NCBI lineage: Eukaryota > Metazoa > Chordata > Aves > Passeriformes > Cotingidae > Oxyruncus > Oxyruncus cristatus. The sequence continues at coordinate 92,174 of VXAY01005170.1, forward strand.
GGTTAAGCTACATGTTGGCAGAAGTTCACTGATTTTTGGGGCTACCTAGTTGAAGGGAATTCTCATTTTCTTCTAGAGAGTCAGTTCTAGATCTGTATGCAGTATCTATCTGCTGCCAAGTAATACCTAGACAGCACCTAGAAGGGCATAGGCTTGACCATAAAATTTTGCAGGAAACCAGGGGCTGGTCAAAATTTCCCCATGTAAATTGTAATAGGAGCACGAGAAATGCTGTTCACAGTATCACAGAATCTGTTAGGTTGGATCATTGAGTCCAACCTATGACCCAACAACACCATGCCAACTAGACCATGGCACCAAGTGCTGTGTCCAGTCTTCCCTTAAACACCTCCAGAGACAGTGACTCCACAACCTTCTTGGGCAATCCATTCCATGGTCTAATCACCCTTTCTGTGAAGACATCCTTCCTAATGTTCAGCCTAAACTTCCCTTGGTGCAGCTTAAGACTAGGTCCTCTCATCCTATTCCTGAGGGTGTATCCTTTTAAGTGTATTACAGAAATGAAGCAACAGATAATTTTAAGAAACAGATGGACTTTTTTTGGACTCCTGGTAACATTCTAGCAATACACATTCATAGTCTGTGCCCTGGTATAGATTAGACATTAAAAACCAGATTCAGGGTTAAAAACCAAAACAGGGAAGCATGTTTCATCAGAATGTGTTGATTTTTACAGACTTTAGCTGTACTTTCCTACAACAAGAAGCTGAAACTAGAATTTCAACTGCTAAAGTTAAACAGAAGTTTGAGAGTATGTTTGAAAGAAAGAGATGGAATAGGGATGACATCAACAGAAACAGCTAGGTGTAAGTTTTATACAGTTTTAAGTGAGGGTTTTAGGAATACTTTTTACTTTGTTTGAACTTTCATTAAGAATCTAGGCGGTGTAGATTTATAGGAGGCTCTCTTTTACTGAAGAAAAGAGGAGAAATCAAAAGTGCGTGATAAATTCCTACTCTCCCTTTCTTAGACGCAGAACCTCTCACACTACAATACATATCCTGGACATGTTTCAACCTTAATAAAATTTAGGCATGCTTCAGGGAAGTCTTGAGATAATTCCAGATCCTAGACACCAGGGCAAGTCCTTTGCATTTTCAGAGATTTGTGTTCATTTCTGTGCTCTCTCCTTTCATGAGAATTACCTGAAATCATTGAAAAAATAGAGCATTACACTTTTCTTTAAAAAATAGGCATCATAGAGAAACAGAAATAGTGCGGTCAAAGGCATCCTCAAGAATTTACATGCTTGCAATGCCAGAGATTTATTTGGCTGAATATAGACTCAAGAATCAATTTTGCATAGGAAAAAAAATTTCTCCAGCTGTTGCCACATCTGTTAACAGGAGCTACTGCCATGCCAGTGAATGCATTTAAGCAATCATTACAAGAAGTAGTCTTTGTCTCTTTGTGTCTACAGGAAAGAGGGATCCATTGGAATCTGTGAGACATGAATCTTTCGATGCAGAATATCAAAAGTCAATTTAAATCATAATGGAAGATAGTTAGAATACTGGGATACCAAAATCAGACTGGGAAAAATAGTACTACAGTACTAAAAAAAATGTACAAGTGAATGTCTTCAGAAATTTAAACATAGTATTAGGAAAATTTACGTAAAGTCACTTCAAGAAGTAGAATGACAGAACTTCAGCACAGAACAAAAAGACTCATATGTGTAAATTGGCATGTGTTGCTGATCTAAGTTTACACCAGTTTACTCTAGATGGACAAGAATTCTCAAAGGTTTTTGTACAATTTTAATGTTTCTTGACTTATATACTGTTCTCACAAATTCTGTTTTGGATCAGGATGTGAACTGAGAAGTATGGAAGTTCTCTGAAAATATAAATAACTTGATCAGTGCCTGTGGAGGTATGAAGTTCACCTCATATATAAAAATCTTGATAAAGAAACAACTAGTTTAAAGAGAGATAGATATATAGATAGATATATATATATATATTTTTAAAATAGATAAGATTTTTTTGTTACAGTTTTGTAAGAAACTTAGAGGCACAGAGATACACAGTACGTGACAAACCTTCTACACAAGTCTAACAGGCTGGATAGCTGTCATGTCTGTGGTTGTTACACAGTCTTTAAAACTGCTCAATTAGTGAAGGATACCAGTACAAATAACCCTCTTTGATCATTTTCTTTTCCGGTCAGTTCTTTCTCCATGAATTTGCTTTTGGCATCTTTCTTACTGTATGTTCAGTGCACTAGTCAAACAAATGTAGTGTCACAACCATCATAAAAAGTCAAGAATTCCAAGCTGAACAAATTGGTTTGTACCTGCCAAATACTTCACAATTGTCATTTTGATACATTGTGCATTAAAGCAAAATCCATCAACAGAATAGTTGGAGAGGAAATAAAAGGCCTTATCATCTGGGGAGGCCTAAAAGACCATCTTAGTGGTAGTGAAATTTCTGTGCCATGGTTTAATTTTGAAAGAATATTGTCTTATATTTTCAATACTAGATTTTAATTCAGATAGTCTTCTCAAGAGACAAAGGTAGTAGTCCAGATAATAAAACTGCTATTATAGTTGCTCCTCCTGTACAGCTATTTCTGCACCTTAGCGCTTCATCTGGGGACTGAGGCATTCCCCATGGTGTGCACTGTTCATATATTCAATAAACTGATAGTCCTAGTTCCAAGAAGGTAGCTGCTATCTGTGAAGAGCAGGAAGCAAAGCAGTAAAAAGAAACCTTATCAAAGGGTTTATATTCAACAGACCTTTCCCTTTCCTCTTACCTCTTTCCTGGACTGTATCTTCTTCACTGAGGTACTGCTTTCTAACCTGTTTTTACTCAGTCTGTTCTTAGAGTTCCAAATTCTAAATGGCATCTTTCCCTTTGAAAAGGAAAGTGGAATGCAATTTCCACCGGAGCCTGTAAATCCATCTTTACTGCAGAAGTGATACAACACACTTCTATCTTCCAGAAATCATTTTAGACTTCTCAATATGACATTCCAAAGCGATAGGTCCTAAGGTTTTCTTAAACATGTACACGTACGTGCAAGATATCCATACACTTATCTGATGTGCATGCAATGTGGACTGAATTTACTTAATTAATTAACCTAGTTGTTTGTGAGTTTAGAGCAGCTTTGGTGTATGAAAGGAGATGTTTTAACAGTAAGAATTTTCCATTCATTTTCAGTAAAATGAGAATTCTTACTTTTACAAGGTGAAGGATTTGCATTTCACTACTTGTTATTGTGCTGATGTTTCAAATGGGAACCATGTCCAGAAATACTAAACCAATCAACCAGAAAATGATACAGCACATAAAATTACAAATGGCACATTCTCCTGCCACAGACACAAAACATCGAGGCCCGTTCATAAAAGTTCCTTCTGCACACTGAGCTCTTTGGAGCATTGCCTATGATAAGTGTAATTCTAGGTTTCCTCAGTAGACCTTCAGTCTGTAACATGTGATCATGTAATGTACAAGACATAATTATGTGAGTTTTGCCTTCTTTTCTGATGAAAATAAGATCCTTAATGTAGTAGCAAGTGGAGGATGCTGTTTTACTTTACATTAGCCTGCCTCCACTTATCAGTGGAATTAAAAAACACAAAAACAGAAGCAGGATGAGTATGAAACCTTGTTGAGAATTCTGTTGTCCCAGTCTGTTTTGAACTGGTGCAGTGAAATTTCAAAATACATACTGTGTGACTATAGCAGTTTTCAGTTACATTTCAGAAACATCGAAGGTAACATGTTTTGTATTTCTTCTTTTGACCTGGAAATTGAAATAATAACAATGAGATGTGTTCCTTTTAACTTTCTGCATGACAGAGCTCACTCATTATGGAAGCTTAGTGTTGATGAATACGTTAAGCTCAGTTGAAAATCAGTCTTTGCTTCCCAAAAGCTTATTTGATTCAAGACATTTCTCATATTTTTAAATGTAAACTGATTTTCTTCAGCACTTAAGCAATCACAGGTACTTATGAATAGTCAGTGCAAACACAAAAAATTGTCATTTCATTTGCTCATTTGCTTTTCTCTCCTGTTTCTTGGCAAAATACATCAGTCTGGTTTTCTCTAACAGCAGACTCAGAAGTGCTCCTTCTTATCACGACAAACTCTTCATGGTTGGTGTATCCTTATAAGACAGAAACACAGCATAATAATTCTGGTTTTAAATAGAACACATCTTTGCAATTATGCAAATGCCGCAATACCACAAGTTCTGTTCTTGATTGTGTCAATTATATGAACATTTGTAATAGAGATTCCAATTCTTACCTAAACATGTATGTGCCTGTGTCTTATTTAAGCACTCTTTACTGTTTTTTTTTTTGTCTTACTCTTGACTACTATTTAAGACCCTTCTCTAGGAGCCACGTTCAGAACTTCAGCTGGCCAGAGAAGCAATCCCACCATGTTGAAGGTGGTTATGAATGAGAGACTAACTGTTTTCCCTTTAATAGTACATTTATCTTTCACTCACCAATACTAAAAGTATTCTTGTCAATCTGCTACAAGTACTCCTTTAAACAACGGACTTTTATGTGCAGAGGAAAATTATTCCCCTAGCAACCCAGTGCAAACAGTATCATCCATAGGTAGCTCCTGCCTTCCTCATTTGCAAGTGGAAGTTATATGGCTTTATAAAACTCTGAGCTGCACAGGGGAAAAGTAAGAAGGAGCCCCAGCCTTTGAGCCCTATCGAAGATCAGCATTTCTTCTGAAACTNTTTGTGCATTATTGCCAGGCACTGACATGAGAATTGCATGGAAAACACTATAGTTTATTCAGCAATATTCTCTGCCAAGGAGCAAAGGGAAGAATCAAGAAATGTAGGGGCTGATGTGAAGGAACAAGACTTCTTTGTACTCAGAGACTAAGTGCATCCCATAATGGGTTCATAGGTCCTACGAGAAGCAAATTCACAATTTCCAGTGCAAACAGGAATGGTGACCATTTCTCTGTCATGGCACAATCAAAGGGGTCAATTTCTCAAGGGATCTTACTTTCAGAGTAAAATGTCTTACTTTATTACAAGTATAAACCATTTCTGTATTTACAACATGAACACCCAATAGAGAGTGATACATTTTGATTGCAACCATCTGTTGCCATCTGATAAAGGGACGTGTTACAAATATTTTAGCAAATATTTCTCTTCCTCCTCTTTCTTTCATGAAAGACTGACAAAGTTGATGTGTGACTGGGAAATGTATTCATATGTGAAGAAACTCCCCATGTTGAAATCCTAGGCAGCAGGCAATACCATTTCACAAGCACACACATCAAATGGCACCTCTTAGAGTTAAAACCTTGACTAAATGGAGTGGCAAGAGAGGTGTGTGTTTTAGACTATAAAGTTTGGAGGTGATGAGGATCCATGTCAACTAACCTGAAATCATAAGCCCTGAAAGCAAGAAGTTAGACCTTCATTATGTCTTCCTGAAGTACTCCACTGAGAACAGCAGAGTTAAAATCAGAGATTACTACCACAGAAACAGGCTCTCTAGAATTGCCATTATGACTGCCAGAAAATATTTTCTGCTGTACCAAGAAGAGGGAAAGAGACTTAATCTCTTTGGGGGAGAAGAAGGAGTTGTTTAAACTAAGTCCCTGGCTCAGGTCTAGAGGGGGGAGAGCAATTTACAGTGACAAAGTTCCTAATCCCTGGTTTTAATATGATTCACTACTTTGTTGACTTTGCCTCTGAATAAGGTGAACAGGATGTGAACAGTGCTGTTATTCTATGGAAGACATGCTATTTGCACACATTATATTTAAATTCAGACCCAAATTCTTCCTTATTATATGCTCAGGTTCTCATTCAAAGGTGGAAAACTACTCCAAAATTGGTTAATTACTAAGCACTTCGCATAGGAAAAAAATCAGAAAACTTTGACACACAGAGTTATTTTTTTTTTATTTGGAATGCACAAAAGAATTAGAAAGGCACTGTATATCTCCAAACCACATTTGCAGGCTATGAGTTCCCTGGAAGTGCAGCAGAGATGGTGGGTGCTGACCTCCTTCTAGAAAATGCTCTATGTCATTCAGAATACTTACTGTATGGAAAAGGCAAGCATCCAGCATTTCACTTGATATCCCTAGGCAGTTTGTTGCAAGGCTAATTTCAAGTTTTAGTGAAAAAAGCAATAATGATCTAATGGCATTTTTAATTAGAAAACATACAGTCCTTCTTCAGCACATTCCACTTGAATTCTGAGTGACTGAAAAGTGAATCAGAAAAATCACTGCTGAATAAAATGCTCATTCTGATAATTTTAGGAAATTGTCCTTTTATGCTGCATATAGTAAACACTACCATAATTTTTCTAGATATATATGGTCAAATACTGTAAATGCACATGGGATACGACTGTAATCATCTACACCTACATCAGATGACACCTGTCATTAATATCAGTAAATAGACCATTAAAAAAAAAGTGCAGGTACAATACTTGTGCATCCGCTAATATGACTGATAAGGGCACAGGTTGGATACTGATTCCTTGCTCTCTGTATGTAATTTCTGTTTACTTCAGCATTTGGGAGGTGATTTCTATGGTAGATTCCTGCAAGCATAAGGTGTTAACAGCTGCTTACTGTAGAAGTGAAAGCTAGTCACGCTCATGTTTTCATTTAAACTGCCCTCACATTCAGCTTGAATGATTCACATTAGAAACTCTGCCCTTATGGTTTCTTCTTTGTGCTCTTCATTTCTTTTGCTGTTAGGCTGTTCAGAGAACGTAAAGAGTGCTTGTGCTTTAATTAGATTTGACCACACAGAACAATATTGTTAATAAGGATCCCAACAACTGTGAAGTGTAAGATTATTCCTTGGATTTGCTGTTAAAAATCCTAATTCCTTTCTTCTTGGTAGCTCTGTGCTAACCTAAAGTTCCACAATGAGTACTTGTAAGTTTTCAGAATGTTACTGTCTGGGAAAATCTCCATCACATTCTTTATCACCTTGACTAAACTAGGAAGAGTGTTTTTATGAGATAAAAAGTTATTGAGCATCTTTAATGAAGTTTCACAACAAACAAACAAACATAAAGGAATTTAGTAGTAAAGTAAAAAAGAAAACAAAGAAACAATATAAAAAGCAAGACAGGATTCTAGGACTTAATCTTACCATTTTTAGGAAAAAATACTTCTAATTTATTCTTTCTAAGTACAGTGTTTTTATTATGGACTAGAAAATAAATATGCAGCCCAATGAGAGCCAATGAAAATTACTCTCATGGCTGTGCAAACAAAAGAGACCAGAGCATAGACAGCTCTGGTGTCTGAATAATCTCCTCAGAAACAAAGTTCAAAGCAGTATGAAAGAGATAGACCACTCTCAAGAACGATGAGGAGACAGTGTCATATAATGTTTCATGGTTTGAAATATGTTTAGCTCTAAATACAAATATTAACCAGGAGGCTTTCACACAAGAAATCATCCATAGTCACATTCTATATATAGTCTCAGCTCTAATTTTGTTCCCTTTTTACCATGAAACAGTTTTTGTCTGCTATTTTATATAAACAGTATAATTGCTGATTAATATTTAATGCAGCATGAAACCTTTAATGATAACAGATTTTATCTTGTGCACTTGGACCCTAGTTGTTGCAGAGGATTGACTTTGGTTTTCTCTACATGTCAGGGTTCTAGAAAAATAAGTAGGAATCTCCACTCTTCTATCTGACTGTCCTGTCAAAACAGGCCTTGAAAATGTAAACCAATACACAGTAGGCTATTTCTGTTACTGCATTTTTCCTACGGATGGCTGGAGAGCAGAGGAACAGGCCAATAAATGACTTATATACAAATATGCACAAAGGAATGCACACAAGCTCTGCAGTCAGAAACCAGTTACATTTGCAGTTAACTTAATGTAATCTTCCTGGTTACTTCTCCAAATCTGTAGGCTGGATCTTTGCTTTGTGGACAAGAATAGGTTGCATTTCTGTGGGGGAGGATGCACATCTTTTGCAGGCTCAGACAGGCTCTGAATACTAACTCATGGATGCAACCTATATATACATTTTGCAAGACTTTATCCACTTGTGGTCAAAATTGTCTTCTGTCCTTATTCATCCTGACACAACCTGCTGTGTTTCTGAATATTTGGGTTTGATATTTTGTTCCTCTGGGGACAGGATTGTTATGGAGGACTGATGAATATTTGGCAAATGGACACCTGTATCAGAATATTTCTGTTTAGGTTGCTGATGAGGGACATATCTTGATTCTGGTGGAACATTTAGTTATCAAAGCTACTTAAACAGCACTTTTTAAATTTATGAAAGGGGAAAATCATCATCTTTATATTGATCCAATTGAAGTCACTCATGATGTTTTAATTTTTTCTGTGCTATGGATTTTGTGAGATCTGAAAATACTATCTTTCTATTTTGTATTGTGTATATATTTATATAATATATACATATATATTTCCCTTAAGTACCACAGAAGTAATTTCCATATTGACAACATCAATGTAAAGCCATCAACAGAAAGTAGTAGTCTGTAAACAAGCATTGAAGTTCTCTCCATTTAGGAATGGTGTAAGGTCTTCCCTGGATTAGAACTTCTCAGTAAATTATTTCTCTCTTCTGTGTCCTGCTGTCTTTCCCAGCTTCATGGTTTCCTCCACAAGCCTTCTCAAGGCCTGATGCTCCTTGCCATTTTACATCTTTTCATCCCCAAGGCTACTAACTGATCCTGCCAGATATCAGAATATTTCCTCTACTACTGCTGACAACCCGAAATCATGCCTGTGCATGAAGGTTATTTTTCATGTTTAATGAGGTGCTGTGATTATACTGGAATTTCTAGTGTTTACCATGATGTTAAAGAGTCACCTTGTTTGACATTGTAAATGAACTGTATTTGCAAAGTAAATATTTTCTCAGAGGTTTCAGTTCCCAAAGAGCAAATTTGAAGCTGCCTAATGTCCAGATGTAGTGGTATATGATTGCTCCTTGGACCATGTGCTCTATTTTGCAACATTCTTCAAAAAAAAGCCAAAATTTTAGCTTCTGCCATGTGTCTTGGCTAAAATACATAATTATAATCAACTAGGTGATACCTGATAACTAAACATTTATCTCATTGTATGGTAAGGGTGACTATACTGTATTATATACCCTGCATTCTGTGCACATACCAGTCAGTCCACATTCAACAGGACTCTGGAGTCTTGAGTTTTCCACCTGGTTAAAAAAGCATGATGGAGATGAAAGCATTGGACTGGGTTATGTCTGTACTACATTGAAATCCCAAGTGATGATTAGCCTTGGGGCAGAAGGGTGCAGTTGGCTGCTGTTCAGGGAGCCCAGACAAAGGATGCGAGTGGAGGGTGGTGGCCCATGCAAAAAAGTGAGCTTTATCCAAGTCATTTCTCCACCTTTCAAATGAGGAAAAGTAATAGCTTTTCTTCACAATGACACTGTGAAATGAAGATACTAGTTGCTTCTAAGGTACTGAAAATCCTCCCATTGAAGATACTGTGCAAGTGCAAATTGTTTTTTGTGTCTACACATTATACTTACCTGTGGGCTTGGCTGGCACAGAATAAATGATGTGTTACTAGCACAGGCTAATTAGCTGATTTTAAGGGTGTAAAACAGACAAAGCACTCTGCCTTTAAGGTACGCTAAAATAGTTTCGTTTCACCCTGATTTTGCTCTCTGCTTTCAAACAGGTGGGTGATGTGACCCTGCAATCTTTTATCCCTCTATGGTATCTGTCTTGTCAACCTATTTTCTTAAAACATTTTTGTCTGGAAACTCTATTTATTGGAGAGAAAATCTACTTTCTCATTCTATTATTTTCTCTATGAAAAAGAACAACAGGAACATTTTTGTTGTATTAGTAAGTGCTACATTACTTTTTTCCATATTAAAAATCTGATTTAAAGTATTTTGTTCCATATTTTTATAACTTTGTCCCTTACCCTGGAAAATCACTGACTTACCATTAAAACTATTCTGTAATTATCAGGCCTGTTAAAAAAAAAAAAATCATTTTCTGAAAAAAATAAAAATCAATAAAACTTCTAAAACTGTGGGAATGAATTATAACTATTGTTTTCATTCTCAATATCTCCCTGAAAGCATGGGCTGCTCTTGATATTCCTTTGGCTAAATGTCGACAGGTACATTTTCCAACTTTCAGATTTGCTGTAAATAGTACAGATTTCTTTGGTGTGATGAAAACCATATCACCACTGGGAAACAGACTTTCTGTTAACCCAGTTCCACCTGATTGAAAACACTTTTTCATATAAGGCCTTTTTAAGAAATCTTCCCTTAAGTGTAGGAAGAAGAAAGTCCTATTATCTGGGTAAGTTTAGTTACAGAAAAAGGGATAACAGTTTCTGTTTTCCAGATTACTTTCTTTACTTTGCACAGTAGATTTTCCCTCAGAAACATGATGTCATTAATTAAGGACATTAATTACTTTAATTAATGCCACTTTTCACGTAAGACCCAATAACCTTTCCCTACTTACGTTAAGACTGTAGAGACAACTGGAGCATGACTTCTTACAGAGTCTTGCTGTGGAGCAAAGATCAAGCAAATTGTCAAATATCGTAAAATAGGTAGCCATAAGAGCCATAATAGGGGAAATGTAGACTTTGATAAGAGCAGTGAAAACAGAGGCACTCAGGTGACATGAGTGTGAATGAGTCCAGAATGAAGTTGAATAGTAGCTGCCACGCCACTGTCTCTAAACTGCCATCTTAATAGGCAACTTGGTTTTATTTTTGCAAAGGTGGAGTTCTGTCCTGTCACTACTTATGTTACACAATTAACTTCAAGCCAAACAAACACCATAGTACATTTAAGCAGAGGACTTTTCTTAAACAAAGTCCTTTCACTTCCCAGCCTTGGCAAAGAGCCTGAGTATGTGTTTCATATGATGACCCATAACATGAAATACTGACAAAAATGGAGATTATATTTGAAGACAGTTACAGCATTCCTTGTGTGGGCTCTAAATCTTAAAAAACAACTCAGCATGTTGTTTACTGAAATATGCTCTCTGTTCAAATGTTTCAAAACAGAGGAGACCTTGAAAAAACAAACTTTATTTGTAAGGTGGTTTAGGCATTTAGAGAATTTACATATTTAACAGAAAGAGTAAACTTGACAGAATATACTCTTTCATATGTTTGAATTGTAATCATATTAGATTACTTTTGAAGCAAACACAGAAGAAGCAGGGGGCTCAGAACCCTCTGGATTTTTAAGCCTCAGATACCCTCTGCAAAGTGACACCTGTGCAGCTTTTTTTTCTCGCTTATATCTAGATAACTCTTGAAATTAGAATTTAGAACAAAGGATGATGTCTGCAGTTCTGAAACACTGCCTGTGTCTCCTCCCTTCCTCCCTTCCCTCCTTCCCTTCTTCCTTCCTTTCTTCCTTCCTTCCCTTCCTTCCCTTCCTCCCTCTCTCCCTCTCTCCCTCCCACAGTTATTGTTTCCAGAGCACTATTAGGAAACTGCAGCTCAGTTTTTGGCACACTGCAGAAGGCATTGGACAGAGAGCCACTTCAGGAGTATCAGGACATCTAAGCCCACATTGCCATGGTTGCAGATCTTGTCTGCCTTCCTGCTTCTGGTGGATATGCAGCTCCATCTCTCTGCCCAAGTTTGACTGTCAGCTTGAGGATTCAGCAATTCCTGGGCATTTCAGTTGTAATAAAGTTATGTGGGCTGACTATGACAGACTCATCTTCACCTATTGATCCCTAAACATGCAGTAAGGACTGAGGCTACCACAGTTAGTATTTCAATTTCTTGGTATGAAAGTGTTCAGTGACTCCACTTGATACTGTTACACAGAGTTCTAAAATCTATTTTTTTTCCTGTTGTTTCCCAGCACACTACAGCCTTTTGTTCTTCTTTTGGGAAATCTGTCTTAGTGCTTTTTCTGGCTCCAGGATCAGGACACATGGGATTTCTTCTCACAAAGTGATTTATTCAAGTTAAGAGCTAGCCCTGGCACCAACATGTCTAAACAGTCTTTAGTTTCCCTGAGTTTTCTCATCATTTAGATTATGCAAATTCAGGTTCCACAGATTTTCTTTAGAGCCACAAATTTATGCAAATATTTTTCTTTTTCTGGGGTGTCGTAGTTCAGTTTTAGTGTCCATCTTTCTCAGATTTTCCATTCATCTTTTGCAATTCATCGTGAGAACTACTTGAGCCTGCCTTGTTATCATTAAATGTATTGCTATAGCCACTAGACAAACACCACTACAAGCAAAAAAAATCCGAATGCTAATCCAGTGTGAAACCTTAGAATGTTGGTAGTGGTTTCTAGAAGTACCTCAGCATTTCAGAGATGCAGTGAAACTTATGGGAGATTCTGGTTTTATTTGTTTAGGTGGGATTTTTTAGGAAAGGCTCCCACATATCTTTCCTGTGGGATAAGAGTGTAGTGTTTGAGCATCGGACAGTTTAAACAAAGCTCCTACCTCATTGTGGAGAAGCAGGCAGCAGTCCTTAGCAAGCACAGACAATAATAAGATTTTCTGCATAGCTCTTTTTTTTCTGTAGAAAAGCTGACTTAGCAATTTCACTGTTTAAGATGCCAGCATGGTGCGATGGTTTTGGCTTGGGTAGAGTTAATTTCCTTCACAGTGACTAGTATGGGGATTTGCTCTGGATTTGTTCTAGAAACAGTGTTGATAACTCAGGGATATTTTCGTTATTGCTGAGCAGTGTCTACACAGCATATTTTCTGCTCCTCACCTCACACCACAACCAAGAGGACTGGGGGTGAACAAGGAGCTGGGAGGAGACACAGCAAGGACAGCTGACTCCAATTGAGCACAGGGATGTTCTGTACCATATGGCATCATGCTCAACATATAAAGCTGAGGGAAAAAGAAGGAAAGCAGGGGAACATTCAGAGTGATAGCATTTAACTTTCCAAGTCACCATTGTGAGTGATGAAGCCCATTTTTCTTGAGAGTGGCCGCCAATGGAAAGGGGTGAATTAATTCCTTGTTTGACTTTGTTTGTGTGCGTTTTGCATTACCTATTAAACTGTTTTTGTCTCAACCCATAATTTTTACTCACCCAACATCTTTACTCTTTCAGTTCTCTCTCTCATCTCACTGGGTGAGTGTGAGCAAGGAACTGAGTGGGGTTTAATTGCCAGCTGGAGTTAAAACACAACGCATGGGAAAGCCTAAGAAGTTAGTCTAATACTCTTTGTGTTTTGTGCTCCACCAGGACTGCATTAGCCTCAGGAACCTGTTGTCCATTCAAAGACAATATAAGAATACCTATTATACTGCAGAGGGAGAAAACCTCAAGTGAAAACTTTAATGAGGCTCATTCTTATTTTACTGGAGACAAGAAAATCCATGCAAAAGTTTCTGGAGTTGGGTGCTTTCTAATTTACTTATGTCCCTACTACTTATGTAGTGAATAGTAGAATTGCCTTTAATTATAGAATTTCACTGCTTTTTGTGCTTCTTACCATGGTATTAGACTAGGAAATTTTCAAAGGTCCTTTTAGAAATTCCATACTGAAATTTTCATTAACGTTTTCAAAGGCAATATGACCAGCAGGAACAGATCCCTCATTTATCTCATAGTAGACATATTTGCGATGAAATGGCTAAATCTCACCTTCTCCAAAGACTCTCTAGAGAAATTCAGCCACAGTTACCCTAGTGATCATCTGTCACTAACTACAGGATAATTTGCAGAGATGGTGAGTACTTGAAGAGATTTTTGCCACCAGGAACTAAGGAAATGCTGAGCATTCCCCACTGCTAGAAAAATCAATGAAATCTGTGTTGTGCACCTTGTAACATGCTCTAGTAAAGCTAATCCTTTTGAGAAAGTCAGCTCCTCCCTCATTTAAAATGGACACCTACAATTAATGTACTCTTCTGAACACTTTGATTTAACCATGACCTATCTCTCCCCATCTAAGACTAGGAAAATAACAACACTTCATCTAATGGAGATTATAAGGATAAAGGCAGGCCTTACAAAGCTCTTGGATAATGTAGTGAGGAGAATTATAGAAAAATCTATGAGGAAAATAATGATTCTGCACTGAGCACAAGGATTGACTGACATATGATAAAAAACAAGAGTGGTAACTGCAACTTCAGAGACTGCAGTACAGTCTGTAGAAGAACACAGAACGTTACGGGGAGAAGACTGTGTAGGATTATATTGTCAAAAACTACATAAAGACAGTGTAATTGACCTTTTGTCCTCTTGAAACTTAGTGTGGTCAGCAAGAAAGAGTTTCTTCAGTTCTCAAGAAGCTCTGGCTTCAGGCTAGGGAGTCAAGGTGGGGATCCCAAATGAGATTATCAAAGTAAGATGACAACATGTCTCATCTTACTATGGTGTCACCCGTAGGCCCATGCACTGCTGTTTCACTGTGTATGGAAAGTAGTCCAGAAACCTTCACCTACAGAGAAATTTCAAACCTTTGTGTCTGACTTTTGGTGAAATTATCTAGACAGGGGGTGAGTGTAAATAGGCTCACTGTAAATTCAGAGTTAACTCAGAAGTCATTTGGAAAATCTGGTCATTTGGGATTGAAATCACTTTGTGTTTCCTCAATAAAAAAGAGGGAAAGATTATGTCTAAAGACTGGAGAAGGAAAAAATAGCCCTTCCTGCTTTTTAAGATTCACGCTTAAATGTCAGCAAGCATTTAGAAATGAAAGCACATATAAATTGCTTATTTATATGTAACTTACAACAAAAAAAAACTTTTGAAACAGCAGTAAGAGGAAGCAAACAAGACAGAGTGTCCCGCCTTCATCAGCTTTTCCTTCTGACATCAGCAGAAGTCAAGGGAGTTGCCTTTCTGAGTACCAGCAGTGAAAATTACCAAGTCACAATTTTGTTAGGGTAGATGAAAAAAGTGATTTACAGCCTTTAGTGATGTATATTTTATTGCACGCTGAGGAGAAGCTGCAGTGGCCTTACACCGCTGTGATGTATAAAAAGATTCACTTAATAAGTCCCAAAAATAAAATAGAACTAATTAAAATCTGGTAAAAGTGTCATGCTGCAAATTTCAGTCAGAATGAAGGATCAAGCAAAAGTTTTAAATAGAAGTAAATTATTCCAAATATATATTTGATGGTACTGAGGAGTCAGGTGTGTTTCATCTGTAGTGAAAATAGTCTGTGTGATGGGTTAACCCTGGCTGGATGCCAGGTACTCATGAAAGCCACTCTATCACTCACCTCCTCAGCTACGCAGGGGATATAAAAATACAAATAAAAGCTCATGGGTTGAGGTAAGGACAGGAAAAGATCACTCACCAGTTACTGTCACAGATAAAACAGACTCAACTTGGGGGAAAAAATTAGTTTAATTTATTACCAATAAATTACTACCAGAGTAGAATAATAAGTAAATAAAATATAAATCTTAAAACAGCTTCCTACACGCACACACACTTTTCAGTCTTTATTTTACTCACAAATGCTGTATCTTGGCAGCAGCACAGGGAATGGTAGCTGTGGTCAGTTCATCATACATTGTCTCTGCAACTCTTCCCTCCTCCTTCACTGACCTTGGAGTCTTCAGGGCTGTTTCTTTCACATTCTCACTCTTTTCTCCTTTGGCTTCTGTTGCCACTGTGCAGTAACTTACCTTCTGAAATCTGTTGCCCCGGAGGTCCTACCACCCTTTCTGATGGCCTTGGCCAGTGGTGGGTCTGTCCTGGAGCCATCTGGCATTGGCTCTGTCAGACACACGGGAAGCTTCTGGCAGCTTCCAACAGGAGCAACCCCTACAGCCCTTCCCTCTACCAAAACCTTGCCAGGCAAACCCAAGACAGCATGGTGTTTGGAGAGGGCACGGATTTATTGAGCTCAGGGCAGAGGAGGAAGTTCTATTTCATGCTCAGGGTACTGAACTTGTATTAGAGTAGGGTTTCCCGGTCATCATCTTCCCCAGGGGCATTCACAAAGGCTTTTTCTCGTCCCCTCTGCATTTCACAGGTTCCTCTCCTGGTCTTCCACAGAACAGCTGCAGGGAGCAGTTTCCCCACTATTGTTTGGTTATATTATATTGTTTGGTTTTGGTTATATTCCAGCCTGTGGTACCTCCCACACAGAAGTAGATGTCGCTTTCCCTGGGAAGGAAGTAACAGCAGAAGAGCAGCAGTGATTGCAGGAGATAGAGTGTAATTCATTTTTCAAGGATCATGATACCAACACCGTCATTCATCTCATGTCATGTTGCCATAAGCCTTTCAGTTTTCTGAATCTGTTATTTTGAAGACTCTAACCACTCATATTTTTCTGTGGGTGAGATTTCTTCTTTGAAGGAGTGCTTTAAAGTGCAATTTCTTTGATATACACATTTACAAATGTCTACATGAAGTAAAAGGAGGAAAAAAACCAGGAAAGACCAAAGTGTGTTGATACCCACATTCTCTTCCTAAATGTGCAAAGCTGTTCATGTGAGGCAAACCAACATATTCAGACGGAAACGATAAATACAACTAATGAGAATTGTGAAAAAGGATTGAGAAGGACAATGGAGAGAAGTGGAGCGGAGGGGAGAGGGAAGGGAAGCAACACTGTATTACAGGTGTGGAACCTCTGTTTGCGGCTTTAGGAGATAGATTTTTTTTTTCAGATAGATTTCAAAAAAGGTCATATTATTCATCATGTATGTCCACGTAATGTGGCTGAGAACATCACAGTAGGCGCTAAGGTCTTAGTATATAGATCAAATATTCTTTCATTAAATGAATTGCCATCAGTTTGGCCTGGTTTTGAACTAGTTACAGTAAATTGTATGGTTTCAAATACTCTTTCACTTTAGAGAACTCAAAACAAGCTGTATTTTTTATTAATATTTGCAGTCAATTCTTACCAAATGGAAATCAATTAGTTTTTTCCCAGTATGAAAAGTATATAAAACTCGATCATATTCTTTCCTTTAGAAAGGTAGATATTGTTCCTGCTTTTCATTTTACTTCTTTTTTTAATGTTATATGAGGAACTATTGAAGGTTCCTTAAACTGAGTCTTGGCCTTTCAACAGGTTAAATCTAAGACAGTCAGTACTAATAAATCAATAAAAATCAGTACAGTTTACTGTTATTAACACTTTCAAATGATCCTGGCAATCTTCTTCCTTCTAAATGCTTCATTAATACTGTTGTATCATCATGTGCCAGTGGTCATCAAACATTATCCCTGGGCCTTGAAACATAAAAGATAAGTGAGAAAATTCAAAGCCTGTAATAAGATATCCTAGATAAATTTAAGGTGTTAATTAGTGAAATTCATCATTCTTAGCATTGCGTGTTTGGTTTTTTTCACCTTGGGTCTTTGGTTATCACTTCTCTGCCATGACTTAACATAAGTGATCAAAATGTCTATATCTATTTGGAACCTACTTTCAGAAATACTAATTTCCATATGGAAGATCAAAACATTGTTGATGGAATATGCCAAAAGGGTTTCTTTCATGAGTTTCCTCTAGATTATTCCTCCAGAGATCGCAACCTTCATCAGCACCAAAGGCAGAGAAAATTGATTAATTTGCATAACATTTGCATAGAAATCTTCTGTTTGTACCTGACTACAATGGGTGTCTTTATCACCCCTTTCACAAAGGGATTTTGTCTGGCTCCCTATGAAGATGAAACCCCTCTTTCAGGGAGTCAAGTTGCATAGGAAAAGAGGGATCATAACTAGCCCCTTCCCTCCATTAAATGACTGGAATACTGAGAGCATGTGCCCTGCCCAACACAGACATTCAGATCAACTTCACTGTTCAGAGAGATGAAAAAGGGGCAGGAAGCTGATGAAAAGAAAAAGATCTACATGCCTGTTCATTGTGGCATCCTGTCTAACATTTTATTTGGCTAGAACCTGTGGTACAGAATTTACAGAGTATGAGGAAAACACTGCCCATCTGAGTCCAAGAGTTTTTTCTAGGGTGACCTCTTTCAAATGAAATGTAAATTAATTAAAGAGTTAGAAGGTCTATTTGACATCATGTTAGTTTATAATATAGGAAATGAAAATATTTTCAACTTTATAAAGATTTTATGAACCATCCATCAAGTGCAAGCTGGCAAATTTTTGTCTCAGCATGTGTGGGTAATGAGTTTATCTCAGCATCAGTGATTGAATTGGTGGTTTGGGACTGATTAGTCTGAGCAAACCGTTTGCAGATTTGAATTAAATAAGTGATTTGTGACTTAGGGAGAAGGAGTAATATCAATAACACAATTCCCTACAGCAAAAAAATAAGTTAACACAGAGGAAGTGAACTTATCCTAGTCTCACTTTACCAGCCTATACAATAGCAGAAAAAAACACTAATAAAGTCAAGGTGACTGCTGTGTTTTAAGATAAGCTTCACACTATTAGGGTGTGTGACATCACATTAAAGTGAAGTTTCTTGCTCAAGAAAAATAACACACAAGTCCTATTTAGATTTCAGTCAACAAGTGTTCTGTTTCTGAGTGTGACAAAACTCACTTGTCCAAGTTATTAAGGAACAAGAATATCCTTGACGATGGGATTAATATGTGAAAAAGGCAGTGATAAGGAAGAAGGTGTTAATTAATGTATATCTGCCTCAGAACATATTGCTTTTCTGCATCAGCATTATAAATAATTGAGTAAACTCTTGAGGCAATCATCCAGAGACTGTTTGTAAAAAAAAAAAAATAAAAAAAAAAAAAAAAAAAAAAAAAAAAAAAAGAACCCCTGAATAAATGGCTATACAAAGCGGGCAGTTGTAAGCCAAAGGTCAACAAAGCTAAATACCAGGTGGGTTTCAGACCTTCTGTTGTATTTTGCCTAAATTCATGTAATTATTTGGCAATGATTGGTTTGGCTGGGAGATTAAAGTAGAGTTGACCTCGTCTTCCTTCCAGCACTTAATTTTAGATTTAAAATGCCAAAATACAGTTGTCAACTAAATAAAATTACACTGTAAAGGGTAATTGAGTCAAAGCTCACTGCCGTGACTTGAACATCAGTTATTTCTTTTATATTAACATATCATATGGAATACTTTTCTTCCAGATATCAAACAGTTAAATTAAGTTTACATATAAAATGTCATCTCTGATACTCAGTATGGACTGTAACTGTGATTTACAGAAGAGAGTGCTACACAGCAAATCCAACCCCTCCTCCCCTCTCCCAAGGTTAAATGATTTGGGAGTTCAGGAAAGCATGTGTCTGTGTCTCTATGTGTGTGACTGCTTTGCTCCTCATCATCCCCACTATTCACAATAATATTTGTTGCTGATCAACTTTCACTGAATTTGACAGACAGAAGAGGCCTAAGGAAATGAAATTCCCATCCATTTAATGCCTTTGGCCGCTAAGCAAAGAATTGTAATCCTGATACTGGCACCATGAGTTTTAGGGGCAAAAGCAGGAAAAACAGCCATATACATTTGGCAGCTGCTTCTTGAAGGCAATGTAGGATCTACCATAACCAGTGCAGTCTTTCTCTCAGCTAACCTGCCAGGGAGGAGGAAAGGCCATGTGAAGGGAGGTTCATGTGCTACAGTTGGCATTAAGGGCACACAAATTACTTCAGTGATCATCTCAGGTGAACCATGGAAAAGCTGATATGGGAGTGAGTATAAAGGTTGTGGGGACATTATGTGCTCTCTCTCCTGTCAACAATTCTTCATTCCTTCTTTCTTAACACAGTATCAGTTTTGCTCTGCCATACTTTTCTGTCATGAACTCTAACCATGGAGAAAGAGAGAACATTTTCACACGTAAAAATCTATTGAATTCATGCGTTAAGAAGACAGGGAACAGGAAAAGTCAGGAGAGTATAAAAAATGGCTTTTCAGGTGTTGCAGGCAGGAAACTGTGTGTGGCCATAGACTTGTGGGAGGGAAGGAGGAAGCGTGGAGTATCTTGACAAAGCAGTCCAGCAGATTAAGCAGCTCCCATATCAGTTGCAGAATAGCAGAAAAGAGGCACATGAGGGCAGAGTATGTTAGAAGACAAAGGCAGCAACTAGTTCAGCACAGTAGGAAAAATCACTGAAATGTTATTTAACAGAAGCTGTGGAGGGACTTCCTTCTCTTGAGCAGGTCTTAGATCTCTTCAACTGGAGCACAATGGAGTGATCCACCTCCAAGAACTATCATAAGAAATCTGATAATCCTATTGCAGATGAGCTGCTGTTAATGCTATTTCCACTGGCAGCTGGGAAGCGTCCAGCAAGATGACACATGCTGAAGAAAAAGCTTAGCAGCAGTTGTTTGCCAGACTAAGAAACCAACAAACATTACAAAGGCATTGTTTTGCTTTTCTTTGTGATCTCCTGGAGTATCAGTGATTTCAGTAGACCAAAACTGTTTCAGTACCCTGCAGAGCTGAGGTGATATTGGTGACAGCTGCAGCTGCACATTTCACCAACGCAACATTGGTGTACAAACAGTGCTTGTGATTTAAGCAGGAGACTCACATGGGAGGAAAAAGGGAAAAATACACAATGTCAACTCATTCCATTCAAGTGAAAAAGTATGAACTTGACTTCACTCAGTTTCAGCATTGCTCAATTTACTGGAATAATTCATCCTCATAAAGATAAGCATTTGTCTGTATGTTTTGCTGCATAATGTGTATTTAAGCAAAGCATTGCATTCTTAGTTACCCCATTTACATTGCCTAAAATGAAACACCATTTTAGAGAGGCATAGCTTTAGAAAATGAGGCAATAATCTGGAGCATAATAAGAATGAAACCTTGCGATGTTGATTTGTGTATCAGTCAATCAATTTGCTAGTGTCTCATGGAACACCCCAAAGAACATTTAAACAAAACCCAACATTGTGGGATATCTGGTTGCTGAAGTATTTTATCTGTCAAATGTTCCTGCAATACAGCCCCCATGACTCAGGTGTTGCTTTCTTCTGGGGACGTTTTAAAGAGAAGTTAATGAAGAGTTTAGAAATGCTTGTCTTCTATTTGGTCTGGGTTTCTTTCTGTTTTATTTCTTTCCAGAGTTTTTAGGGAGGGGTTTGGCATTTTTGGTTAGTTGTTTGGTTGGTTGGTTGTTTTTAGGGGGGTTTTTTGTTTGTGTGGTTGGTTGGGGGTTTTTGTTACTGGCTGCTGTGGTAGGAGTTCTGAATGCTAGTCACTATTATCAGCCACTTGGTTCACTCCAGGAAGTCATGCTGAGCAAACTACTGTCACATGTGAAAATGGTGTGACAAGTAGATTTCACACTCCCCTTGAAGCAGATGGGTGAGTGCCAATTTAATTTTGCACTAACTTTGTAACACACAATTGCCACCCGAGTAAGTTAATGGCAATGAAAAAAGACAGAAAATTAGTCTATTTGAGCAATGCACAGATATAGCAGAAGTATCTTTCACCACTACCAAAATTCAGGGACTTTCAGCCACTCTGATAGAGTGATGTAAAATTCTTTAAAGAATGCTACATAATACATATCACACTATACAGGTTTCCAAACTAGCCAGGGCCTATTACCGGATGGGCAGGAAGCAGAGACATCCAAAGCATTTATTACCTGAGGATGCAAGGCACTGTGACCTAACAGTCTGAACATAAGGAATAAAGAACTTAGTCCTATTCCATCACTGATTATTATCTGCACTGAAATAACTTTTATTGTGGGGTTTTTTTTCTTTGTGTCAGTTTCCCCTAAGAATTGACATCCTGTCAATCTGTCAGCTGATAAAAACTGTAGGTTGTATTTGTTTTTTTCCCCCATCCTGTGCTAAGACTGGTTATTAGTGGTTCATCTGGACTTGGAATCTCACCATACGCTTTTCAGCACTCTGAAATCTATTGTTTCTGGAAAAAAAACCTACTCAAATGATATTGTTGATAACCATATAACCATTCATCCAGGTGTGGCCTTTCCCATAGGACAGGTATTTTTTCTACCTGCAGTCCTAACTGCTATATGGCAGAACTGGCCATGGAGAAGCTGACAACGGCAACACCGCCTCCTTCCCACAGGGTCTGTTAAGAGACCTTTAAGTACAGCCGGAGATCCCTACGTGCAGAAACAGCTGTTTATCCAGCTTTGTGACTCCTGTTTAACTAGCTGGTTCTGCATTCAGTCTTCCCTCTGCCTGGCACATCCACGCATTGAGGGGTGGCATGAATGCAAAACATGAACACCCCTGAGTAGACATACCAGCACCTGGGGCTTCTGGATTTCAGTGGAGCAGGCATTGCAGGCTGTGGGAATCTGCAGAATCAGACAGATTCTCCTCAGGACAAACCTGTTAGGCAGCATTTGTTCTTTATCACCATGCAACTGGGAATACCTTCAGGGCTGAGACGTGTCCTTGGACACTGTAGAAGGGTGCTTTAACTAGTGCTGTGGCATTATGTGAGAGAAGAGACATTTGTAACAATGTTTGGTAAAATTCCCCTCTCAAAAATGCAGAAATACTCAAGTTAAATAGTGCATCTTCCAAATCTCACACTCTTCCATGAAACACAGTAGTGAACAAGCAGCTGTGAAAAAAATCAGGTTGGAGCAGCAACTTCGAAGTTTACCCTTGCACCTTTATAATGCAGGAGACAACTGTACAGAGTTCATACATGCAGATGCACCCTCTATTTCAGATGTCATGCTTGAATGCCTTGGGCCTAATTGTTGGTTCAGTTGTCATAAACCAAGGGGAATGTTGACTGAAGGTCTCATGGCAAAGGAGGATAGGGGCATTGTGTTTTAAATTGCCTAGGGGATACGGGACAAAGGCTTCCTTGTTTCAAGCAGAGTAAACTCGTGGAGTCCATATTGTTTCAAGAAGGGGTTTACCCTGGGATCAAAAATGGCTAGAATAACCAAAAACACAAAAAAACAAGTGATTTACAACCCCGTGGGGAAAAATGACATTAAATACAAAAATAAACCAAGAAACAAAACATCTTTATTTTTCTTCCATACTCATCTATATGTAGTCGTCTCTGCTTTGTAAAGAGAGATTGAATTTTATCACTATATAGCTAGGCTTTATGTGTTGGGGTTTTTTGGGTGGAAGGATTTGTTCTTTGGTTTTCTGGGGGTTTTTATTTGGTGAAAAGAAGGAAAAGCTGAAAGAATAGCATAACAAACATTGCATGTCTTTTTTTTAATCAAGGAATAAAAAGGCTTAAACACACTCTGAATCCTGCAATGGAAAAGTGTTTCACATTGTTCATTCATTACTCTTTCTGCTGTAATTAAGCAGCAATTGCTCCAGATGGCTTAATTTTAAAAATTGGTAAATATTGGCTCTGCTGAACATTTTATTTCAAAGAGTCCAAAATACTAACCAGAAGCTCTTAAAAATTTCAGTCTGAAATGTCCCAAAATATTGGAGGCTTTTTGGCATTTGCCATGTGGGGCAGAGGTATAATGTCCCAAACTCTGTGCTCTGTGTGTAGCGCTGTACCACCTCACTCATGCAGTTCCCAGGATTCAGTCCATACCCAGCAGCCTCTCTGGTGCAGATTCAGCATTTCTCTCGGTTAGGCATTCCTTGCCCTCTTTGCATCAATTTTCGGGGGTGGCAAGGGGTATTTGAAGGGAGACATCTGGCCCTAACATACCAGTTAAAATGAGAGTCCTGCTGATTGCTTGGTACAAATATGTGCAATACCACCATCATCAGCATTAAAGCAATTTGCCACAGTTGCTCCTGGAGGTCAACTGAACTGAGTTTCCATTTGTTCTCCGTCTGTAGCAGCCATCTGCTTGCTTTGTGAGGTAGTCTGCAGATACATGTCATGTGCTTGTCCTGCACACTCAAACCTGAGTCTATGCGGGAACATACCAGAGGGTTTGTGCCCTGGCAGGCTCCTCTAGACCAAGTCAAATCCAACCTTTAAGTTTCAATTCCTTTATCAGCAACTTAATATGTCTCTGGGAAGGAAAATATTCCTCTGAATGTTTTGTGCAGTCGTTTCTCATAATGGCATGAATGTGTGAAAGAGCTGTTTAATGGATGATATGTTATTTCATAGTTTCTTGCTGTTTGGTTCTGAGGAAGAACTACTTTCACAAATAAACACTGCATTGAACTTAAAAGTCTTCAGGCATTATGAGCACTTTTTTCATATCCCACACTATTTTTGCTGGGTCATTTGTGGCAACCTTTGTTATGTAGCTACAAACTTAAAACAACTTAAGCCTGAAACCACTGAAAGGCACCTTGCTTATGTTTTCCAATGTCTTTGCTAAGGGCAGGTGGCTTATTACTTAAATTGGAAAGCAAGTGCTAGCCCATAGTTTGGGAAGGTGTCATGGATAAGATTAATTTTTAAGGGTATAAAAGATGTGAGTTAAGTCTGCAGTAATCTGACTGAACCGGCATTTCAAATCGATAGCTGGCAGTGAAAGGGGTGTGCTCCTTTTTCTGGGTTGTTGAAGACACAGAGCATGATTGTTGTTACTAGTTTCTTAGAGGTGATTCTCCCATAGTGCTGGGACACAGCTGGTTGTTTGTGTTCTCACATTCCCAAGTTGGTAGTACTGAGTGATTGCAAATACCTTGTACTGAAGAAAAAAATCACTTTGTGGAATTGATTCTGGTCAGAGTCCAGCCTGTGCTTGCTGTTTCTTGGCAGGATCACTGCCTGGCTGCTCACTCACTGCCAGGAGCGGGGCAGTGAAGATGCACGGTGTTTTTGCTTTGTGTCAGTGTCCAGAGGTCTCCAAAGGCCACTGAAGCAATCCAAATTTGTCTTGTCATTGGCTCTCCAAGTAGCTGAAAGATGTTGTGTGAGATGGTGTGTGAGGCCACCATCACCTGAGGATTCACTGTTGCAGACAGAGCTCTCCAGGTTTGGATTTATGATTGCCACATGTTGGCCAATCAGCATGAAGCTGCTGCAACACAGTCAATACTGTGGGTCACCATTTGTGACTCTGCACCTTCTTGCACTCTTGCAAGTAAAGAATACTTACTATCAGATCAAGATGATTGCAAGCAGCTTGAACTCTGCCTTCTGGTTTTATCTCATATTTTCATGTGCAGGTCAGTCCAGACCTTTTACCATATTTCCTCTGAAGTTGCATTCATAAAAGTGCTTTGAATTTTATCCACCACCACTCCAAACACCTGCTTCCGTCTCTGAAAAAAGGCTTATTGTAACTGAGTCAAACCACAAATGAGAGCACAGGGAAAGTGATTGTTTGATT
Source organism: Oxyruncus cristatus (assembly GCA_013399855.1). NCBI lineage: Eukaryota > Metazoa > Chordata > Aves > Passeriformes > Cotingidae > Oxyruncus > Oxyruncus cristatus. The sequence goes on from VXAY01005170.1 coordinate 117,361, forward strand.
TACTCGAAGACCACCATAAGATTTCTTTCAAGCTCCGATAAACAGGCTTCTCAAAGATCTTAAAAAGCATCTCCAGGGGCAGGACCTCTGTTTACTCATTGGACTCTTAACCTACTTGTGAAAGGCTGTACTTAAATGAGAACAATTCCTTTCTAAGACCATGGCCCTCTGTGGTGGGATAGCATCCTGCACAAGAAATGGGGTGTGTGCCCAGAACTATGGGGCGTCAGGCAGTCACAGAAACTGCAAGACTATGGCAGTAGTGCAGGGGCAACTTTCAGATTTAGAGAAGAAATAACAACTTCTAGGATGTCAGAAACACTGAGAGCTGAGAGGGGGAGCAGAGAATGAAAAAGGCAGTTCTCTAAAGGATTCACTTTTAAAGATGTCATCAACAAGGACTGCCTAAAGAGTATCAGGGGTGTAGAAACTACATCAGTAAAAGCAGCAAGTGGTAACAGGAAGCCCTGATAGTAAGATGGGAGTTTCATCTGGATAGCTCCTTCGAGTTGCTGCAGGAGATGTAGGAACTGAAACACAGAAGGGACACTGCATCCTCATGCTGGCAAGCATGGAGGCAGCTCGGGAGATTCAGCTCCCAGACCCACATCTCACTCACTGGCCTTTGCTGTGTCTCCGCGTATTTATACTACTGCTTGTGAGATCAGGAGCAGGATCTGCCAGATGGAGCAGCTAGAGGGAGGGGAGGTCTGGGAGCCCTTCTGCACTCAACCCAACCCTCTGGTGTGTTGTGCTGTGGTACTGCACTCTCCACTAACGCCATAATCAGCTTCACATTCTGCACTCTCTCTGTCTCACAGCATTTGTATCTTCACTTGTCCTTGTGTTAAGAGGACTCCTTCTAAAATCCTACACCTCCTGGGTGGCTTCAAACATTCCTGTTTGTGCCTATTAAAAACAACAACAACAACAACAACAAAACAGGGCAAGTTCCTCCTTCAAGACAAATTAGGAACAGTCAGAGTCATTCCTAGATATAGTGAAGTGTTGAAATGCTGTGCTATAGTGTAAAATATCCTATCTAGAAACATCCATTTAACTATTCTATTGGGGAGCTCAGGCTCAGTTTAGGAAGTTTAGTTTCTAGTTCAGGTCAAGCATAAAATAGTTGTTTTTTAAAGTACGTCACTTTATCATTACCTTTTTTAATTCAAGAATATTTCCAGAATGTTCTTCTATGTCTTTTCCTCTCTTCTACAGTTCTCTTATACACTGAAATTTAATGCAAAATAACCAAAATGTGGTGATATGTAACAGAATTAAGCAGTAATAGATAGGATTCACATTTATGGTCCTTTCGCAGCGCTGAGTTTTGTGAACAATACCACTACACTGAATTCACCCTATTGAATGCTCCATTGCATATCTGGCAGTCCACAAAGTTAACCATTGCAGATCTCTTTTGAGTCACTCATATCTCTGAATCTGTCACAGTCCACCCATTACCAATTAAAAGATAACCTGATGAATCCTGAGTTAGCTCAAAAAACTTTGATACAGCAAAGATAAGCAAAGTATCTTCCTACATTTCAGTACACATCAGGATTTAGAAAAATCTGGAAATCTGCTGTCTGTAGTGGAGAATAAGTGTTTGTTTCAGGCTGAATGACTGAGAAATTCAGTGATCTGTGTATTATTCGCTAGTTTGGTGGTTCTAAAACAATAAGTACTTTTTTAAAATCATACTGCAATTCTATGTGTGAACACCCACCTCTTCCCCAGACTTAATTTAGTGTGTTAAAAAAAATATTCTTGTTTCTGAGCTATAAAAGCGAACATAACACAGGTGCTGTGCCGGATTTTTTTTTTTTTTTAATGTATTTTGCATTTCCAGGAGATTTTACCTCACTTAAGGCTGTGATCTCTCATCCATCCATTTCAACATCATATGCTGATCATTATAAAGTGGGACTAAGAACAGTTAATATTGACAATAATGACAACTTTTAAACAAGTTATTCAGGTGAGACTAGTTAATTTTTGAGTGTTCCACCTTCATGGGCAATGCACAGCCCTCTGGCAGGGATGGTGATGACCTGGATTATCTCATGTTAGCCTTAGGAAAAACCATACCTGAAGGGGAAGCAGAATTCTCCTCTGATCTTCTGAGCAGTGATGAAGCTGCCCACACCCAGCTCTAGTTAAAGAACAGAGCAGTGTTCTCGCTGTGTCTTCCAGTGAGTTCGGTTGAGTGCTTTGATGACTCAGCCCCACTTTAAGGTCACCTAAGACCTGAAGGAGCATAACTGAGCCCTACTGCTGGTCTGGGTGCTTCTTCCATTTCTGTCTGAATAGATGATGAGTAGCAGGGTACAATCTAGGTGTTTTTGCAAAATACAGCATGGTATGTGTTTAAGAGCAGAAACTCAATCACGTAGACAAAATTGTTAAAAGAATGAATTTCCGCCTAACTTCCTTTTTTTTTTTTTTTTTTTTCCTTTGGCATTCTTAATAGAGACTGAGAAGAAAGAGTTGACATTCAGAAGTGATCTGTGGGGTCCATTTGGGAGGGAAAGCTGTTTTGGTAAAAAAGCTTTGGTCACATTCCAATCCACAAAATATTTGTATAAACATTGCAATATTTTAACATTACTGAAAGCCTTTACAAAGTAAAAATAAATAAAATGGTGCAAAATGCTGTTTTGATTTTTTTTAAACAATTCAGTTTCTGAAACAAATTTTAAGATGTATGAATGCTGTTTGAAAGATGTCAGGTTTACTTAAACGCCTGTTTCTGGGGCAACCTTGTTTGATTTACACTTTCTGAACAGATTTTTCTCTGCAGAAGTTTCGTGCTATTACCCTCTATTGCACTCTGCAGTCACAACCTCTTCAGTACCTATTAGTCTCTTACCCTTTCTAAAGTGCTCTGTAGTAAGTCAAAGTAAATGGGTAGGGAGAAACGGCCTTTAATATTTTACTGAGCAAACCTGGTTATAACCAGCCTCCTGTCACGCTTTGGTTCTTGAAGTGTGTTTCATTAATTCTTCAGTATGTCCTGTGATATCCTTTCTGATCATCATAGGATAAAGTTCATTTCCTTCACACTTTTTTTGGAGTTCTTTGAGGTGGCTTTTATTTTTGTTTCCAGATGTACCAAAAGTTTTGTGCTTCTGAGCCAAATATGGTTTAAATTTCCCTGCTATTCAGGAAATGAACAAAATAATCCATGTCTGTGCTCATGTAAAGCACATCATTTGTCTCCCAAGTGTCTGCAGTAGAGTCAGGAAAAGCAACTGAGCACTGGCTGTCCTTAACAACTAAACTTTCTAATTTCCAGCCTAAGACCCATTACAGAGCTGGAGTCCATTCTCCAAAGCAACTTCTGAACATTTTGTCATTGTGTCAGCCTCATCAGTTTATTAAGTTAAAAGACAGCAGGGATAATTGAGGGAGGTGGAAACTGCTTTAGTGCTTCCTGTCCCTCGTGCACATTTGGTCCTGAAGCACAAAAGCAAACATGATTTCATCTCAAAATTTAAAGATGTGTCTGGTCTCAAACCATACCAGCATATTTCTGCCTTCTCCAGACCATTGGCTGGAAACCTAGCTCCTGCTGAGTTTGTGGCAAAGTGTCAGGAGAAACATCTTTCGGCTGGTATGGGAGGGAATACTCTGGGGAGGCTCAGAATGTGAGAGCCCAGCTGCCCTCAGCCCCCAGCATGAATCATCCTGCAGGTGCTGCAGTCTCTCCAGCAGCAGACATTTGATGAGTTTCTTTCCGACACAGTAACCTGTCAAACACTGTGTAACCTTTGTGAAACCCAGACAGTCTGGATCAGATCTGAGCATTAGGTAAAACCTTTTTTTTGTTTTTTTTTTTTGTTTCGCACATGTATATGCATCTCATTCATAACAGGCTATTGTTTAGCTGAGCAGGGGGAACCCTAATGCTTCTGAAGTATTAGCAAGCCAAAATCTTAGAACAATATGTTCAAAGATAGATGTAGAGTTACTCACTCTGTGAGTCAGAATCACTGCAGAAAATGAAGATGCTGATATATACTGTCAAGTAAATGTAATTACTTTTCCTGTAATTCCTTGCATGCACACACATATTCACTGTTCAGTAGAGTTATCTGTTGCTCTTCTGGGTTTCTATGCTAGAAAAAGAGGTAGGAGATTTTTGTTTAAACAAAGAGACAAACAATAAATCCTTGGCTTTTGGTCTAGCGATCTGAAGCCAAAATCACTAAAAATATATTACTGCACATGTTTCAGATTAACACAAGAGCCCACACATAGGGAAACAAAAGTCCCTTCAAAGTTGCCTACTTTTTAAAGCATTAAGGCCTAAACTACTCTGATTGGCAGGGCCAGTGTTGGCAATTTTTATTCTCGTGGTTTGTACCATGACTCAGCCTGACCCATTGTCTTTGGACTTCTCGTTTTCTTGAACAAGTGGACAAAGTACTCTGAACTGACTCCAGACCTGGCAGATATCTTTTCCAGCATGAGTGAGTTGCACTTGATAAAGACATTTGGCACATCATTAATCTGAGAGTCTGACTTGGGAAATGGGGGAGCACCAAAGGCAAAGAGCACCAAAGCTAAAAAAGCAGTAAATGAAGGGGGCAGTAGCAAAAATAAAACACTGAAGAATCCAGTATCTGGGGTAGAAGAAGGTACTTGCTGCATTTTTAAAACCCATCTCTTCACGGCTGCCTGGGATGGGATGATTTGAGAAGTGCTTGGAAACAGCTGAGGTCTCCACTATTCAAAATAGTTTAGAATATTTCTGTTCCTAATTTAATTTAAAAAAAAAAATAAATTGGGTAGGAGTTCAGAATGTAATCTCTAACAGCCAAAACTACTCTAAAAACCAGCAAACATTCAGACTTATGGGATGTTCTTCTCTTGGCTTTAGCAGGCATCAGACAGACAAAATTAAACTTCTTGTAAAATTTTATGATCCAAGAAACAGAGATAACAAGTTAATAAAATAGATTCTGGATTCATATGATATACAGATTACTATATTGTTTGTGGCTAGAAGAGAAGAGCTTTTCATGTAAATCATTCTATGGTTTGTTGGCAATATCCCATTCCTCTAGCCAATCACTTGTGCCAGGTCCTCACTTGAACACACAGTGGGAAAGGGCTTGGTCTCATACACTGATCAGATGGCCGGAATGCATTCAGTGCCTCCTCCACACACAAGAGCATTGTTCTCATCCTCTTTACTACACTTTTTCTTCTCCGTGCTTATGGATCAAGCCATGTAATCATCTTGTCTTAAAATGAACAGGCACAGCTCATTTACATCATTATAGCTCTCAAACCTAACTAATAGATAGACCCTCACAATGCACAGTTATACCTTGCTATGGCATATTTTTGGTGCATGTGGCTCTGGACTATAAATGGTAAATTCAGGTTATTGCTTATTATTATTATTAAAATGTCTCATATCCTAATGAGTGACTTAGCCAACTAGGTCAGAGAAAACAGATCTGAACTTCCTTCTGAAAATTTTCAGCAGGGTAAAAATATAGAAGGAAACAAAAATGTTATGGTTTCCTTCTAAACTATCACAAAATTTTTTGTGATTATGGTATTTTAAGTCTGGACCTAATTTTAAAATATGTGAAAGAGGAGCTGGCATTAAGCATCTAACATGTAAAAAAATCTTTCATGTAGTTGCAAGATTTATACATCACTAAAATAAAGGACTATATTCAAGCTGATAAGGTAAATATAAACTGTAGTATTTGGCTGCTTCTTAAATGAGATATATTTTAAAAACCCACTGCTTCCAAAACTTGGAAAAAACAACCAAGATACTTAAAAACACGCAGGTTTGCGTAGCATATAGATTACAAAAAAGGCAATCATAATCCAACATACTCAAAGATTTGATTAATTTTTAGTCTCATAAAACTCCATTTAAAAACAACAAAGTGTCTTTGACCTTCAGAAACAGAGGGAATTGGCCATGCAAACCCTATTCAAGCCTCCTCAAAACTGCAATTGCTTTCTGTGGGCCTTAATTCAGTCAATAGCTTAAGTTTCTTACCTTTAATTTTGCATATTTAGTTTCACCCTTTAACCAGCCACCCTTTTAAGGAGAGCTTATTAGAAAGACAAATTGATTGACTGATCATTTCAATCTTTTTTCATCTGATAAATTCTGGGTCAGATTGTTTACTTTCAATCAACTGGTAGGTATACTAGAGAGACTCCGTATGAATTTTAAGGCAGGTTAATTGCACTCTGTATCAGGCCTCATTCTCTCAATCAAGTGAGTAAGATCCATTTGCCTCACCTCCAGTCTGCATAGACACACGTAATTTTCCTGTGCAGTTGAAAATACATTGTATCTTTATAATTTTTGACAGGCTGCTTTTTCTCCACAGAGAGCATGTCTTAAACCACAGAAAACATCTGTCTGTTGAGGAATACTCTGCAGTGAGATATTGTGTGCCTTGTAATTTCTGGTCTTTGTTGATATAGAGCATTTTGTTCTCCATAACCTTACTTGTAAAATGAAGTCTGTTCTCTCGGACCACAGAAATTAATCTGTGAAAGCCAATAGTTTTAATTTCCACAAGTAATTACTTCCCTTGACCACACATATTCCTAAAATAGCACACGTGTTTAACTGCCCTACCTTTTTGTTTTATATATCACTCCTTGAAGTATGAACAAGCACCAAGAGTTGTTTGAGTAGACAAGATACATAGAAGCTGTACATATCTGAAGGTCAAACCATGTTTGTCATCCCTCTTACTCCTTACTATTATCTCTATTGGACAACAGGATCTCTATTAAACACAGGATCAAATAGTTTGTCCACTGTAATCTGCCACAGATCTTGACCCTTCCCAAGGATTATAAGATGCACAGCATTTCTGTATCCACCTCTGACAAAATGTATGATTTTTTCAATGTCCCATAAAACTCGAGTCACTTGAAACTGCATCTGATGTGGTACACTAGACATTCCCAGTTACTCTGTCTGTCAGCGATGGTGTTCTCAGCAATTCCAATGTTTAGTAACATATGGTTTGCAGGTAGATATGAGTGAATGATTCCTTTCTGCGTTCCTGTCCCATAGATGCTTTAAACCAACACAGAGAAGCAGAAATACAGAGCCCATTTCGAGATTCTTCTTCTTCAATAAATATACAGTTTGGGAATCAGAAAGTTACCCGCGTTTTGCTAAACATTATGTGGTTTTGCACTTCGGTAGAGACATGTCTGTACTAACTGCTCCTGATCTTCTATTCAGTGTTATGCACAGAGGAACAGATTCCATATAACTGTAAGTGCAAATAGACATTCTTTTAACCATGGTTGACTTTTATATGTCATAGCTTGTGGAGAAGCAAATAGAAAGTTTAATTAAAACTGAGCTCAGTCATGTTGAACCTGCAACCTTTGAAATAAGTAGGGGTTTTATCCACTTGGCTACCTGGTCTCCATGGGATTGTATGTATTTATGTATTATATATATTTATATATATGTGGGAGTTTACTTGCTGCACTTCTGTTCCCTGAGAATAATTGCAACCTGGAGAGAATACAACATTAAAAGTCATTTTCAAAATCAAATGTAAGTAATATTCAGCTCAAAGAAAAACTATTCCACAATTCATACAAAGATCTAAGTGCATAGAAAATTTAATGAAGGTTAGATTTGCAGTAGTGGTCTGTTATTTTGCTTGAACCAAAGATATTTGAGTAGCTTTAAGGGCAAAACAATAGCACTATTCAGTACATTAGCTACTGATTTCAATGGGATCAAGGTTTGGCCCCCATGGCCCATTTTGGAATTCAAATGAATTTATTGTTTGACTGCTTTGAAAAGTCTCTTGGCAGTGAGCTGTTGTAAATATAATGGTTTGATAATGAAGGGCCATTTTTCCCCTCTGTGCTTTACTGTCTGTATTTTCAGCTATTGTGGAATAGAAATATTATTCAGCAAAAGAACTATATTAACATTATGGAGGAAAGTTAATTAAAAGTCAACTGTAAGTGCTGATTGCAAACACAACTCAGTCCTTACTTCTTAACTCCATATGTAAACAAAATGTAACAAAAAGTGAAGCTAATATACTGTTTCATTTTATCAGAGAGAACTCATCTGAAAATGAGTTACATACTTCTTTAATTCTTAATCCATAAATATATGAAGAAAGATGATGACAATAAAGTGACTTCAGGAAATGGAAGCGATTGTGCCTCTGCAAGCCCATCAAGGTTCTAATATTTAAAAACTTGGTATTAAAGTTTCCATCCGAATATAAATTATCCCTGGTATGTCAGAAAATATTTAAGGCCTAGAAAAGAGTATATATCCATGTATATCCCAGCTTTTAATTTTTTTTGCAGTGACACTGCACAACATCACCTTTTATAGGTAAGGGTGAATCATCACAGATGAGAGTGGAAGTCAACATATCCCATCTCTAAAGTGAAGTAAAAGAGACATTATCTCAATAGAATGCTGAATTTAAAATAACACTAAATGCTTGACAGCAGTCTTACACATTGTTGCAAGCTATGTTGAGGGGAAAAGTGATAAAAATTATACCAAAGGAAAAAACAATGTACATACCTGCTCATTTAAGCATGAGTGTTGGCATGCCTTTAAAACGACCCATTCCCAAGCTTGTGATGTGTCTTTGGACAGACCCCAACTCTCAATTGAGCTTCAGTCTTCAATTCAAAATTATTCTTGAAGAGCCATATTCAACAGCTCAGCCTCCAACAGCTCAGCCTCATATCAAACTGTTTCCTCACATCTATAACATTGGTCTCTATCAAAAATACAGGTCAACAGCAAATGTTATTCAACACAAAATAATCTCTCAAACAAGTTGAGCCATTTATGAGGAATAATGTTTCCACAATCCAACCAGCTTGCTCACTATTCCTGAAAACCTGTTATGCAGGATGCACAGCATAAACAGGCCCTCACTTCCTCCAGGCAAAGCAGGAGGGATGTGGTGGCATCCTGGGAACAGGACTGGGAGTTCTAAATTATATAGACTTTGAAGTATTAAGCAAAAAACTAGTCACGATTCTTAGTGACCTGAATAAACTGAAACACCCTCTATGATCTTCCCTTTTGGCTTTGGGAACTAGTTAATGGTTTCTAACAGACACATTACCTCAGTGGGAGGGAATTCATGAAAAGGACCATCAATTGATCACAGATGCACTTAACATAGTCCAAAATAATGTTTCTTTAGCTCTTAGTCATATCCAAGGTCAACTGTGGATGCAGTCGATGACAGCCAAAATGATAAAGGGGTGCTACCTAGGCAGCTTTACCTATATTCCCATTAGCAGCACAGCCACAGTTTTTGTCTTACTGAGACACAATGCTTCAATACATAAAATATATATATATATATTTAAATTTGCCTGTCTTCAAGTATATGCAAAAACAGTACTGGGGTGTTTTGGGAAGTAAATATTCCATAGTCCCTGGACCATAAAACCAGATCTGTGATCAGTTAGACCACTTATAGTTACTTTCTCCATTTTCTGCTATTAGTCGTCTTCTGCACCTCTTCTCTCACAAGCCAGCAATGTACTGCTTGTAGCATAGGGTGGAAATGAACAAGAAAGTACCTTAGTAAACACACACTTTAATGATGCTTACAAAGACTCCCTAAACATTTGTGCTATGCTTCTCCATAATTTTTAATNTGTCTGCCATAACAATCCAATCAGCAAAAAGAAAAAAAAAAACAAAAAAAAAAAATTGTGAAAAAAAAAAAAAAAAAAGCAGCAGAGAGTACAAAAGCTTCCTGATTAACTGTAATCCTGAGATAAATTACACGTTTATGCAGGAGGTCAGTCACTTCTGTAGTAGAGAGAAGCTAAATATCTGGTTAGTCAAGCATAACAATTGTACTCTGTCCCCTTGAAAATAGATGGAATTCACCATTTGATAAAACTGTTTACTCAAATTCACTTAGTAGGAATAGCCAGTGTTTAAGTGAGGCTATATCTCACAAGAGTATAATGTGTGGAAATGTATGTAGCAGTCCATAAATACTAAATAAATTCATTATGATCAGCAGTATTTCCAAAGAATCTGTAGTGATGGAACCTTTAAATTAAATTGTATCTCTTGGTTTTTCTGTGTAATTAGGTTCATCAGCCCATTCTTTTTTTTTTTCCTTATTTAAGACATCAAACCCATGAGCTCATCAACATACGAAAGCACATTTGAGTAGCTCAGCCCAAGAACAAAACGGAGGGAAGGAGACAAAGGACTCATTCTTCACATCACGGAGCATCAAATTCTTTATTGTGAAAAGCACAGAGAAAAGAAGACAGGGATTAAGAAATATGGAACAAAATACTGATGATAGAGAAATAGAAAGGACTCAGTTTCCTAATCTCTATTCTACAAAGGTATTGTAATGCCTAAGAAGGATAAAATACCCTCTGACACTTGAAACAGTCAGCAAGATTTCTGAAAGACAGGTCTTATGAACATTAACCAATTTCCTCGTAATGAGACAAGTTCCCAAATCACATGGTAATAGAAAAAAACCACATTTTTTCATCTGTCTTTCAAACTTTTACCAGGAGCACCCCAGTGGTGGCATCAATAGACTGTTTGCATTTGCACTGGTCAGAGAAGAATTTTCCTCCTCTGACAGCAAAGTGTTTTTTTAATTTGGGTGAATTATCTGCCAGAACACTTATCCAAGTGAAACATGACTTCTTTCATTTCTTCAACCTTACAATTGAGTCATCGGAGAAAAAACAAATGATTGTTTTAACTATTGCCCTAGTATGATAAGAAACCTTACCCTCCTTCATCTACTAGTGTTCTCTTTTTGGCATCATATTCCAAACAGCACATTTCACCAGCTGCATTATTTGCTCTTACAGTGCTGAAAATCTGTAAACAGTCACCAAAAGGCAAAACTACTAATTCTGTCCAACAGTTCTGAGTTTATGCCTTCATATTTCTGTGTTGTTCCCAGTAGACTAATAGCGCAAGTCAGTGTCAACACTCTTGCTTTTATCTGAAACAGAGAATATGCATATGAACACCTTGAGCTTTAATGTCTTACATTTTTTTAAAGAGTAGTGCCATCTGGAATGTATATTTTCAAGCAAAAAGTTCTTCTGTACCTAGTAGAATTGTTGAAAAGAGCATTTACTGACAGTAAATGGCAGCATTTATCAATTTAATTGTATCAGTAAATCTCCATACAAATTTCAATATTTACCCCAGTGAATACCTTATTAGATTCTTTATTTCTCTGTCAGAAATTAGTTTGAGTGCTGTATAAAAAGTGTGATTTTATTCTCTCTATCCAGAGCATAAACACATTTTAAAACAGAACATCTCACTTTAGTGTATGTCAATTAGAATCAGTCAAGGCCTCAGAGAAACTTTATGTCATTGTTGATGACAAGTGGTATTGACAATTTTCAACTAGTCAAAACAGAATTGCAGCATTCTTATTAACCAGCAGGCCAAGGTGCTTGCACTTTGCTGTGTCAGCATTTGAAAAAACTCTGTAAGCAGATTTCCTATGCCCAATTTTTCATGTATGAAAAGGTAAAGATGATACTTTTTCTTTTTTAGTAAATGTACTTATATTTTTCACAAATATTCTTTAGTATGTGTATAAGATACATAAAACTATAGACATAGTTGAGTTAAATTCCTTTGGAAATAGAAAAGAAACTTTAAAAAACTTTTTCTTTTTTGGTATTCATTTAGCTCTCTTACAGACATGGAAATATCTTCCTGTTTTTTCATGTATCTAGTTTCTTATTCAATACAGATATACAGAAGGACACCATTTGTCATATCAAATCAGCCCTGAGGTCCATCTAACAGTGTATGTCTTCTGTTGGTGATGATAAATGTTAGATGCACCAGAGAAAGTTTAGGCTATAACTGAATAAACTGTCCCTTGATGTCTGTTAATAGAAACTAACTAAAATCTTGAGGATCAAGATAGCATCCCTTTTAAAATTTTGTCACCACTTTGAAGTTCAGTGAGTGACTCAACAGCTGTTCAAATATTTCATCACATCTTCTAAGTAAAACAATGCAAAATCCTGACAAAAATGACCATATTTAATACTCTGGGCAGACAATGATTTGAGTTCTAATGTACTTGGTGTAGACAACACCTGCTCTCTCCTAAGTTCACTGAGCACCTTTCACTCATGCTCATGTAACTTTGATCTGTTTTACTGTTACATCTCCCTAAAAGAACTAATAGGACAAAGAGTGTTCAGTGCATTGTGTGACCTTTCTCTTTCACTCTGGAGTGACTGCAGTAAACACATATTTACAGAAAGTAGGTGATACAACAACAGAGCCAAGATACGTCACTGCAAATATAAGTGGCTTCATGAAATTACTTCTCACTTTCCACTGTGCTTTGAGATACTGTGTCAACACAGATTCCTGCTCATCAGCATTTCACTGCTGTGAGTGTATTCTTCATTTTAACATGCTTTCTCAGTTTGGGCAGATGTTTATTTTCGGCAGCACTATATTCATCTATTGAAGTCCCTACATGTCACAGAATAGCAGTATCTAGGCTGCCTGTGCCTAACTCTACACACAGGCCTGGATTTCTATTGCTGGCAAAGAAAATTTCCTTTTGATCATGTAAAGAAAGCAAAGCAATTCTTGATAGACTTAGCTGCTATACAGTTTCCATTAGCATTTATTAAGCCTCTCATCCAATACCCAGACAAACCAATAGCCACTTTTCCTTCTTTGCATATCAATAAGCATTGGGGTAAGTCCCAAACACATCTGTTCATCTTTTCTCAGAACTGTTAATTACTATATCACAGAGAATTGAAAGAACTTAGAAATATTGTTTACAGTGCTACGTTATTAATATCTACAGGAGTGCCATGGTGGACTTGACATGGCCCAAACAGAATGGATAATACAGAAGATATTCACCAAGGCTTAGAGTATAGCATTTTACACAATAAATATTCATATTAATAAAAAAAAATTTAAAAGGCCCTTCAATCTAACACAAGGTTCTTAAGCATTTACTTTCTAGAGACTTTCCAACAGTAGTATTGACATGATCGTTCCAGATTCAAAGAAGGTGAAGCTTTGAAATAGATTTATGTATGAAAATCAGTCAAAGAAGAAAAGTATTTGGAAAGTTTTGATTGGCAGAAGTTGGAAAAGATTACTATGTTTGAGTAATGGCAACTAATCAACACCTTTAAAAAGTAAGCATCCAATTTCTGTTAAGATCGTGATGGCAGAAAAATGTGGTATGAATAAAAATATTAAAAGTTAACTGAAAGCCAATTATATCATCTCTTAAAAAAAATTTGTGTATGAGACTTCACTTGGTTTTGGCTCCTTGAAAAGGCGTGCTGCTAAAATACAAGAATCTTCCACTTCTTTTCAGATTAGAAGTACCCTTTTGGGGTTTTTTTACTCAAAAAA
>VXAY01005170.1:130840-146478 GCA_013399855.1 Oxyruncus cristatus
ATCCAGTGAACACCAGAGGAGGAAATCCTTGAAAAATCGTATTAGTTGTAAAAACTTCTCAAAGTAGTCAAAGTATTTCAGGACATGATTGATGAACCCATGACAGCCTGAGTACTTTGAAGGGATGCACAAAAGCTAGACAGTAAGTATGCCGAAGTAAGGTGTCCCATAATAAGAGAAAAGGTCCCCTGAGTCTTGCCTTTATCCTGCCCTTCTGAAATGCCAGAGGAACTCCCCCATTTTTAAAGAAATCCTACAAACACCAAATATTTATGGAGCCACAGCTATCTCCCCAAAGTTCTTGTTGTCTTCTGAATAGGCAAAATACTTGATTGTTCTTGTAGTTCTTATGAAGGTTATCTTCCTTGACTGTCATGTCATTTTGAAATTTAACCAGAAACTGACATAAAGTTTGCCAAGTCATTAGCCTCTGATATTTTCTTCTCATTTAATAACCACAATTTCAGAAGGCAAGGAAAGAACATACTTATTTCAAAATGGAAGCATTCACCAAGAAGCTTCTTTGTCTGTTAGGTAAGAGGAAACATCTCTGACATACTTAGAACTCTTGACACTATCTTAACTGAAAACTAGTTGACAAAGGATTGTGTAAAAAGCAAAACAAAAGAACAGTGTTACAGCTACACGTCACTTGCTGTAGTACTTCCCTTAAATTTCAAAAGGGCCTGAAATATCTCTATTGAAATATCAGCTATCCCTCAAAGGCCAACAAGTGTTCCTCTTAGACTAATTTATGCCCAGTCAAATATGTCCAGTTGGTTTACACAGGGAGCCACAAAGACTAGCAATAGCTGAAGTGATTTTCCTTTGAGCAAAAACAACTATAGGAACTGCATAAAACAGGAAAGAATTAGATTCCATGGTACTGAATTATAAAGAATTTTCAATCAAACAAACACTTGAACAAACATTTGAACAAGCTCTGTACCCTACCTTACAGGAGGTTCCAAACATTTCATGGAAACAACAGAAGTACAGCACAACTTTGAAGATGGTTTTATTCTGAGGAAGGACTGGATCTCCAGAGGCCCCCCCGCAACCCAAACTGTCCTACGGTATTGCATATCTGTTGTTCTGAGCAATGAATAACAACTGTGAAACCAGACATCTCATTTCTAAATCCTTGAGGAGTCATTATTTGCTATACAGCTCTGTATCTATCCAGGTAACAACTAGAAGAGCTAATGTCTATGTATCAAAGTTCTGTTTTCTCCGAAAAATATAGGAGTCTGAAAAACTATAATAAGACTACCTTGACTCTTCTTTGTTTAGGAAGTCCCAGTGTCTTCAGGAGACGACATATGCAAAAGATACTTCAGAAAACAAGCTATTTAAATAAAATCATTTCCCTGGATTAAGTCATTCATTAGCATACACATTTAATCTGAAGATCCACACATGTCCATGGATGCCAGTCTTCCTGATGTGTGACAAGGCCTGCTGGCTGTAGGAGGATAAGAAACTGAATAAATAGTAATGGAATGAAATCATTGCCAAAATGCTAGATACAAATAACTGTGCACCACTTTCTAATTACAAACATTCAATATATAGAAAATAAAATCTATTAAAATAGATACTCTTCTTAGCTTTTATATATTTCTTTAAAAAAAAAAAAAAAAAAAGAAGGGAAGCAAAAACAGAGGCGTAATTTTATTTCAACTCATGATTTAGGATGCAACATTGGAAGAATATTTTTATAGCCTGTCCTATACAAGAATAAAGCACCCTTTTTCTCTTTCCCAGCATCACTTTTAATGTTGATTGGAATGACTACAGTCATTCAACCTAATAATATAGCAAGTTATTAAATATTGGTTGCAAACTGCCTTAATCTGTGGCCTCCACAGGTCTCTAGCATTGTAAAAACTTCCGCTCCCTTTCTCTCTTTGTCTACTGTAGCTTTTTGCAATTCCTATTGTGCTAATCAGTTGTTCTGTAAAATTTTAGATATTTTATGGTAAACTTATGGCAATTTTGAAAGTATTATTTTTTGTAACTTTTGCTTTGGCCAGTAAAACTCTAAGGAAACACAGCTAATGCCTCTTTCCAAATAATATGACTTTCACTCTCATGTTATAATTTGTTTCAGCAGCAGTTAATGTAAATATGCATGTACTATTTTAAGGGGTCTTAGTCAAATTCCAATCCATGCATCAAGTACTATAACCTTTCTAAGTATCTTTTACTTAGTGGTGTCCTTTGAGTAAAATTCATGCTTTTTCCTAGGTCCCATGGCTGATTAGAGCAATCGCGAGAGAGGAACATCCAGGAACAGTGTCAGCTGTGGGGTGTTTCTCGGGGTAGCAGATTGGTCCAACAAGAGGCATCTGCATCTTCCATCTTTCCCACAATAGTCTGGAGACAAGAGGAAGGAGGGCAGCTTGAGAGAAGCAAGCCACCCTGCAGGAAGCAGTGCACTTCTGGGGTGGCTCCCTGGGGTGGCAAGCCAAAAGAGGGCTTGTTGCTCTGCAGGTGCTGCAGGCTGCAGGTCTCCAGAGGAGAAAGGCTAATACTGACGAGGGGCAGGGGATTTACTTTGTCCCTGCAGGGCGCTAATGGCAGTGGATGGTCCAGGCCAAAACAGGTAAGAGTGGAACACAGTGAAATCTGGACCACAAGATCTATTTTGTACTTCCTCCAGGGCAGTGGAATATAACTTTTACCTACACTACTGAGAAGACCTTAGCAAGCATTTCACCTCTGTTCTAAAGTAGGTATTCTCTACCTGGGTTTAAGTCATACCAGAGAACAGCAGCTGAAATAAGAATCACGTAAGGTTATGCTCCAGAAAAATTTTTAAGGAGATATTTGCTCTCACAGTTCTTAATATTTGTTCAAAACAGTCTGATCATTATCTATGTGTTCAGTCCCACCCTTAAGGGGAAGGGAGGACCCAAGATTCATAATGCTCATTGTCAAAAGTAGCAATAAATGTCAGATGGTCTGCAAAAGCTTACTAAGTTTTATTAATAAGTCACACTCTTATCATGCAAACTGGTATGTTAGATCCTGACTTCCTATATGAGCACACAGCAGTAGGTTTTGGATAAAGGAGTAGGGTGAAAGGGCAGAGAGATAGAGATGAATTAAAGACGGGGAGAAAGAAAGGAGGAGATGAAGGAAGAGAGATCGCCAGTCCTGACTCTATCATTGATCCAACTGATGGGGTGTCCAGGGTCCTGAGGAATACACATGCCTGGTCTTTGTGTGGGCACCTTTTTGTGGATAAGTTTTCCCTACACTGCAGACAAGTTTCTCTCTTTATATGCAAATCAATTACCATATGCAGTCCATTTTTCTATGCCTCTATGGAAATGGTTCAGAGGGTTTTGGGGGTCATTAGTGGTCCTAATTCCACCTTACTGGGTCAGCCTGTGGTCAATAGTCCATCCTCACTTCTGAACCTCATTCCTGCACTTGCTTCATACTGTGTTGTGCATATGTCCAGCATCCAGAACAAAGATATTTGTCCCAGAAAAGTGCTGCCTTACCTCCATGTGGCCCCATCACCAGCCACATCCTGTTCTTTCTCACAATGTGTTTTTACCAACAACCTTCGTTTTTCTCCACAACTATCTGGCTATTGGTATTTGAGACATACACATTAGCCCCCTTAACCTCTAATCTACACTGTGCGAGCAAGAATGAGTGTCAGCAACCATTCACAAAAAAAAACAAGTTTTCTAACAAAAGGAAAATCTTTTCTTAAATGCCTCTTGTGGGCACAGCTATGGCTAGTTGAGGTCAACATTTGGTTGAACGCTATCCCTCTGCACTGGGAATGTATGTGAAGCTACCATCTAAATGCTGAATGACTCTGCAGTCATGAGCACTGTTCACACTCTAAGGACGACAGGTGGTCTAACATCGCACACTGCAGAAAAGAGTAGCAAGAGGTTTATTATCTTCTGGATAGAAGAAATGTTCTTATGTGAACTCTTTCATGTTCAAATATCTGACTTAAAGTTTAAGCGGTGCAGACCCTGATATCAGAGGTGGCATCAAACTGCATTAAAATGAACAGCTTAAATATTTCTTCTTTTTTAAGTGCCATGTTTGTGAGGCATGAAGGGGATTGCTGGTGGTCTGGACAAAAAAAGAGAAGAGTATTGAAGAGGCCAGAGAGTACCGTGAAAGATCAAAGAAATTGTAACAGATGAGGCTTGACTTTGTGAGGCAATGTGCTTTAGGAAGGCTTGTATTCCTCGAGCTTTCTCTGTTTGCAGGGCTAAGTGTAAAATTTTCTATCCTGTCTATTCACCAGTAAAGCACCATATTAGAACTTGCAGCACTTTATTAATATGTGAGTTTATTCCATTCAATAGAATGTTTCTTTCATCCAGAAAAAAAAAAAAAAAAAGCATAGCATCCAACATAGGACAATGCTAGTAGATTTTACATTCTAACTCTGTAGGGACTATTTAAAGTCGATTTTCCTTCTTCCAGCTGTTGGGTAGGTTGTTTTTTCTTCATTGTTACTCTGTCTCATATGTTTATTACACATTCCCCATTTTTCCGAAAACCCTGATTGCCTTCAGCTGTTTGTTGTTATTTGGTTTTCTGTATCACCCTTCCCCTCTCTTTTTTTTCTATGAGACAAATTTGCTTTTCCTCCCTGAATTTTCCTTTCTCTTAAACCCTCCTCTCTTTTTCCCTCTGTTTTCTTTTGTTAAATATTCTTCCCCCATCATACATTTACTACCATATGGTACTAGCACAGAATAAAGTTATAAGACTCATTTACAGCTGCCATACCTTATACAGCTGGGATAAGAGGGCCTGTGGTGGATTCAGGAGTTACTACTGTCACATGGGCTGCTGCCCCAGTTCTTTGCTGTACACAGCCCAGGTACAAGATCTTTTCTCTGTACCCTGGAATCATTACAGAGAATCTCTTCAGGGTGTCCTTGCACAGAGGACAAATGCCAGAGACACAGAGCACTTTGGCCATATATCTCTAACAGTTTCTCCATTTGAGTCAAGGGTATTTGGAGTAGTAAGTGATAAAAATTTTGCATCCTCAATTCATAACATAAAAAATACCTGTGCAATTTGCGAGTATAAAGAGATGGCACAGAAAACAGTAACATCTTAAATGCCAAAAGTGCTGGCTTCAATAAGACCCTTCCTGCCACTTCTTTAAAGCATCCTGCAGAGGGGGCTTAGGGGGAAAGGGTATGGGACTGCTGCTGCAGCCATCAGGAGCTTAGTTGTTAACAACTGTGGGCTTTAACAAAATAAGTACTTCTGCTACTCATTTTCTTTTTCCTGTTGGCAAATAACACATATGACAAACATTTGGCCCCAGTGCTCTGTTTATCCCATCAATTTTATGCATTTCATTCAATCTTTTTGCAGATCATTGCTAGAATGAAAAGGCAGTAGAAGTCCATGCTTCCAGAGATCAAACTTTCCATTGGTCTTTGAATAAGAGATTGTATTTCAGTACAGAGGTTTGCATAAGAATTAGTCTCCTTCCTTGTATCAAGTCAGCTATTTTCAGCTCAGTGTAGCAATCTTCGATTCCCTGGTTGTAACTATGGCAATAAGATTAGATGGTATTCACTAAAATTCATTTTACAAATTAGCATGGGAGGGTGCCCATGACTGTGATAGAAGAGATGTGAAAACGTTGTGGAATGAGTTTGAAATTAAACCAGAACTCAGAATACTCCTCAAAATAATGGTTCTCAAACTCATCCAGCACCATCTGGTAGTTTGTGAATGATTTACAGTTAGCCACAATAAACATGATGGGATCAATGGGCCTGATGGGGGTTATATTTCTTACTCAAAGCCATTTTGAAAAGGCATTTTTAACCCCATTTTGGGTGGGTCCTGAATTCTTTGATCTGGAACTTTTGTAACAGTAGCAGTCAAATCAATTTCAAACACTTTCATTACGACACAAAACTACAAAGCTTGTTATGGTTTGAGAAGAAAAAAAAGAGAAGAAATAAAAAAGTCATCCTCTAGGCCTCAGGCCATGTTATAATGAGAGTAAGAATGAGCAGTGGTAGATACTATTTTGAATTCTGCCTCTGCATTTCTGCTGCATGGTACAGTCCTGTCAATTCACCAGAACAGCAGACCTTAATTAGCACGCACTAAAGATGGCTTCCTGAAGTTTTGAATAATTTTCAATAAATCTTAGTACTAATCGTATTTCTTTTCTAATGAGTCTCTTGTCAATACCTAGCATTTGCTGTTCTTAATTATATATGCCATCAAAGTTGGAAGGTAGTTAGGTTTAGATATGTTTTTTCCCAGAAGTTTAATGAACACCCTTTTTTATTATTATTTGCCTTTGTCCCAAGGAAACAGTTACCTTAATAAGAAAAGAATTGGAAAAAAAAGTCTTTTCAGAAAACAATTGATTGGGGGGGTTTTGTTGGTCTGTTATATGATATTTAATTTTATATGTCTGATACTGAAGTGATGTTTATAGGTTTCTTTTATTGTATATTAAGAAAATACCAAATTTCAAAAAACAAGTGGGGTTTTATTTTGCTTCTTCTTCTTCTAAATACAATTGCTTAGGTTAATCCTGCAGCCTTGCACAGGAAAACAGTAGTATTGCATAAAATTTCCTCTCTCAAGTTAAGATCAAATTATATCTTTCAGTATTGCATAAGTTATGTACTAGCCCCCCATAAAGTGAGTTGTCCTCACAGAACAAACATATTCAAATTGCTTAAAAAGAATTGGTAAAACAGAATTTTGCCTTTATGAATAATATGAAGCAGCTCTGGATTCATAGTCTGTCCTGGTCATGCTACCAAATAGCATTCCCAATTTGCAGGATCATGGGTAGCTGAACCTGACCCTTCAGGAGGAAGGGTAAATAACAAATTTTCTAGACTTATGCAGGACTGCTATCTCTGTCAGGAAAAGTCCCCTTCAAGTATTTTCTCAGTGCTCAGTCCAGAGGTAGCAAAGATCTTAGAAAGAGCACTCAGAGCCTTTCAGAATATAGCAGTTATGTCCTGTTTGATGATTCTGGGCGTTCCCAAAGTTCAACTATGTTTACTACTTTTTTCTTCTAATACCTTCCTTTGAAGTTATTTAATTGCAAATCCTCATTGAAGGCTAGAAAGGGGACATTACTTCAGTAGACACATCATACATTATCAAAATTGCCTTGTTTTTCTTCTCAGGTAAAAACAAAACCTATTGGGGTGGAAATTTACTTGCTCTCACTATTGGTTATCTGAGTAATTGTTTGCTATTCTAAATGAAAATAAATGGATGTTTGCATACAAATAATCATAACCCATTTTCTTGTTAGCAATACATATTCCAAGTGCTGGTATATAAACCATCAGTTGCTCAGTGGCTCAAAAATTACTGTGCCTTTTAAAAATGGTCTGTTCTGCAGGATAAAATGGTTTCTAGCAGCATGCGCAAGAGCTTACAGTCACAGTTTTAAACCCTCCATGCTTTTACAGCACAGGATTCAGCAATCTGTTTAGTTTGCTGTAAATTTCTGAAATAAATCACACCATGGCACAAATCATCTTATACAGGGTATGCATTAAAACCAGGGGGTAAAATGCAATATGACAGCAGAATGACAGTGCACATACCAGATTACTAAAATCTGTGTAATATGTAGTTCTCGGTGTAGAGACTTTAAACGAAGCAAAACAGTGGGAAAACTGAAATCAAGTACCATAATTGAGGAGATGACATGACATCCATCCTAATTTCAAGAGCAAAAGGTGAAAGGATCAGTCAAGTAGGCCTGTGAAGGCTGTTCTCCTCCCAAGTAGGAAGAATACCAGTTGAGGACACAGTTTGCCAGGCAGTGAGCTAGGTGAAAGGAGTGGAATGAAACCATATAACACATGTCAAAGTAGTGTTGAACTCTTAGCATTTTCCATAAAATACTGGATAGTCCTCCTAGGTTTAGCTTGTGCCATTTAGAAGAAACACTCCTAGGACAGGTAGGAACCTGTTAAGGACAACTTTTCAAGAATCACCATAAGGAATATCTACTATTACATTTGCATGCAATGGAGAGGTTTGCCTTGGATTTTAGCTCTAAATCTAGTCTTGTATTCGGGTGCCAGAAGTGCCACATAAAGGCATGTTATGGGTAGCACCCCTCCCTAAGTAACTATCCTTATAGCAGCTGCCAAATAAATCTCTTTCCTTTTCCAAGCATCAAAGTGAATGCAGACCCTCCAGTGCTCCCTGTTCCAAGAAAAAGACACCCTGGCTTGTTTCTTTATGTGAGTTGAATTAGTATGAGTTGGGATGGATGTGTTCATGTAGTTGGAAATTGCTGACAGTCCAGACAAGAGCAGACGATGCAACAAAAAGTTGCTGAAAAAAAGCCTATCCTGCCTATCATGGGAAAAGTTGCAAATTCTGTGTATAAATAGAAAAGAAGATCCACCTTAAAAGAACTAGCTTTCAGGCACTAAACCGACCTGCAGACCTGCTTATGACATCTCTCTCCTGTCTTAGCCAATCAGTGGAAATGCTGCGGGACAATCAGGTGTATCAACAGCCTTTGTAATTGCTGACTGTTTCTGCTCTAAATTTGTGAATGCGCTAACTGTTTCATAATGCCTGTCTCTGATACAAGGAAATGCCTCAGTGTAACCAGAACCTGTGGATAAGGTTTATTCTCCTGTTGTCCTTCCCATACTGAGAACAATGTGGAAAATGATTCATAACTTAGCTGACAATGTAGCAGATCAGAAGTAGCTGATATTTATCTCTGATTAGGAAAGCATCACTATAATTCTTTTTACCTGAGCAACTTAAAATCTTTTTTTTTAATCTGAGAGAAAGCAAGCTCTGCTGTTGTGTGGAGTGGAGGATATTTTTTTTTTTTTTTGAGTTACTGAATACTGTAGGATCAGAATTTCCACCTCTCTTTGAAACCTGCTGAAGCTTTTCTGTTCTTGTGGACTACATTTCTTTGTCTCACTATAGCCTGTCCATCCTATTCTTTATACAGTTCTCATGCAATGAAAGAAATAAATGGGGCCTACTAGTATGTAGGGCACAAATAATGCTCCACTCTTTCTGTAGATAGCTAACCTACCAACTTTCAGCTCCTTCAGGTGGATATTTGCAGGTT
Source organism: Oxyruncus cristatus (assembly GCA_013399855.1). Lineage (NCBI taxonomy): Eukaryota > Metazoa > Chordata > Aves > Passeriformes > Cotingidae > Oxyruncus > Oxyruncus cristatus. The sequence goes on from VXAY01005170.1 coordinate 139,959, forward strand.
TATAAGGCCTTATATGCTTGTGCCTTTAGTTATGAGTGAAATAAAATACCAAAAACATCACCTGCTGAAAAAGATTTATATAATGTTACATTTTGGATTTGTGCGGAACTCAGCTGTTGAAGGTGCAAAGAACAGTAAAAACATAAAAATGAAAAGGAAAAAAAAAAGAGAAATAGTTCTAATTAGTGTTTTAGGCTTGGTGAGGATAGAAATATTTTAGCAATTTTAATCAAGTGACAAGGAATACTACGCAATATATTCATTTTTGTGGGGTTTATACAGTTGGTGTTCATCATTGGTATGAGTTTGCCAGCAATGGAAGGTTTAACTGATAAAGGGAGGTTCACTGTCTTCTTTTGATACAGTTGATACAAAGATGATTGGTTACCATTATCACAAAAACACAGGCTGATCATATATGTAATTTTTTTCTGCAAAGTCATGTGTTAGTACTCCAGACTCATGAGGAAGTCAGAGCTCAGCTTAGACTAGTTTTACTCTGCTTGTGCTTTGTAATAGTAAGGGAACAGTGTTTGATTTACAGGCACGAAGAGCACACCTTTATGGACAAGTCCATTGTAAGAACAGGAGATTCTGCATCAAGTCTACTTGGCTTCTTCTCTAAAAATCTGAACAAACCCTCCATTGAAGATAAAAAAATGCATGAAAAGGGGAAGAATCTTCTGAACACGGAATCTGAGGAGTGAAAACTCATAAGATCATTGTGGTGAATTCATTGCTTATTCTTTACAGTTGAGAATGAAAATCAAAAACTGCATTTTCATCAGAATGCCCTTCAACTACTTACTGATGGCAATACTTCCACTAATGTGACTCATTCTCAGCTTCCCACTGTCTCATGGTTATTAAATGTATGGGTACAGTCACTGGCAACAGCCCAGCACTGGAAGTCTTTGCGCCACCTGCAATTTGGCAGCCACCCACAGGTCAGCATGCTCAGAGTGCAACAGAAAATGGGACCCATCCTGAGGCAAATACCCTAACTGTGTTGTCACAGATCACTTCTGTTATTACAGCAGATCCTGTAGAAGTGCCCCAATTCCCCACACAATAACAAGAACCTGTTTTCTGAATACATATTATGGTGCAGTCAATTCCTGTAGGAGATGCAGCACTTTAATGTGAAAATTTCCTCATTCAATCTTTACTTGTTCTTTCTGAACCAGTGGAGCTGCTCTTCATTGCAGAGTGCTCCTACTGTGCCCTTTCCTGATGTAAATCACATTACACCCAGCTAGAACTCTACTGCCTGTTTGCTTGCCAAATCGACAGGAAGGCTCACACTTAATTTACAGGTATCTGCATTTGCTGACTTGTGCTATTAAGCATGTTGACTGGCTGTTTTACTAATTGAGAGTGCAATAAAATGAGAAAGAGGAAGAAAGAAGAATGAACAAGCAAGCACAAACTGAGAAAACCCAGTCACTGACTTTCTGGAAACTTGTGGTAATTTACATGTGGTAACTCTGAAATGCCTGACTGTTTGATGGAAATTGGCTAATGGGTTCAGAGCTGCCAGTAAGTAGTGAGAGAATGCCAGGAGAGTAAAAAGGCAGTGTGGTTACATAGGTCTCGTTTCCCTGGTGAAAGCAGCAGGGAACAAAATAGCATTAAAATAAAAAAAATAAAATAAATTTTAAAAAACTAAAAAAAAAAAACTAAAAAAAAAAAAGTTTTCATGGAGATTTTTCCTCAGAAAACTCTGGCCCTATTCAGCCACTTTAGCAAGATAGTTCATCACTGGTCACAAGGTCCATGCGCCACCTAAATCCCATATAATTTTATTTGAGGGTTAAGTGCAACTCAAGAGGGATGGATTTTTATCGCTTATGCTCTCCGCTCAGGCAAGCATTTCATTCTAGTTGAGCAAAGCTTGGTAACAGGTTGAACACACAGGACATCTCTCACTTGTCACTAGAAGTAAGAATAAATTGCAGATACAGAAATTAGTTTTCATAGAGCTTGATTATGTTGGGATGCCTGCTGCTACTTTGGTCTATTTCTAACTGTCACAGAAATGATAGGGTTGTATGAGAAATGTGCCTTGCCAGGGTGTGCTAGATACACCTAGAAACAGTCATTATACAGTTACCCAGAAAAGGAGGTCATTGTCTCAAAACAGACTCAGCTCAAAAATGAAAACAACCTAGAAAATTGATTCTTGCAGCTACTTTATATTAGCACATATGTAATGCTGAAGAAGATCAATAATGTATTTTATTGTAGGAGTTATAATAAGAAGTATTGTACTGTTTTTTAAATATTACTGCTTAGACATTGCCCAAATATCATGCATTTTGGGTTTGATGAATAATATGTAGTGTCAGCTGAAGTGAAATATAAAAATTTAAGGTTCTTAATCTCTTCTAAAGCAAACCATATCTGAACCAAAAGTTCCTGTTTGAAACATTTTGGTTTTCTGATTTATTGAACAACTTCTCTTTAACAACATTAAAAATTCATAAATCATATGAATTTTGCAGGAAAAAAAATTAACTTTCATTTGTTCGGGACACATTGTGGCTATTTCCTAGCACTTTCCAGGGCAACAAGATCTTCAGAATGCATCAGATTTTTACTAGTGAAAGTCTTGACCAGGGCTGGTGACACACTGTCTCTTATAACAATGAGCTACTTGAAGGAGATACTTCAAATGGGCACTCCTTTCTTTTTCCTCTCTTGTGAAAATCTTAGCTAAACAGTAGCCTCAAACATGGCAAAAATTAAAAAAACAGAGTTGGTTATAGAAGATGTAGACATACTGAATTGTGGCATAGCATGACAGTTTAGACAATTAGTGCCTACCAGAAGTGGACTGCATACTCAAATGTTTTCACTTACAGCCAAAAAATGTTATTTATGGAACTGGTCAAACTGTATACTAACACAGATACACTATCTGGCTATGAACCAAGTAAAATATTTATTTTCTAATTCTGTCTTCTTTTTTATCTGCAAATATTAATTCATTTCTTCTGCGTTTCACTCAATGCGCCATATAAACACATTCAGAAGTCACCTAGACAAGGCTCTGAGCAGCCTCATTTAAGTTGATCCTGATTTTAGACCTCCAAAAGTCCCTTCTCATATATATTAACATACAATTCTTTGAGTTTATCTTTTAATTTTTTTTTTTTTAATAAATGCCAACCAGGTGCATATGAAGGAATAGAAGTAACTTCTCTGTCCCATCACAGGGCTAACGATGGACAATAGTACTAGGCACAAACTCCTAAAGCACGACAATTGACTTCCGGGCAGGAACGTGTTTACGGGTACAAGTTCTGAAGATGGAGTGGGGTGGAAGATGCATAGCTGAGAATTGAAGCTTTTTCAGATGCTTTCTCTTAGCACTCTACTGAGTAACAGTGAGGTGCTGATACTAGGACCTTTTCATTGATCATGACAAAGCTTTCCCTCCACTGAGTCTCCATCTAACTTGCCAAGTTTATCAACTTGCTAATTTCTATCAAACAGAAAACTTCATCCAGCGACAAACATTTTAAGTTCCTTCATTTTCATGACAGCTGACATGTGGGGTTTGTTTTGTTTTGTTTTTTTTAGGGGGTGGGAGGGAAGGACAAAAAAACAAGTCATTTTTTTATGTATATTGAGGCATATGTCACTTTCTGGAAAGAGTTATTGTTGGGCTGGAAATAGTTCCAGCCAGTGAGACCTTTAAAAGTTAAACAGCCCCCTTAGACAGCTCTGCTAGAGCCTTGAGCCACAGTCAGTGTGACCTGGCAGGAAATCTGGGTGGCCATGTTCCTCTGCTGCCCCATCAAGGACCTGCTGCCCCATTGAGGACCTGCTGCCTCACCGTGGGGACTCATGCTCCTGTCCTGGTCCTGCTGCAGCTGCCCAGCAGCTGCCAGCCCTTGGAGGAGCAACACTCAGCTGTTCATGGGGGTCCCAGCTTACCTGCAATCCCTGTTCTCAGGTCCCAACAAGGAGCTGGAAGAGGTGGCAGGTTCCTCTGCTCTGGGCCAGGGCACTGACTGCTCAGCCAGGGAGTCCCAGCAGCCCCCTGACACTACCCTGACATCAGCGGCCAGAGGGTGGCCTGCTTTAAAAAGACTGTAACAAATGGTGCTTTCTTCATCTGATAAACTCTCCCAAACAGCTCTGAGCAGTTTAGTCGTACCTGCTCTTCTCACTCCCACAAATTGGCAGCATCTGGTAGGAGCCACCACACATGGATCAGCAGGATAAATAATATTTCTCTAACTTTTATTCTACACAGTTGAAATTAAATATGTTTACATGACTTTTTGCTACTTGAAGGTTTTATAGCAAGAACCTGGTTATCCCTTGCCTTGCTTTGTTTGGGTCTTTTCAAAGCACATATAAAAGGTTCCCATTAACAAGGGCAGAGATCTCACAGTATTTTGTCTTACGCACAGACCTGGATACACTTCATCAAGGTATAAATGATTATGCAATGCAGAAAAAAAAGCTAAATCTCTCTATAGTTATTCACAGAAAGGACTGTATTTCCTACATATTTCTCTTGGGAAAATGAATGATGCATGAAATCATAAGAAATAGTCTCTGAGATATGCCCTTTTCTATCCCACTTCATTCACCTCTCTGAAGGATTTCTGATCCAGTCCAGTACAGACTCAGAATTTTAACTCTTTATGACAGGAACAGCGCTTTTAATTTCTAACAACTTGCAGTGTCATCATCTCCTTGTTCCTTCTTTCCATCTGAAATTACTGGCTAGTTTAAATCCAATTTTTTATTTTTTTTTAATGTAAAATATGCGTTTCTTCCAAAGGTGAGTTAACAGAAAGCACATTCTCAATGAGTTTACATGAAATACAAATGCAATGTTTGGCCACTGCATTCATTTTTTTGTTTTTGCTTTCACATAGTCATTCCAGGTAGCATATTGTGACATCACCTGTAGTAAAAATACTTCCTGGTTTTGTTTTATTTTAGAAATTTTGAGCCAAATTCCCATGCATTTATTTCTTATCAGATCCAGCTGATTTAATTTACTGCATACAGGTGAAAAACAATTAATGAATTTCCTGTACCATTGGTAATATAGAGAGTCCAATAACAATCCTTAATGTCCACTGGCAAATTTGCTTCCCCCTCCATGACATGAAAAATTTCTTTGGAGGTGCCTTTGCCTTATCTCAGAGTTGAAGCAATTCATCATCAAGAATTATGGCTTCTTTAATCAGACAACCCTAATAGCCATTGGCCCTGTTACAAGCATTGGGCATCTACCTTCCATCTTAAAGTGCTTGTTTAACCATTTGATAATTGGGAAGAAAGAAAATAAAATTTCTGTAGCGAAAGGGAGACTGTGAGAGATTTTGAACTCTCACTGAAAAAATGTCATTTATACAGCAAAAGGAGAGAATATATCCTGGATACCTTTGGAAGTTGCATTCATAGTGTTTATCTGAATAGATGTGATGGAATATCCTTATAAATCTAATATTTGTATTTATGTTAAGACAGCTGTGTCCAAGATCAGGGACTCTTTGTACTGGTTTCTCTAAAGACACGTGTAAAAGGAGACTTGGCAGAGCTTACTATCTGAACAGGCAGTGAGCGAAAAGTGTAGGAAGAAGGACACATTATGATCATTGCTCATGTTTTACAGACAAGGGACTGAATCCCCAGAAGGACCTACCCTTTGCAGTGTAATAAACACACTGGGAACAGAATAAGCTGTAAGGCAAGTTGTGTGGTTTCCTGTTTTTTTTTGACCAGGGCCTATTCCTCTGAAGGATAATGCCAGGAATCTGAAAATTCAGTGTTGTAATAAGGATGTTCGGTCTTCTGAAAATGCACAGTGTAGGCAGGGTTATAAATTCATCATTTATGCTACTGCTTGCTTTTCTGTGAGCTAATGGCAATGTAAAATCTTCGAATACGACTAGTGAGCTCCCTCCTGAAAGATTTCACTTGAAGAGCTTGTTTACCCTCAGGCCTGGCCATACGTACAGTCAGTGTCATGATCCCAAGTGTGCATGGTTGTGCCTGATTATGGGTTATGCCAGACCTTGCCAGTCTGCCTGGACTGGAACTACAATGGCCTCTCTAGGCTCTCCTGACTCAGGCAAGATCTTAGCTGAAAACAGGTCTTGATTAGACAGACAAACAAACAACACCAACAAAAACAACAAAACAACACAAATAAACATACAAACAAAGGGCACTAGTGAGGAAATATTCTCACCTTTTGACTGATGGTGTGTGCCCTTTAACATCAGCCTGATCTCTTTCAGCCCTTCTCTGAAGAATCATCCCTCATGAGAAGGGAGTACAAGCAGAAGGAAGTCCTGCTGCACAGGTTGTACATGGAGTACATTTCATGCCTTGAGTCTTTCTTCAGTCAGTTAATTTCTAGCTCAACCAAATAAATAATCATCCTTAAATAGGGAGAGGTTGAGTGGTGGGAAAGTTCAGATTAATTATTGTTCTTCCAAAGATAAGACTCAATATACTTCTGGATATATATAAAATATATAAATAA
>VXAY01005172.1:0-30923 GCA_013399855.1 Oxyruncus cristatus
CGACCAGCGTCCCTCCAACAGCAACGGACGACCAAGGGACGACTCAGCGCAGCTGGAGCTCCAGCTGATGATGGGCCCAACTGAGCCAGCCGGCAAGGCCAGGCAGCTCCTGGCCTCCTCACCCCCATGGACAGCTCCCTCCCTTCCATTCCCTTCTCCTGCCCACACTTCATCCCTCCCCTTCCCCTTAGGTTCAGAAAGTTCATCCCTCCCCTTTCTCTTACTTTAATAAACACTCGCTTTTTCTGCTTGAGCTGCATCTTTGTGGAACTCAGTCAGCACAAACCCTCAGCCCTGCTGCACATGGGCCCGCTCCTGCTTTGCTTGTGCCCCTTTGCACCGTGGGCACACACACACAGGGACAAGGGCACTTCAGGCTGCAAAAGGCCGTGTCCTGAAGGGCCACTTTCACAACATGAAGTGCACTTAAAGATCTTGCTGGACACACTGAAGGCCACTAGTCTGAACCTGCAAAACACACTGCAGTAGGAGCTAGAGCTGGAGTGCCTCTTCTCAAAGGACTGAAAGGAATTCAGTTTTGCCAGGCCTTCTTAAGATTGTGCTGGTGTTCCCCAAGAAAACTACAGATTTGGATCATCCCATCGTGGGGCTTGCTTCTCAAGGAAAGTGCTTCCCAGAGAGTTCTCGGTGAGGTAGCTACAAATGTCTCCCTCTGGCTCTCGGTGGTCCTTTCACACCTTGTGTCTCATAGCACTTGGGAGAGGGGCAGGGAAAGGGGAAAGGCTGTGAAGAGCAGGCTTGGCTTCTGCCTGTACCTGCAGAGACCAACCCAAGCAGCTGCCAGCAGGGTCTCTTACCCACCTTTCAGCAGGGGTCTGAGCAGGAGCATCTCTGTGCAGCTGAGAGCCCCAAAGCTCTCATGGAGAGCTGGGAATTTAAAGGCCTTTATCCCCACCCTTATCCCATCTTATCTCTCTGGGCTTTTTCATTCATGCCAGTATGCATTTGCCTCTTGCTTGGTGGAAGGTGCTCTGGGCCACGGCCACCACAGACCTGCATTGCGTGGGCCAGGCATTGTGGAGAGTCCTTCTCTCTGATCTTGGCTGAGCTTGGTGTATCCTTGGGCTTAGAAAAGGTTTGGAAGGTTTTGCTCGCAAACGTGCTGCTTGTTGGCTCTTCCCGCATTGGAGTCTCATGTGACAGCATGATTTCTGTACCTGGACTTTCAAAAAAACCAGCAAGTATTGTAAAACTCATGGAAAAAAAACAGGTGAGTTAGAGTTGTAAGTATTTCTGATGAGCAGCAGTATCCATTGCTGGCCAGTTTTCTACTGGAGGAGAAATCAGTCATGTGGATGCATATGATGTGAATCTAATTAATTTTGTTTATCCACTCAAACATTCTGGAACAGATCATCACAAACAGCATCTGAACACACCCCTATTCTGAACTCCCAGCCAAAGCCCAAATGTCCTGTTCTCAAAGAGAACTGAAGAGTGACACCAAGTCAGAACATACCCTTCCTACTCTCCAGACATCTGCAGAGAGCGGAAAAACATATTTTCTTCCAGGAATCAAAACATCCCTACACACAATGACCTTGTGAGGCTGAATGCAGCAGCACCATCTGGTGATGACAGCACTGATCATCCCTGCACAGCTCGGAGAGCCAGGCAGGTCTGCAGGAGCATGGATTCCCTTCTCTTCCTCTGCAGCGCTTCGGAGACCAGGCTCCAGGCACAGCACGGTGATTCATTCTGTGCCCTCCAGAGCTCAGGTAGGCTGGGCTCTTCCCAGTGCTTCCTGCCAAGCTGGATGGTTTCCTGAGCAGTCGGCTGATGACACAGAGTTGTCCCAGAAACCCGCTGAGAAGAATGAACAGATCAGATGTGCCTGAGCAGCAGCGTGCTGGAAGACATGCAATGACAACAAATAGAAAATAAAGCACAAGAGGCAATGTAATCTGAATTATGGGTAAATTACAGGATAAACAAGCAGGTTTGACAACCTGCCACTCTGCAAGAAGATTTTGAGAACCCCCTGGACAAAAACAGCTTAGTGCTCACCAACAATCAAAAAGACAAATAGACTATTGGCAATTATTAGAAACAGAACTGACAGCAATGCCAAAACTGTCACTCAGGCACTTTATAAATGATACACCCATACTATTTATTATGTGCAAGCCCGCTTCTCCCTGCATCTGAAAAACTGCAGAGTAGAAAACCCCCAGAAAAAGATGATGAAGGTAATGGAAGGCATGAAACATGGTTGAGAAGGGAGAGAGAATCTCTAGCTTAAGATTTCTGGGTCTGGGAAGAAATGACTGAAGAGGAAAACATGAGAGACATCTGTACAGTCATAAAGTGCATGAGCTGGATGAAGGGGAAAGGATTTTCATTCTTTCCCAGCCAAGACCTAAAGAGCACTCACAGAAATTTTGAGGTCACAGGTTTAAAACATACAGAAGCAAACCACTTTTCACAAAATAATTTAGAATTCATTGCCAAAAATGGGGGACAGAAATATTAAGTGGCCTCATAAAGGACTAGATATTTATGGAGGATAGACTTACTAGTGGCTACTGACCATAAGATAAACCCTGGTTCAGGAACTTCTTAAACCACAAGTTGCCAGCTGAAAGGAACCAACAGAGGAAGGACGGGGAAAAGCATTGGCTGAGAAATGATGAATCTAGGTGGGACCCAGTGAGCCTATTGTGTTCCCCTGGATTGTAATTTCCATAGCTAAGTAAAAAACTGCAGAGTGACACCTCTTCAGACTGGCTTAGGCACCATTGCCTGCAGGTGGGAAGATGGGAGATAGATGGGAACAACTCTCTGAGTTTACTCCTGCGTTCTTCCTTCAGGTCACAGTAACCACAAGGATAAGTTTATGCAACTTCTCTCTTATGTTTTTGGGGGTCTATCTGGAAAACTTGTAATTCAGCTCCACAAACAAAGCCAAAGAATTTGGCCAAGCTCTGTTGTAAGTTTATGATTTAAACCTGGCCTCATCTCACACTACAGCTACACACAAATTAGAGCCTTTTTCCTACCAAAGTGTGCATTATTCCCTTCTTCAGTAACCTATAACTTTCAGTAACCTATTACCTTCAGTAACCTCTAATAATTTAGTATCATCCTCATCTGGCAAGTTAAGAGCAAATGCTTAAATTGTTCCACTTCAAATTTCTGCCAGACACTGGTTACATTCAGCAGTCAGTCTGTAAAGTGAGGGAAAAACTTTGGCTTTCATAAAAACCATTGCAAAAAATGCTACTGACACTTCTTGTAAATGAAACTGCAGCTAAATACATTGTAAAAATACAAAAATTAAAAGAGCTGTAGGGGCAAGTGAAGCAGGAACTAACTCTATTTTGTTCCTGTATTAATTTTAGTCTATTTATACCACTTTCCTTTTATAGTTATTTCTATAAGACTGCATGTTAAACCTCTAAATAATGACAGCTGCTAAAGACTGAATATCCCATATGTGGAATCATTTGTGGTCTGGGGAGTAAAAAAAAAAGGATCCAATTCCTCTCTAATGATAATAATTATGGGATCAATCCCAAACTCACTGAAGTCAAAAGCAGAGTTGCCACTCATTTAAGCTATACAAGATTTGTGTGTCTGCTGTTGATCCTGATTTATTCCAGTGCAAATTAGAAAAAGAGATTTTACCCTAATATCAGCTTTTCTTAGTTACCATGCATACTTATGTTCCACTACTACTGATTGGAGCTCACCTGATCCTTATTATTTTTTATTTTTTGGAAAACACCAGGTCATTTTATAAAGTGCTGGTATTATAAACTGCAGAATATAGTTTATAAGAGCCTTAACTCCTACAAGCCAACCATTAATACAGCTAATGGCCTGTTTGTTGTATTAGACTGCTCTCATTTGTCTGGGTCCATTAACAAATGCAGTGGTCATTAACTGTTAACAGCAACTCAGTTATTAGATTTTATTACTTGTACAGGAAACGCTGGAGAACAAACTGATTGTTCTGGTTTACTGGGATTTATTTCTTTCCCAGCAGTCTTGCCCTATTATTTATAATTTAGTTTCTCACTTATTCCCGAATATGATGGACACACTCAGAAACGGGTTCAAGCCATCTACATGGATAGTCAGTTCACATGCCAGCCCCTTCTGCCAGTCCTTCTGAGCCCAACAAACCTGTCCTTTAAACCAGGGAGCTCTGAGGCATCAGGCATCTGCAGTGCATCTGCTTTTCTGATTTTTCTGTATCTTTTTGTTGGGCAGCAGCTTTCACCCACATATATAATAATGGGATTTAAGTAAAGATGCATTAATGTGTACGTAGGAGGCTGTAGAATCTTCTGCTTCATTCATAATTCTGTCTTTCTAATTCGCTGGAATCCAGCATTCAAGTTTAAACATATCTTTTAGTTCCTCTTTGCTGGGACTGATGCATCGAACAAGGGTTTTCTGCTTCACATGAAGATTTAGTCCAGATAATTGTACAGTTCTCTTCTGGCCTTCTGGTTTACAAGTAAGCCTAGAGCCAGTATTATCAAGATCTGAAAGACCTTCCCTTCCACACTCTGAATGCTGAGGACTCCTGATGCACACCTCACTCTGCTTTCTTCACCCTCATTCAGTTCAGAGCAATGGAAAAACAACACCAGTGTCAAATTATCATGAAGGACCCAGCAGCAGCTTCTCAGGAAAGTGGCTTTCATCAAGCAGTCTGAGCAGTTTTCTCCAACCTGCAGTGCCCTGATACAGAGGACACTGCTATTTTGTACAGCCAGCAGAGGTGATTAGAATGTGTTCTATTATCCCCTGTGTAGAGGGTAAAGATGCTCGTGCGTGCCCATGCCTGCGTTTCACGTGGTACATGCATGGGGATGTGTAGTGCTGTGGTGCTGGGGACTCAGAGATACGAGTCAGCTTATCTGCTCCTGCCTATAGACAAGGCACTTCGGATACAACTCCCCTCCTATCAGCTGCTGATAACAACTTCCTTCGTACCCTCTTTCCCAAGCTAGCACGTGCTAACATTTTGTGCAGCCCAAGGATGTGGACATTACGTCATTATAATTTGGTAGGAATGGCCCCAGGTCATAAGACGTGTGTGAATTCTCCTTATCTGGTGGTAATAGGATAGATTAAAAAGAGGATCTCTGCCTCTTTTAGCTCCTGGTACAGCTCAGAGTGTAATAAATCCCAGGATTTCCATGAACAGCAGGACTGTTCAAACACAGAGGAGATCCCACAGTCTTTGCTTTACATACAACAGTAGATGCCAGGGCTGTGATCCAGAAACCTGTACAAAAAAGCTGAGCTCCCCATTCCCCCTCTGGTATGGGGGACAATGTGCCATTGTACCAATTTCCCTTTCCTGTTTCCTCTCATCCCTCGAGCTCCTCTTGCAGAAATGGGTTTTTCTATCAAAGTCACTGTGCACTTCATGCAGCATGTTATTCCTTCCTTTTGCTGTCACTGGATCTTTTTTCTGTCCAAGGATCTGAGCGTCAGTTCAGAAAAGGAGTCAATCCTGCCACAGCAATTGAAAGCGCATTATTATTGTTTGAGGGACAGGATCCCATCCAGAGGGACCTGGACAAGCTTGAGAAATGGGCCCCTGGGAATGACATGAGTCTCAACAAGGCCAAGTGCTCGTGCTGCACTTGGGTTTTGGTATCAATACTGGCTGGGGGACGAATGGATGGAGAGCAGCCCTGTCAAGAAGGACTTGGGAGTGCTGGTGGGTGTAAAGCTGGATATGACTCACCAGTGTGCACTTGCAGCCCAGAAAGTAAATCACATCCTTGGCTGCATCAAAAAGCAGAGTCACGAGCAGGTCAAAGAAGGTGATTCTACCCCTCTGCTCTCGTGTGAGCTCCCCTTGGATGCTGCATCCAGCTCTGAGGTCCTCAACACAGGAAAGACATGGATCTGTTGGAGCTGGTCCAGAGGAGGCCACAAAGATGCTCAGACAGCTGGAGCACCTCTCCTGTGAGAGGGTTCTTCAGCCCAGAAAAAAGACTCCAGGAAGACCTTTCAGTACTTAGAAGGGGCTCATAAGAAAGATGGAAAAAGACTTTTTAGTAGACCTTGTTGCAGTAAGATAACAGTAATGGTTTTAAACTAAAAGATGGCAGATTTAGATGCAGTCTAAGGAAGAAATTTTTCACAATGAGGGTGGTGAAACACTGGTACAGATTGTCCAGAAAGGTGGTGGATGCCCAATCCCTGGAAACGTTCATGGTCAGGTTAGACAGTGCTCTGAGCAACCTGATGTAGTTAAAGATGTCCCCACTCACTGCGTGGGGATTGGGCTTTAAAGGTCCTTTGCAAACCAAAAGGTTCAATAATTCTGTGATTTGCTGGTGCAGCCGGCCACAGAACACCGACAGGCTGGTCCTTCCATTCGTGAAATATCTTTGTACTTTCTATACTACTTTGGTCAGGAGCTGCTGTCTAAGTCTAGCTGATGAGTCCTAGATGAATGTGGCAACAGCTTCACATTCAGCTCATTTTAAAATAAAGTTAATTAGGAAATTATGTTAACATTCAGAGTGGTGAGTCAGACCAGGGCCCATCACTGCAACAGTATGTAGATGTATTTCAGATGAAGGAGGCTGAGCCCTGAAACTGGAACAGGTGAAACAGCAAATGATGGAGGGATTGGTAAACAAATCCACTGCAGTTGTCGCCAGAGATCTGTTTATGAACTGGCATTCCCAATGTTCTCCAGAAATGTTTATCTAATATTAGTATTATTCCTTAAGAAGTAGGATGTTGTTCTTTTCCTGAACTTTGCAATTTTTTAAGTCTTCCAAAGACAGAACTATGATCTGTGCTAAAACAATTGTAGATACTGTTTAACAGTAAGTAAGCTAAAGAGGAGAAAAACAATGTATTAATGTTATGAGACTATTATGACTGCATGTTGCAGACTAATGCTAATAATACCTGAGTTGACTCCTTTAATTCTGCCAAAGGATCAGCAAGCGTTCAAAGTTCTTTTTTCATTGGAGACTGAGCCTTATCTATCAGTTTCCTGCCCTGGCTCTCGTTAAATTTCTTTTTCTCGTTAAAACAAAGTCCCATCTGCCAAGAACTGCATATTCTTTTTCACCTCAAATGCTGAACTCTGTTCCACTGAAATGTCAACACTGACCAGTAATTTCTGTACATTTATCTGTACATTTTTTAGTAACCCCAGATCTGTCATCTCTAATACCTATAGTAGAGATGGAAGTTGAAAAGACAGCAGAAGAGGGTTAGAGTGAATGGACTTACAAGTATTCTGAGGTGAGTACACTATAGAGAATGTAGTGGTGATGAAGGGTGCTCAAAGATAGAAGAGAACAATCCCCTGGACCAGGTTATTAGAAGAAAAAGAAATACATAATTGAGCATTATTAACCATTGGATTCTACCTAAGGATTGATTTTTTTTCTTCAGTCCATTATAAAGAACTCTTCTCTTGGTTCAGAACCAAAACCAGTATACAATTGCAGTGCTGTGCCAGGCCTGCACTCTGGAATATGCTATGCAGTGGATGTATCTCTGTGCTTATGCTTTAATCCTTACTGATAGGAAAAAAATATGCTGTGTATGCACTTTCATCAAGATCTTTAAAATCTCAGTGCTGTGAGAGCTCTGATATACAAAGATACCATCCCAAGTATCCTTTGAATCAAACTGTTAGATTCCTCATTACTTAAGTAGCCCTTTTGCTGGTGGTCATCTATGAGGAAAACTTAGCAGCATGTCCCCATCCCCACTCCATGGTGGTTACCACAGTAGTACTCTTCTCTCCTTTGCAATCAGAGTGTGGGCTCAGCCAGAAAATACCAATGTAGGCTCGAGTGCAGTCCTTTCTCATATTGCGCTGAGAAATTCTGAGATGTCTATAAGGAATCAGGAAGAAACAATGCTCAGGACCTCCCTGCCCACACCCTTTCTGTCCCAAACTATGCGCACAGGCAGCAAACTACACATACAGATGCTCAAGGCCCTGCTCCAAAAATCTTAGAACTTATAAAACATTTAGAAACCAGGAGGTAAAGCCACCCTGCACCAGAGAAAGCACTCCCAAGTACACAACACTGCATCAGACAGAAACCCCTAAGTGCAGAACTATGAAAACCAGGTTTTCCTGCCTTATCACAGACCTCTAGATGGAGCTGCCTCTTTTGTTTTCAAACCACATAAGAGCCAGTGCAGTACTGCCACGAGGCAAGGCAATAGGAATATAAAGCTTAGGCATTTGCAACGGGAGAATGGAATGGGAGTGTCATTTTGCGTACACGTTGTGCTGTCATTACCTATTGTAAGCTTTTCCATAATTCTTCAAGAAACCAGCTGTGTTGCCAATGCTCTTGTGTTGCTTACAGGAGCCACTCCTTCCAGAAGAGAATTGTTTGGGAGTGAAGAAACAGTCAGATTTGACTGGAGAGTGCTGAGATCTGAATGTAAAGAACATGCTTGCTCCCCAGCTGGGCAAATCAGCCAGATGAATTTATGTTAGGGGTGTAGCACTGACACGCAGGAGCCTGGGAGCTGAGCTCAGTGCTGGACTAGATCCCTATGAAGAGGAGAAAACTGCAACAATTTGGACACCAAAGAACTCCTTTGTTTCCCATGGTGTGGGGCTTCATTTCAGGAAGATCTACCCCTTCCATGGACAGAGGCAGCAATTTTCCCGGCAGGGCTGGCCAGACTGAAGAAAACTGACAGCGTGAGTGTCTTGCTCAGCCTGCATGATCCCATAAGCCTGGAGAAAAAGCCTTGAGGCCACTGTACCACCCTGGCCACACTTCAAATCCTGTTTTCAGTTTCGGGCCCCTCGTTACAGGAAAGATGTTGAGGTGCTGGATCATGTCCAGAGACAGACAACAGAGCTGGGGAAGGGGCTGGAACAAAAGTCTGATGAGGAGTGGCTGAGGGAGCTGGGGATGCTCAGTTTGGAGAAAAGGAGGCTGAACAGGGGACCTTGTCACTCTCTACAACTACCTGAAAGGAGGCTGTAGACAGGTGGGAGTTAGTCTCTTCTCCTAAGCAACAAGCAATAGGGTAAGAAGAAATGGCCTCATATTGCACCAGAGGAGGTCTAGATTGGGTATGAGGAACAATTTCTTCACTGAAAGGGTGATCAAGCCTCCCAAAACAGGCTGTCTGGGGAAGCAGTGGAGTAAGTGTCCCTGCTGTCAAAAAACTATTAGATGTGGTGCTTAGGAACGTGGTTTAGTGGTGATCTTGGGAGTGCAGGGATAATGGTTGGACATCATGACCTAAGAGGTGTTTTCCAACCTACCTGATTCTCTGCCAGAACTATGCACAGGAGGAAACATGAACACTGTTGTGTCCCTGTTTGTACTGCACCTTTCCCAGCAGCCCTGAGGACTGCAAAGCCCTGATTTTTGAAGGATTAAGGCAGCACACATCTCCCTTTAAACATGACACCTAAACCCACCAGTACCCTGTCTCCCTTGCACAGGGGAAAAGTGCACAGGTGGACAGAGGCCAGAGTCAGCATTTCATTTCCCCTGATTTCTCACTGGCCCTGAAAAAGCCCCTGGGAAGACAGAGCATCCCTGTTTTTCACTGCTGCCAGTGCCTGTTCCTCTAGAGGGTACCCTCAGCCTGCAGGGAGCTCTGCTGAGCGCTGCTCCTAATGAAACCTGAAGGCCTGGCCCAGGAAAGTAAAAATAAAACTTTACAGAAAAGCATGCTGTAATTTTATGATGCGCTTTAATTTGATTCTGGTTAGTTAGAGCAGCCCCCTGGGCAGGCTGGGACTGCACTGAACAGCACACGGCTGTGCTTTCAACTAACAGCTCCAGCCTCTTCCAGGGACGTAAACGTTAAAGCCTCCTGTGCAGTCAAAGCCGAAAATTACTCTGGGGTGTAAACGAAAAAAAACCAGGAGGCCTGCAAAGGACCACTTTTAAAGCACATATTTAATCTTATTAAAAATGTAAGAGCGAAAATGTTCAGATATCTAATATTATTTGCACTGTAGCGGTGCCTTAGGGGAATTAAACAAGCACATCACTATGCTGTGCTAGGAACACAGTTTGTCCCACAGAACTTGCAATCAAAACAGACAATGCATAAGGTAAGAAGGAAAACAAGACAAAGAGGGAAAAAGTGGTGGCCTGAGACTACCCTGCAGATGGGTCACCCACTTCCTCTACCAAGGTCCTCCTCCTTGGATCACACTGTCTCAGATGCTCTATGCTCACAGCACGCCCTGCTGCCCCCATGGTTTGGATTTTTCTCGGCTGGGATACAGACATGGATGCACGGCTCCTCTGAAAGCCCGGTCCCCCACAGTCCTGTTTGAGCTAAACTAAAGCATGTCATGGGAAATACCTACCATGAGTAAACATTAACCTAAACTGTGACCTAGGGAAAAGAACCAAATATTAGGGAAATGCTACCTATTTTCTGTTGATGGAAAATACAACCAGCACTTCAAGATCTGCCTTTTCCACACTCCCGTATCCCTGGAGAGTGGTGGTTAAGTCTGCACCTGCCATGTTCTAGGGGAAACTCAGAAGGACTTTTTAAGCAGTTTGGCTCACAAGCTAACAGTCAGTTTTTCATCCAGATAAGGGATATCATCCTGGAATTCATACAACTCCATCTCACTTCTGTGGGAAGTGATAACTCTTGGCTACAGCAAGCAAACTCCCTGTTCCCATACTGCACCATATTGGTGCAAGACCTGCTAATAAACTGGAATCTTTCAACAGCCTCAATCCAGTGAAAATGGTGTTTTATGTGAGTATCTGGAGTTGCTGCAGGGGTGTCACTGGTGTCATGGGATTAAATTATGAAGGAAATGTTAAGCTGTGTAACAGACTGAGGTCCCTCAGCAAATACAGTAGAATAATCATTAACTAGCAGGGCAGAAGAGAACTGTTGAACAAAATGGATTGAAACATTCCAGTGAAAGAGTCCTCTGATGGGAAAGGTGCTGGTTTCCACCCAGCTCCCAGAGGGAAAGCTGGCTCAGCCCAGGATGGGATTTTGGTTAGTGTCAGAGCAGGGTCAACAGACAAGGCATTCTCATAAGACGTGACACACAAAGGTGCAAACCCCAAGTTTTCAAAGAGACATGAACTTGAGTCTTCACCACCTCTAGGGATTGCCCTCACCACAGGGCTGTTTGCTGTCTTGGTACCAGCTCTCTTATGGAGTATTTTTATACTAGAAGGAGAAAAAAATTCCCCAGAGTTAATAGTAGAAAAAAATTTTCTCCAGAGGGCTGAAAAATTATTTATTTCCCCATACTAATTACTCAGCATTTACCTTACATGCCTGAAACTGTCCCTGATGTCTAAACAGCAGGTTGGATGGAAGTGATCTCTGTGAGCTGGACTTGATTTGAAAGCCAAGAAAACCTGTATGCAGGTACTTCCATCTGTCCTTTCTGCAGAAATTTTTTAAACTCCTTTGACATTTCTGGGGAACTTCCCTGTCTGAAAAAGAAATAAAAGGGGCTGTCCTGTGACATTGTATGTGGCTGTTATAATACTTGTCCTGATAGAGTTGATGGTTAATTTTTCATTCAGACCTTCATTGTTGTTGTTGTTGTTACTATCGGGGGAGAGAGTGAGGGGAAGGGGAAGTCAAAATAAACCATGACAGATTCCTTGCATAAAATTATATGACGTGGTTTTGACTCATATGAACATTTCTGATCTCTGTGTCTATACAGCTCTGCCCATAAAACGTTTTAGGAGCGTTGTGCACAAGATGTGTTCTGACATAGGTGGATTACACATGAACAAGCAGTGCAATGAATACACACTCACACGCTCCCCAAATCCCCTGTGGGCTGGTAGGTATCAAAACCAGAACCTGAAATTCCCTTCTGGGAGCCTTACATTACATGCTTAGAGCTTTCTCCCTGCATTCAATCACCTGATTTACAAAATGAATAGCAGATGAAGGGCTGTCATTTCCCTGCAAATTGTGACAGTGGCTGTACCCTTGAGGCAATCAATGTTCTTTTAATGGAAAACAACATGTATTTCAACTGGATTGCTTAGCTATAGTTTGGCATTCTGTTTATGGCAGAGAATTATTTGTTATTGAATCCTTAGTGGTCCATAGCATCAACTTCATTCTAATTACCGAGGCAGCCAAGTCTTATTTTTCTCCATTTACAGATATTTGTAGGACCATAACGAGAAAGCAAGCCACAAGTGACTCGGCCAGTAAACAGTGCAGTTTGCTGACTAGTGTTTGTTTTATAACCTTTGGCACATCTTGATATGTACATAATAATAGTTCTTAACCCATAAATAATATTTTAAAGAGGTCACACCATAGCTATTTAAGTTCAGGGGTTTATTTCCCAGAACACTAAGTAGCTGTGAATGAATTATGTTTAGTCTGATCTGCCACAGAAGGGTCATAAACTTATAAGTTGTAGCAAACCATGGAATATTACTCCTGTAGGTCAGGCAAACTGTAAATGTAAATGAATAATACTTGATAAGGGGGACAGTTTTTTTGTTTTGTTAAAGTAATATACATTCCCAGGGAAAGACTGTAAAATTTCATGTTAACTTAAGCAACAACTCGGGCAATCTCTTCACATACAGCTTGTGAATTTTGCTTGTTACAGGGGACTGTCTGACAGGCTAAAAAATCCTCTCTGAGCAGGGAATCTTTTTCTTTCTTGGCTCCCTTTGGCTTACAGTGCCCCAGAATCCACAGGAGGTGAGGACAGAGACTTTTATGCTTCTGCATAGGGGTCATTAAATGTTGCCGAGAATCTGTTCCACTGCAACAGTCATGGACAAGGAGAAGGCTACTACCTCACTTGTTGACTATGATGAACACCTAAGGGATAGGGAGGGAAGAGAACTAAGCTGCTGATATCAGAAGGGACTTTGATAGTTTTGGAGCCTCTTTGAGGCCACCTGACAATTGAGGGAATAACAGCAGTGGCAGAGAATTGAAAAATGAAGATGCCAAAGGGACTGTAGATTCTGGAATAGACACTGTGTGCAGGAAACAGGACTTGGTAGCATGCTTTAATCCAGAAGGATGTTGACTTCAAGACCAGCTGAGATAAAGAAATCCAGCTAGAGAGGAGCAGAAAAGGCTTCCAAGTGCTAAAGAGAAAACATGGGTAGTAAGAGCGAGAAAGAGCCAGACCTGCAGGAACTTTGCCTGGATGCCAAAGAGCACAAAAACGAGGAAAGCAGGGAAGCGCATCTGAGGCCATACGTTTGGCGTTGATTATAGTAATAACTCCAGAGCAATAACTGAATTTAGATCCTGCTGCAAAACCTGAGTTTCTGTGTGTTTCTCCAAACCAGTGAACTGCATGGTTACAGCCCACAGAAAGGGCAGTTTTAGGCAAAGAGGAAATAAAACACTGGTCCTGAGACTGTTCAGCTGCTGTACGTGTAATCCCTGCTTCAGGGAAGGGGTAAGATCCTGTGCTGAGCTTAAGACCAGGGCAGAGCCCCCACTGCCAGGATGTGGGAGAGCCAGCTCACTGTATATGGACCCACACTCCTGGCCCCAACAGCAGCTGGGACACCTGAGTCCATGTCACACTTCCCTTCCCAGGCCTTCTCTGGGCAGGCACAGCACTTTGCTATCCCACCTTTTTGTTCCCAAATGAACTGGAGAAAGCTGAGGGCTCTTAAACTTCTGAAAAGTTCCACAGGTGACCCTTAAGAGATGCTGTACTGAGGCGGCAACACTTCCCAAAACAGAAATAAAGTGTGAAACAAGAGGATCAATAATGAAGATCAGATCATTCTGGTTCTCCAAAATTTTCTGTCTCCACCAATTACTTTGCTCCCACTGTCTGCAGGGGGCCTTGCTGTGAAATTGTAGCTGGCCTGGAGACTTTTAGGAGAAGGAGATAAACAAGAATAAAGCAAAAAGTCACCAGCTGCATTTTTTAAGTTTGCACTCCTAGCGCTGGATGCCTAAATCCAGGATTATCTCTGTTGTGAGAGGATTGTGGCATGGTGAGACAGGACCTAGTTCACCACCCAGCTGAGCCCTCTGTTGTTTGTGAGCTGTGTTAATGTCCTGGCACTCCTTCTCTACAAAATCAGTCCTGCCTAAATGAATAGTTGGATACTGGTAGGGGAGATTTTTTAAAGGAAAAATACGACAGTGAATTGTTGAGTCCCCAGTGAAAGTCAGCAGGAGATGCATGCCTAACTTGTCCATTTGCCTTGGAAAACTCTCATAAATATTATTTTGAAATTCATTAACTAAAAAGAAAATAAAATTTGGGTGATTTTTCTTGACTTTAAGAAATTAAGGAACAATTTCTTCTGTGTGTAACCTTTGAGAGAACACATAAAAACAAGTCTTTTAAACAAAATAAAAACACTCTTAAGTTTCCTGACTGTACTGCAAGTATTGCAATTCATAGATGCTATCTTACAATGCTGAATTCAAGTTGAATTGTAATTTCTGGGGATGGGGATCTAAAACCAAAGGGTGAAAGCTGTGACTGCTTTCTTCCTAACATCCAACCTAAATTGCTCCTCTTTTAGTTTGAAAGAGTCCCCCCTTGTCCTGTCACTATCTGCCGGTAAAAAGTCGCTCTCCCTCTATTCTTACAAGGTCGCTTTAAGTACCGAAAGTAGTTTCCATTTTACACAGACATTTGATTCCATAAAACCTGTAGGACTCTTCTGTGAATCCTTCCTTTAAATCTTCTTCCTGTTTGTCTGATTTGATTGTAATTTCCTAAAAAAGTCACAATTTTTCTTGGGTGAATAGAAGCCAAAAGTACAGGTGTGGAAAAATGTGATATAGTGGGTAATTTTGTTTGTTTCCTTTTACAAAAACATAAGGATAATTCCAGCTATATTTTATCCTTGACTTTGTTTATTGCAAAATTTCAATTCAAAATAATGAGAAAATAAAATGAATTGACTAACCACAGCATCTCCTATGCCCAGAGAGGTTCAAGGAACAGAGATCTTGGGCTCCCTGGTGATCCAAACAAGTGACGTGACACCAGGCTCCCGGCTGTGCTCTGTGCCCAGGCATTTCAAAGATACCACCATGAGGTCATGTCATATTTTTAATTATCTGTATTTTAATTGAAGCAGTTGAGATTACAGCAAATAACATCACTGTTATATAAAGCTCAGTAATTGCTCTGTCCTTTACTTGGCCACCCTCAGCTGCCAGACGACAGTGGGATATAAAATGGTTCACAGATATTTTCTAGGTAGTGAAACCTCAGAAAACTACACAGTATGAGGATTACCAGTTTTCAGTGCCACTTTATACACACTTGCCATTGCTGGACTGGACAGAAGACACACAGAGATATTCCTGTGTTGATAGGGTTTATACAGTGAATAGGACTATGATCTTAACCGATGAAGGTCTTGTGCCTGATTTCTGAGTGCAAAACATTCTGGTAAAGAGGACATCTATAAAATAAGGTGTTTTACAACCTAACATAATTGTCTGATCAGAACAAAACGTCAGCTTATTAATTACTCAATGCATGGTATTTATTCATATTATTATGTTTAAGTAAACAGATGATGCGCTCAAGGATGTTATTGCGCCAAACAATGTACAAGTAAAGGAACAAAAGTGGTTGTCTTCTCCCAAGAGTTCCCATGCCCGTATGGGAAGTTCAGCATCTGGGCCCATGGGCACATTTGTGACCACCAGTTTCTTGCTGCCTACACCTACCTGTTATAAAAACAGCAATGCTGTGTGTTCACAGGAGATTTCACTTGAAGCAGCGTTTTTCCAGGCCTGCACTTGCTGGTGAACCAAAAATCTAAACCAGTGTCACTGGAATTTCTGAGGGAAGCTTAATCAAGCAAACAAACTCAATTGGTTGGTTGCCTAAATAAAGCTGGAAGTATCCTTTTGAAAATCCTAACCCTGCGATTTTGGGTGCCCCAGAAATAAAAAGATCAGGCTTCTTTTGTCGATATAACTAAATACAATATATGATAATTCATTTAATACTCTGTATTTATCTTTCCTAGACATGAGTCATTTCCTAGCACCACAAAACATCACTCGAGCACCATTCTTTGCTCCCCATAATTTGCAGTGTAGTCAGCCTTGACTAATCTTCCCAATTATGTGTGGTACTAAGGACTGAAGCACCTCTCTTCCCCCCCTTCCCAAATACACACGTGCAAGATTAGCAATACTTTGAACATATGATATTTTCTTCACAGCTTTTAAAAATTATATTTCTAAATTACTATGAGACCGTTATTTATTAATTACAATAGTGCCTAAAAATCCCAATCACCATTTTTCCACCAGAACGCAGATAGAGACATTCAAAAGGCCCGTAGATGAAAAGCCCAGAGACAAAACCAAGCTACAGCAATTTAAATTACCACAGGTCAGCAAAACTGTTTACTGAGCATGTGGATATCCTTAATCTGTTGCAGTAAGGCATAAAATGCATTAACTCAGACCTCTCTTTTTGAGATGTAAGTGAATGTATTTTACCTGTATTTTACAGTGCTCTCAGACACATGGTGTGATTTTGGGGGTTGTCCTGTGCGGGGCCTGGAGTTGGACTCAGTGATTCTTGTGGGTCCCTTCCAACTCAGGGAAGGAATTATCTGATAATCTATGATTATCCATGGTGTTAAACCAGTGAAATTCATTAGGACACCTGAGCCCCATGGCACTCCCCGTATCAACCGGCCAAGTGTGCCATCACCCCGCCATGATAAAACAAGATAAAATCAGACCATGGGTATATGGAGTGCTAAAAAGCACAAGGCCAAACACATGTGCCTCCTACTACCCTCTGCAAAAAGGGCAGATTAATAGATAATTAACCCGTATCGGCTTGTCTTGTGGTGCTTATAAAATGTGTTTTGCATTATGTTTTTGTAACAGTTGGCTAGCAAGCCTTGACCTGCAAGGGTTAGGGATGAATACCTGCACAGCTGGAGCCTTCAGTGGCCAATCCCAGTCCCGCTCTCATCATTTCCCCCTTTTATAAATGTAAATACTGGACGTCTTGTTTAAACCTTCAGAACCTAAACATGTCATCACTATTAATAACATATGTTATAAGACACCACATGCTGGCAAAATAACCTGCAGTAAATGACACCAAAAATATTGAAAAGCTTAGCATAAAATTGAAACTCATTAATGGTACACTGTGCAGTTTGGCATACAACTAGGGGCAAGAATTCCACACAATGGGACTGTGTGAGTGCTAACAGCAGGCTCCCTGATAAAACAAGATAAAATAAACTTTTGACATGGACATGAGGAATTGATTTTTAATGAGATTCTGCTTGGCCGTAACATCATCCTGGGAGGGTGAGCCGGCTTTGTCCTTGCCTCTGGTGCAAAATCATAGTTTGCAGAATAAAGATGCATTTATATTAGGCCTATGGATTTGCACCTTCATCTTATTAAGTGAAAAGCAGGTGTTATCCCAAGTCTGGTTGTTAAAATGCCTACAAAGAAGATCTCCTCTTCCCCACATTACCTATCTGTACGTTCTGGGATCAAGGAGGTCAGCCTGCAGGCAGAACACACACCCCTTGAGTTCTTTCAGAGAGATAAACTATCTTGCATGCTTATTTCCCAAGGACAGAAGATTAGTAATAAAAGGGATAAATCTGTCTCTTTAGAGAAGCTGAGTAAAGGAATTTGAATTTGTCTTTTCCTGTCCAGGTCTCAAGTGCCTGTTAGGAAAATACTAAAATATAAAGAGGTTATCAAACTTGGGATGTGGTGTCAAATCACTGACACATTCAGTCATAGCAAGAAAGGACTGTCCCTTCGCTGTCTATTCACATTTGATTATCTTTCTTATCTGTTCCATCAGTTAAAACCAACACTAAACCTCCTCTTTGAAGGACAGAAAGAAAACCAGGGTCAAACAGATGGGAAGTGCCTTGTAACTGGGCAGCACTTGGGGAAAAACCAAATACAAGAACAATTATCAAACGTCTTCAGCTTTAAACTCAAAACATTTTCTTTGCAAAGAAATGACAGTTTTGCTTCCCAAATCGATGTCACTTGGCCCAGAACAAGCTGAGTTGCACTGTGTTGCTGCTTTTCTTTCCTCTCTGCTGTTATAGTTTGCACTGTTTGTGTGCAATCATTGGCTTTTAATTGCCTTCTATTGCCTGTTTCATTTGTCAATAAATAGAAAGTGCAGACCTATCACCAAAGGCCTTACATCTGTTTCTCATACATCTTAGCCACCCATGGTGCCTTAAGCTAAAGCTGTCCCCTACTGCTAACCAGGCTACCAGTTTATTAGGGTTTTTTCCCTGCCCTTTTAAAAAGATGAAAGTCCCTAAAAGCTTTTTTCTTGTGCAAGTGATGGTTGAAGTTAATGAAGTAAGCATCTGTTAGGTGAGAGAAGGTCACCCTGGGGTTGGGCACCTCCCAGTGGTGGGACTGGCATTCACCCAGCGATTAGTATGTGATGACAACACCTTAAAGATAATTAGTTGACAATGAGTTGAGAGCCTGTTAACCCCTTTAACACCTTATAGTTTATGATTATAATTAAACACTTCGGGACAAAACAAAATAGATCTAGTTTTCCTTGAGTGGTTTACCATTTTTTCGGTGTTTCACTTATCATTTTTTGTGACCTTCTGCTGAAGAAAATAGCAGCTGCCAGCAGCCCAGAGCACGTTTCTTTATCTTCATCAACCAGGGACGAAATGTAGCACCAGATTTCTGTCTGCTTTTTCCACTAGCTGTGAGCTTAAAGACTCTTTGGCCTGGGGTAGGAGCCGTTGCTGGGGTAGACCCGTGAGAACAGATAGATTGAATTAATGGCATTTCTCACGTGGCTGAAAAGTCAAGCTGAATATTTTTTGAGATGTCTTTTCACACTAATGTGGACTTACCCCTGCAATATCAATGGAAGCCACTGGATTTGACTCATCTGAATACTACAGCTGGGCTCTCTCAGGCTTTCCCCAGGAAAAAAGGGCCACTTGGCAGAGCAAGAGAGAGGCTTATATAAAATAAGCTGTGAGAAAGGCTGGATGAGGACAGATCTCCATTTGAGTGAAGCAACCAGGAAACAGCATTGAACACAGGTGTTGGGAGACAGCGAGGAGGAAGCAAGTGGAGAATAACTGGCAGTCTATTGTGATTTATATACACTGGCATTTCCCATCCTCATTCAGTCACTCAACGTGTTTAATCATAACATGAGAGCTCACATGAATTGTGACTGGCAGTTGCTCAAGAAATTTAGCAATAGCAAAGTAAAACAAATTTGTTCACAGCATTCGATAAAAGCCTGCCTTGAGATTAAAAATAAAATTCCATTTCATTTAAAGAGACACGTATCTTGCTTCCTCTTCCTTTGCACTTTCTAGTTCACTGTGGTAAAGGTAGTCCTGGTAAGAAAATTTTATGAGAACGTGTCTTGAAGAGGGTTTTTTTTTTTTTTGACACAGATCCTGAACAAGGACTGTTCTTGCCTTCATGAGGTTTAGCACAGGACTTCTATTGATTTCAGCAGAAACAGGCTTTCTGTTTGGTAAGTACCCAACTACACGTCTATCTAAGCTATGCTGTAAACTTTCTGCCATGTGTCCATCATTAACAGTCACCAGGGTCCTGGGATGCACAATAGATCCACACAATTCTCATTTTTCCAGTGCCTCCCATTGCCGTCCTTTAAAGTGTTTTAAAAACATCAGTAAATTAAGTTCCACTGTGGCAAACTCTCCCTGGAGAGACTTTTATTCCCAGGTGACAGGCAAGGCAAGGCTTGCAAAGGATCTCCATAGGAGTTACAACCCAGACCTCCTGGCTCCCAGCCTTGTGCTTTACTGCTAATTAAATACATCTAGATTAATGAAGAGAATACAGAGTTTTGTTATGCTTTTTAGATTTAAAGGCAATATATGGATTCAGCACTGTATCAAATGTCCATAAACTCAAAAATAAAGTATTTTCAGCGACTTCCAAGTCCCTCATTAAGTAGCTTGTACTACTAGGTAGCACTGAGCTTAAGGAAAACTTATTATCATTTATCTTAATAGAATTTTAGAAATAGAAATACTGTCATTTTCCAAAAGTCAAGATTATTATCCAAAACTGATCCATCTGTCTGATGTTATGACCATCAGTTCTTCTCGCAGTGTAAAGAACTCATAATAACTCCATCTTAAACACAGTTATTAAAGGTAATTTGTTATTATAGTTAGATGGGTCATAAAAATCAGAGTTCCTGGAACATAATTGATTGCTTGAATCTTGATTATTGAATGTGATTCAGGATTAATTCATCAATCCACTCCACTATACAGCAGAAAAATACGTTAAAAATACCATACAAAATCAGATTCTCTTTTCTCATGTGTATTGCTCTCATATTGGTCTTTAGATGAACTGGTCCCTCTTCCTGCAACCCTTAAATGCATGCTTAGTCACAATGTTAAGTACAGAATTATTTGTCTGACTATGAATTTCAAAAATACAGCTCATAATTAATGATGGAATTAAAAGGGCAACTTTATGGGCTGAAACACCAGGATACCAGAGTATAAAAAGGTTCCACTGGCTTCAGCAGAGCTACAGAAATTTGTGCTTCCTGAGAATCTGTCCTCATCTTTACAAAATCTTTTTCACCAGTTATTTTCTTTATCCATTTTCAAACTACGTTAGCTCTGGGGAGCCCCTCTAAAATGTCTGTTAGCAATGGGATTCTGAGTCAAGCTGCACAGTCCTGCTGCATTCAGCTCTTACCTGCCTTTCTTGTTATCAAAAGTTATGAAAGCTCATCCTGATTTCAGCACACCTGAGTTCAGAAAACACTCAGTTTGCACAGGTATGTTGGAAAGTGGTGCCTTGCAAAAGTCTTGAGAATAGCTAGACACGGAACAAGCGGAATTGTCAAGGACATCAACAGTGCTCCCTTTTTGTGCATTTCACAGTTTTTTTCAAAGATGTTTACAGCACTGTTGCCACCACCCTGCTCTGTTGTGGGCTGCTGCCTCCTCAGGGCAGGGGTCAGTCCAGCTCACTTTCCAGCTGGGTTTGCATTATCCCAGCAAAATGGGAACAGCTGGTTTGGTTTTGTTGATCATAAAGTATTTCCTTAAGAATTTTCAAACCGTATAGTGAGGTCTCCGGGCATGTTCTGCTTTCAATGAGAACAATTTGTCAATATACGAGGATTTGTGTATTGGGTATTTCACCCCAACCTTCTAATCTCAAAAAATAGGTGAAACCAAAGAATATAGGCTCTACAGATCATGTATTTTGATGCAGCAACAGTATGTTCCACATGTCTTATGACAAGGGAGGAACGAGCCGGACATTTTGACAGACGTTGTTATTAACCCTTAGTTATACAATGTTGCTCTACAGAGGTGTGACCACAGACAAAATGCAAAGCCTTGCACTGGCTCATCTCATGGGCAGCTTCTGTGACAGCGTTCCTACTAACCAGCAAAGCTTTCCAGGCTGGAGAGAAGCAGGAGCAGAATGGGCATGCATGTTCTGTGCAATCACGAAACCCGCTCGAATGCCTGCTCAGCAAAATGCTTGAGCAAACGTCCTCCACTGGAGAGGTTACCAGCTTTAAGACATTTGGAAAAAAGAAGATTTCTGATGAGCAGCACTGAAGATGGAGAAACTTTCCATTGGTATAGAACTAAATAAATATTCCTCTCTCAATGTCAGCAAAATGCCTCGGCCAGCACAGCCAAGAAAAAGAAGGAAACCAGCGTGGAAGCCAGCACACAACCTTGTTTGGGGCTGCTTGAGGCAGGAATGGAGTCTGATATGTTGCCATTTTCCATACACTGGCCATGACAGAAAAGTAAAAGTGACAGAAATAAACTCTGTGGGACTTCAAAACGATGAACAAAATTTTCCAGACCCCCTATGATTCTACAGTGTTAAAAGATTTGCTAAATCAACCAACAAATTTGCTGCCAAGCCCTTTTCCTGAAGTCGACAGAGATCCTACCTACAGGGCACAACCAGACCTAAATCCACTAAAACCAGGCAAACGTTGAGACTATGCGAGTGTCTTTTCGGTAACGAAGACTGGGAAAATGTCAGGATAATTATCAGTTTGCTTTGTCACCTTTATGTTTAAAGAAGTTTATTGAAGTTGCAAGCCTCCGACGCTAACTTTTGCTTTCAGAAAATGCTGAAGATTTAAGCAAGCTTCCTTCTAGAAGGGCAAACAAATGCCTGCAAAGATCACTTGTGCTTAGGTTTATTTAATGGCAGCCTATGTCTGTCACATCTCATACCACATGGTTTTCTGTGGCCTGTTTTTCAGGCCGGCAATGTCACTGCAGCCTCGTTGGTGCTGCTGCTGGTCTGCCCACGAATGCCAGCTTTGAGAGATCTCCCTGTTTATACAGCAGCTGGTATCTGCTCTGAAGGATCTTCCAGTATCCACAGGCACACTCAGGAGAAAGTAACACCAATCCTGTCCTTGTCTCTGAACTAAGTTGCCTAATTTGTTCTGATTTTAAAGGTAAGTGACTTGAGACCCATAATAAAGAGGCATCAAAGCTTAACACTCCTATTTTCTTACGAAGGTTTTCATGGGTAGAGACTCTGCTTCTGCCCAGGTCAGACTTTTTACAGTTTGAATTTAAGGGCAGGAAGGGATTTAGGCAGTGTATTGCTTCATGTGGGACCTTCGCTATGTGACAGGTCTGTCCAAGGGCCACCTGGCATGGGAGACTGGGAATTACGGAATTAATCTCTCACCAGGCCTTTTAGGGAGGGACAAATACTGACTTCATTTTCTAGAGGGGGAGACAATGGGATTAGAAGGAGTGAAGAACACGTGAAAGCGGTGAGGAAATTTTAAAAAGTAAACACACAAGAAGTATTTATTTTTTTTTTAATCTGTATTTCAAATTTCTCTCAGAAGCTGATGTAGATTAGTACCATTAGTAATTAACAAAATTAGAAAATTTTAATCGTCAACTGTCTGTGTTTCAGCTGCTGCAAACATGACCTCTAAGACCAGAGAACATAGAATCCTGGAGCTCTGCAGAGGGTATTTCTACAAGCTGAAGCATCTCTGAGGCTTCATGGAGGTTCAAGAGGATGATAAAGTCAATTTTTGCAGAAGAGAATGGAGAAAAGGCACCTTAGGAAGGATGCCACATAGAAGAGGACTGAGGCATGTCATGCCAAATCCATACAAAGGGAAGATTAAGGATAAGCAGGCCTTGTGTGGTGGGACTCACACGTGGGAGCCCTTTGCATGTCCAGCTGGTGAAACTCTACCAGGGCCATGTGACACACAATGTTCAGGTTTTGTTAACATCTGTGTGGTCTAATTTTCTATTACTGTCAGCAAATTATTTCTAGGAGTGCCAGGTTATTTTGTCCATAAACATTGTCCCCATCACACATTTCTAATTTTAACCCTATTTGTCTCCAGTTGATTTACATTTGGCCAGAAGCAAATTACCTATTGGAAGCATTTATTGAAAATTAATTGGGTGGCTAAAATACCTCCAGCAGATTCTGTTAACGGTGTCTGTTCCTTGTGGCTCTCCAGAATTCAGCATTTTCCAGTTAAAACACCTAGCAATTAAAAAAAAAAAAAAAAATCATAAAATAAATGATATAATTAGTTCCAGAATGGAACTTGGTCTCTTTGAAATCAGATGCTTTCTTCTAAGGCTGCAGTGCCATACAATAGCAAGGGGTTTATAGTGCCAGGGGATTTTTGATAGAGGAGGGAGTAAGCACTTACCATAGCTAAGTCACTGCATGAAGCAAAATGAAGGTGTCCCTGTAGCTTCAAATCAGCCAACCAGGCAGGATAACTGTGCAAATACCAAAGCAGGGAACAGGAGAGGAGACAAGATGTGTGAAGTGCGGTTAAAGGGAAAAATACAGGCTTAAATCAGGGGCGATCTCAGCACCCAAGAACATGGAAAAACACACTGCATCTCTCTAAAGAAAAGCCAGGATGTTAACATGATTTACTGCCAATAGTTCCACAACATTAAAATGAGTTTTTATTTTCTGTGTGTGCTGCTTCAAAGAACAACTCTGTGGGCTCATAAAAATGCAGAGAACAAATAGGGGCCTCTAAGACCAATTTATATGCCATGCCCACTGTGCACTGAGACACATATAATCTGTAAAATGTCAGCTTCAAAGTTCCACAGAGATTGGTGTTAACCCTGACCCCCGACCTTGCCGACTCTAGCTGGGCCCTCATGCTCTCTTAACCAGCTGTTTTAGATAAATGTGCCCCATTTTTAAAGAGATTGTCTCAGAGTTTTACGTGAATAGTAGTAATATTATTAACTCTCGCTGAAAAAACCACCTTAACCGAGAGTCTTTACAGATGGGCCAATCAAAGTCTTACCCCATGCAGAGGGTGGTGGGTTAATAAATATGTCATTGGACTGAAAATATTTAAACAACACCGGGAGAAAAGAGCAAGGCATACGACAAAAGGAAAGCATATTAGTACTGTTTCCTGTCAAAATACACAGAGGAAGCACTTTACTTTGACCATTTTCCTCATAAAGAGACACGGTAGGCCAAAACAAACAAAGCTAAGGAATCTGGCTTATCCCACTGTTGGATGCTGAGGACTATCAACTTAAATGAAGTAAGGTCGACTGACCAAAGCCAGGTTCTCCTTGACAAGACTGTTAATTGAACATATCAGCAGAGGTAATCACACGAGCTGTGGCCCCGCCGATCAATACTTCCATTTCGTAAGGCCTCGTATGTGTTTTCCATGTTTTACTTTATGTATCACTCCAAAGGTAGGTGGGGGATTAGTCCCTCATGGTCTGTTGGAAGTCCAAAAGTATGATGTAGCCTGCTGGTTTGGCAAGCCACAGACAAGTCTAAATCATCCTCTTGGAAGGAAGATGTCAGAGTTCAAGGGCACACAGTATATTTCAGACAACAAAGAAGCAGTTGGTGTCCACTCATCATAAATAAAAATAAGTTGGGGTCAGAATTACAAGTCAACTGACTCCCCATTCACTGAACATCAGCCAAAGACAACTGGAGTCACAGGGAAAGCTCAGAATGGTTTTGCGAGGTTTTGACTCAGACCCACTGTGATTCCAGCCCTGCTCTTCATGTGTCGATGGGGTGAGCATTTCCATGGGACTTGGGTCTGGCTCTTCAGCACCATATTCAGGAACCACCCACCCTTCTTTTTTTCCTGGTGGTATGTTCAAAAACTTTCAGAATCGATAAAAGAATAAAATGTAACTCCTTAGAAGCCACAACAAACACAAAAATACAGCATGTAGGTTAAAAAAAAAAATAGAAGATTTAGAAATATTCCTGTTCTCTAAAAAATAAAGTATTTCAATTCAAGCCACTGTTTAAAATACTGCAGCCAAATTTTTTCTGCACTATCTACTTTCAGGGACTACAGTACAAACCACTTTTATCACTGTGCTTCAAAACTCTCATTATAGTCTTTCTGGGTTAGCAGACAACCAGAACAACGAGGAATCAAACATACAACTGTCAGATCACAGAAAGTCAGGTCTGAAAGCTCAGCTTTGGTTCTTCCCCTCATAAAAGAAAACCTCCTTATCGTTACAAGTTGTTTCGTTGTCACTGTAATACAAATAAGAATCTTATTCACTCTCATTCACAATATCCTGCTTGCAAAATTGACTCAGTTTTGAGCAACAAAATGAGACTGACGAGAAAGGGGAGTTTGAAGAAAAACTCCATCTTCCAAGCTTTGGCATATTTAAACACTTGCTTTCTCAGCTGTCTTGGCCTTAAAGCTTGAAATTTTCCAAATTCTTTGACAACACCAATAAATTAGGTCTGAAAGTTATTTTCCACATTATTGGATTCATGTTTTCTAAACTGAGAATAACCTCCCACTAACACATGCTCTGATGAGAGAAGCTGACAGAGATACAACAAATTAAAAGGGAGAGAAACAAACAGAAGCTTTAGTAGATATAACAAATACAAACAAAAATACAAATAAACACAAACAATAAAGATAACAAATAAAAAGCTATAATTAATGTGCATTATTGCATTTATATAATACATAATTTAATATTTGATGTAATACAAAAATCTAAAACACTTTCCCACAGAAGAAACCACGGAAAGTACGAGTATCCTTTCCATAAGACTGATCCGTGGCTGCTTTGCTTTTGTCAGCCTTCTTTAATACATAAATAGGCTGCCTAGAAAATCTCTTTGGTTTTGAAATGTAATCTCCTTAAATAGCACAGGATAGAACATGGGTTTAAATTACAGGCAAAACAACTTTGTGAAGGTAAACATTTTGTTTTCTAAATACCCCATATAGGTTAATAGTTTT
This sequence comes from Oxyruncus cristatus, assembly GCA_013399855.1. Taxonomy (NCBI): domain Eukaryota; kingdom Metazoa; phylum Chordata; class Aves; order Passeriformes; family Cotingidae; genus Oxyruncus; species Oxyruncus cristatus. Next base: position 26,273 of record VXAY01005172.1, read on the forward strand.
GAGTTCTGTGGGCTGTGGGAGGTTTGCCTTTCCCCACACAACATATTCCCTTCCTGTTCCCATTTGTGTCCACAGAAATTCTGTTGACTAACAGGGAAGCAAAAAAGCGCATGAACACATGAACAACCTAAATAAGAAACATGTTTCTCCACGCTTGTTTATGGTCAAAATCCAATTACATTTCCTCAGGATGTCTGAACCGTATGACAAGCCCTCAGGAATTACAGGTCTTTCAAGGAATAAGAAGGTGTTCATCCATTTAAGCTGATCCGTTATTTTAAACCCAAATATTGTTTCTACTGGAAGCATGAACCCATCTTTGCTTCTCATTAGGATGAGATGAATTGTATGTGGAAATCCAGTGGGAAGCACATCATGGAGCAGCAGTAACCCTCTCTGTAACTTCTCCTCTGGTTTGTAAATCTAACCTTACGTCTCTTTCTGCACCACCTCTGTACTTTCCACATCCTACACAGGGCTTTGTCTTCCCCCTCTGCCACTTGGCACAGCTTCCTTGGTGGTAGCACTCCCAGGTGCTGGTTTTCTTTTAAAACTCTCTGTGAGGAAAGAAAGCTTCCCTTGCTCATCCTTAATCTGGTCTCTCTTGTGTTAATAGAAACATCACAGCCCTGTGGTGAAGGTACTGGTCTCATATTTGGCAAACTCAGGCTCACATCGTTCCTCTGCCGAGGACCTCCTGTATGGCCTCGAGTGAACCACAAAAGGCTTAACCATAAAACCTCTTTTGGTGCTCAGCACACAAACAGACCTTCAGCACTCTGGATGCAGCGCCACCTCTATATTACCACCCTCACAGTCTCTAGCTGTGGGACATGTACCACCACTCCAACGCTGAGCACATGTATGGCCACAGGGAAACAGTTACCAGATCCCACACAGCACAAAACATCAAGAAGAGAGGTGTGTGGAAAGCTGTTGCTTTTATGGCTGCAGTGTAGAGGAGGTGGGAATTTTCCCCACACCTGTGCTAAGCTTCAACATTTTTTCCTGCCCAACTCAAGCCTCGCGCCTTCCTAGAGATTTTCCTAATTCCTGCACTGTTGGATATTCAGAGGTAGGAAATTTTTAGTCTCTCCTGTTTGTACAAAATAATTAAATGCTTATAAAAGCAACTGCTTCTGCCTGGGTGATGGTGCTGATCATCAAGCCAGAAAAATTACTCCTTGGAATATTACAGAACTGCAGTTTTCAACAGTTTTCAATTTACAAGCCTCCTATTTTTATTTTTTTCTTCCAAAAGAGGTATGTATCCTTGTATAGGGAATTTAAACCCACTGACAATAGGCTTGCTTCTGTTAGCTGTTTTTCGTGGACCTCTTGGAGTATTCTGCAGAGTCCCAGAGGTACACAGACCACAGGCTGAAAAACACTGTTGCAAAGGGAAAAAAAAGAGCACAGGTTTAATAGCATTGTCTCATTCTCCCGAGGCCTTAAGACTGCTGCCTTCCTAACGCTTGTTCTGCAGACCCTGGCTCTGAGGATATGGAATATGAGACACAATCTAGATGTTCACCTGCCAAGGGAGGAAAATCCTTTCCCTTCCCAATGAGACACAAGTATTGGCACAGGAGGTCACTAAAACCGAGTGTTTGCTGCTGTGGTGATGTGGGTTCGAAAAAGACAGATGTGTGTGAAACAGGATCCTTCATTCCATGAGACCCCACTGTACTATAAGAAAGTCACGTGGGAACACTGACACAAGTGGAGACTGTTCAGTTTTGAATTGCAAAAGACATGGTTTGCTCCCCTTTGCCCTCCCTGCAAACAAAAAAGGAAGGGAAAGAGACGTGTCCCTACCTGGTGTTGATGGAAAGCACATTTCAGCTAATCTAGAGGCATTTCTGAGCTACAGCTTATGGTAATAATGCCACAACTACAATCCCTGATTGTTAGAATCCCCCAAAGACACTCATGAAGAGTAGAGCTCAGCCTGAGCGTGGTGAAAGAAATGCAATCAACAAAGTTGCAGACTTTCAGACATTTTATTTCTATAAGGGCTTGGAGTGGATTTTGCACTTAAAGGTTTGGTTTGTAACCACTTAGTGCTCCCTTTAATCACTGGAGGGAATGAAGATGAACTACATCACTTCCAGGTCTAGTTCATCTGATTCCTTCAGATGTCTTCTGTAAGATAAATCCTACACTCCTTGCGCCTCTGCCTCCATGGACTGCAAAGAAATGCAGAATATTAACACGGTGCAGAGAACTACATTGTAGGCACTTCCGCCCGGACAAATGAAACCCACCCCTCATGTTTAACTAGCTCTGATTCAAACTTTTGGGTGGAATAGCAAAAAATGCGATGCCTTCATCAAAGAAAACATCCATTCCTGTAATCAACTTTGCAGACATTATTTTACTTTCCCCACAGATGAATCACTGAAATAGGAGCTGCAGGCCAAGTACCTCAAGCAAGGCCCTTTAGGTCACGAGTCATAGTTGGACTGTATTCTGTGATGGGCTGTGGCAGTTTTGGCAACTGGGAGAGAAAAATCCAGCTACTACTTATCTGGAGCTGGAACAAACTCCTGTATTCTGGGCTTGCATTTGAAGGGGATTAGGATGAAAATGCTGAAGAACTCAAAGCCAGATGGCTGAGGAGTAGAGACTGAGCTTATTCAAAATGAAAGCCTCCTGGGACCATGCAGGGAACTGAAGTGGCTCAAGAGTCCAGTGACTTTGGTATAATCAAAGAAAATCCTGCTTCAAATCAATTACTTAAGTATTTTGCCTTGGTCAAAAAAAAAAAAAAAAAGGCATTTTAATAAATTCCAGTGTATTTCTGCAGCACATAGACTATAGAAGGGTAGCTAAGATAATAATTAAATTATCAGTAAAAGGATAAAGCAAGAATATGTGGAATAGTGCAGGTAATGGTTGTCATTGCCATTGCATAGATTATGGCAGGTGTTTGCCACTAAGCAGAACAGTGGTCAGTTGTCAGATGACCACTGACCATGGCATTGTCATCTGAAACCCAAGAACTTTCCAGCACTTAAAAAACAGGTCTCAAAAGCTCCGTTTCAACAACAACTTGTTTTTTTCAGTAGCCAAAGCCCAGGCCACGTAACCGATTTTTTTAGGCCATAAGGAGTCATTGTGATAATCAAATTACATCTCCTGCATTACACAAGCACAGAACTTTTCTCTGACACTCCCACAGCCAGAACAATGACATGCAATTCACTTAGATCTTGTATGGAATTTCAGTTTATGATATTTTGCCATTTCAAAAAGTGAGAAGGGCACAAAAATGTAATGAAAAGCAAGCCGGACATATAGTAAAGCTGTTCAGCATTCATAGAAATACTCCCTCCTCCCTGGTACAGCATCCAATACTGACTTAAAGATTCCAAGTGATGGAGGTTTAAACAACCTTAGGCAATGCTTTTGGTGTGATTTTCTCCTCAGGGCTATTGTATTCTTGCCATGACTTCCCCACTGCTATTTTTTACATGGTAATACGAAATTTTTCTTAGAATTCTCATGCCTGGATCTGTATTTGAGAGTTTGACATAGTTGCAAAATCTCTTTGCTCTGTCTGCCCCCTTCATTATTCTTGCCAAAAGAAGTACTTCTCTGTGTAGGTCAGAGTTGCTGGAAAAGCAAATCCTCATTTTTTGACCATTGGTTTTATATTTATTCTTTCTCTACTAGGCATGAAACCCACCACTTTTTTTTTTTTTTTTAATAGATAATTCTAGTTTTATTTTCTTAAGAAAGAAGAGTTGTGCTCTCATGGTGTCTGTGGCTGTAGTTTGGTGTGCATTTGAAGCGGGTGCTGCCAATGTAAAGACAAAATACTTGCACCCCCTCACCCCACTCCTCCTGGCCACCCACTTCTGCCTGTGCAGGGTGGGTTCATGCAGCCTTGCAGCAAAGCAGAGTGGGGAATGGTGCTGGCTGAAAAAAAGACAAACCATGAAGTCTTATTAACCCAAACCTAATACCTAAACCCAATCCTTCACACATTTTTAACTGTGATGAGTTCACCACCCAGCTGTGTAAATACCTGTGCCAAGAACGACCAGAGGAGCAATGGGCAGCCTTGCAGGGAGCACAGAGGGAGAGGGATGCCGAGTTTTCCAGTGGACAGCTTAAAGGGTCACCAAAGCACTCCATGTGTGCATGTGTTAATCAGTCTTCGCTGTTGTCTCCCTGTCTAGCTCTTAAATCTGTCTGGTCACCTCCACCAAACCTTAGAGCGGGGCTGAGGACTCAAATACATCAAGTTCCTACTTCTCACTCCTCAGAAAAGGGGAGAGATCAAAGTCAGAGACTCCTCAGGGAAGAAAAACCACAGTGTGAGCTCAGCTCTTATCAGCCATCAGAGAATCCACTTGTCCAACCACTTTCAGAGACACTGATGTTATTAGTCGCCAAAGCATCCACACTGGAGGGGTGCAGGAAGCCTGAATTCACAAGTTCCACTGCTCACTGAGCAACTTATTTGATTTACTAGCTTTTATTCGACTGTTTTGGGGTCTCCAAAGAATCTGCAGTGCTGACTGTACAAGAACAGCTCTCTTTGGCATTGGCAAGTAATTAGAAGGAAAAGAACCAGAACAGCCTTTAAAACAATCAAGGCAGCTTTTTGATCCAGGACCTCCAGAAAAAAAAAAAAAAAAAA
>VXAY01005172.1:30976-64588 GCA_013399855.1 Oxyruncus cristatus
AAAAAAAAAAAGAAAAAAAAAAGAAAAAACTCACTTTCAGCCTGTAGGAGGAGAAACACTTTCCAATCTGCCACACACACTCACCCTATCACCCATCTCAGGTTTGGTCATAGGGGGCTTGGAAAAATGTTAATCCCCTTCTCAGTGTTAGGCTGAGTTTCACCACTGAGTAGCTTTTCAAATTCCTAGCAAAGTGTCCTAGGGCTCGACAGCCACTTTGCAAGGAGCTTCTCACCCTGAATAAAAGTAGTGGTGAGAGTTTATTACCCTTCACAACCATCCTGTGCATGAGTGGGAGCAAAGGAAACCCCCTCTTTGAGGAGGGTTGGAGCTCCCACAAAAATTTCACCTGAGCCTTTCTGTAAACACACACACTGAGTTTGACTTAAGAAAAGAGGGAAGAGGGAGGACTTTCTCCAAAAAAATAGAAGAATACTTACTTTTTAGTGCTACCACTACAAGCCACAATTTCATTCAGCTTAATATTCTTTAGACCTGTCCCATTTTGTCCTGCAGAGGTCGGTCTTGCCTGCAACACACTGCAAACAGCAGGTCTGTTCCTCTCTCCTAAAACAGTTGAGGGATTAGGAGAACTAGAATTTGGGAATGTTTTGTCTGTCCCTCCATCCCCCTCCCCCGCAAAAAAAAAAAAACAAAAAAACCTTCCTTTAAGTTTCTCTCTAAAACAGAGATATGCATTGTTTTTACAAGAGAAATGTTCTGAAATAAAGTTCTGAAAAAATACAAGTGATGATGATCTGGTCATCCTCCCAAATTATATCATCTATCCCAAGAACTGCAAAAAGCAAAGGATAAATCTTACTTAAAAAAAAAACCCTATGGTAACTGGAGAATAACCTAGTTTTGTTTAAAATATACCGAATCAAGGCTTTTTATTCTATTTTGTAGCCCAACATTTGCACTTGCACTAACCAAGGTCTCTGGGCATCAAATATGAAATAGAGCAAGCACCTAATGTAACCAGCTTTTCTTTCCCATTTTTTTTCAGTGTAACCCATTTTGCCCAAGTTGAGATGTAGCCTGGCTCCTAAAATGGTACTAGAACACAATCTTAGAGGCTACAACATACTTTAAATCCCCCTCTAACTCCACAATTCTCAAATGTGTGACTGCAGACATCTTCTCCTGGCGTTGCGACCCGTGGGTCATCCCTTCAGGAGGAGGAAAAAGAAATCCCATTTCCATAGCAATTAAACACCGAGATTTTCCTTATTTACCCTAAACAATATCTGATGCATCAAGTGCTAAAAGCCCCTTTGCATCTGCAATGTAAGGGGGGGTTCTTATCTCCTCTGTGCCATGAAACACGAGCTGAGAGGCAGCTCCCTGCTAAGCTGGTTTGGAAGGCGATTTCACTTACATTTTCCAAACCAGTTCGACTTTCCCACCGTCTCAGGACCAATCCCCAGCTAGAAGTGTTTAGTGTGGCAGCTGCTTCCTGTGGCATTTGGCCTCCTGAATGCATTCCTTGGGGACTAGGAAAAGGATTTGAAGGAAGTCGGAGGTAGTTCACTTTTCAGCATTTTGTGGTCAGCCTCCTTTCCCTGTCTGCAGCCCTGTCAGGAGGGATCCTCAAATTAGAAGGAAAGAGAAATCCCTGTCAACTTCAGTAACCGGGAAAGGTTACTGAAAGGGGCTCAGATCAGAGATGAACCTTCAGCTCACACTTGTGCAAATTAAGTCGGGGAACTTGTTTAAGACCCAATTGCTGTCAGAGAGAGGACAACACCTTCGATTTTTAGTAGGAAGATTAAGAATTCTTCTGTAGGAACGAAGGCAAAAGTTCACCTGAGGAAACAGGGGGTTTGCCTGGAAGGCAGCAGGGTCCTTTATTTAGACTTTATCCTGCCTTGTGCATTCCTATCTATTGCTTCATATCATCATGTGCTGCTTTGGATGAGCAGTTAATAGCAGCTGGCCTGATTTGAACAACAGCTTGAGATTACCTTTAAACCAAGCAGCAGAAATCCGTGCTACCGTGGATGTGGATGCAGATGACCTGACTCCTACCTATGCCTAGTAACAGGCAGGATTTCCTTGTAAGCTCTCAATACTTTCCAGGTGAAATCACTGAATCCCTGCTGGGGATTACACGTAGGATGGATCACAGAGAAGTAGATTTTTGTCCACAGTTGTTATGTCTCATTACTCTTGTCTGGCAAATGTATACTCTCACCTTTATTTGTCACCTTTCCTGATCTTACGCTTGTAAATGCTCCCCACAAGTTAAAAATATTTCTGAAGTGACTAGTCAAATATATAAAACAGATGCACAGTTGCAGCTTGGGATGAATTAATTCTGTTTGTGTGTGAGCAAGAGTATAAATGTGTGGGTAGATCAGGGAATATATCGGATGAAGCACACCAGCTGATTTTTAAATCTCCAGATCTTGATCACTGTTCCTTTGTGTCTGACTTTCTTCCCTCTTAGGTAGAGAGGGAATCATCGAGGACATTTTAAGAGGTAATCCCATGTCAAGTATTACATTTAAATTTAAATCAAACTTAAGGCCAAAACATATCCAACACTTTCAATTTCCCTTTTTTTTTTCCTGTTATTTGAAGTATAACTTAAAAACAGCCAAATTGGCAGGAATTTTCCTCTAAACTTGCAAGGCAAGGAGCCAGCTCTGCAGGCCTTCTTACAGAGCAGTTCCTGTAACCTTCCCTATCAGCAGGCAGTGCAAATACTGACTGGGATCTGTAGGTGTAAATTAGGCTACCACATACACCACGGCGGATGCTGCATGGGGAGACGCAGGTTCCCTTGGTGTATTTTGAACAACTGTTCTTTGTCTGAGAGTTTGACAACCTGGCCCTATGTCTCACGTGTCAGGGCTACAGTGAGTTTTATGGCACGGCTCAGATCTTCTCAATTACATATATCATCCTGCACTGAAAGAGACAGTGGACATCACTCCTTTAAAAAGGCGAGCAACACTTTTAACTAAATCCTCCCCTCTGAAAACCCGGATTACGTATTCACATCCTCCACAGACAGTGCTTTGTGATAGGAATACTAACACAGTGACCAACAAAGCTGTAATTAATGGCAAAAGGTATGGCTAGTGAAGAAGGTTCTGCATAGCCATATTACCATCTAGGAATCTAGATGAGACATTTGGATCACTAAATATAGTTTGAGGCACCGTATGCAAACCTGTCATCGGTGTTTCCAAAAACTGGAAGTCTCATGCTCAGGACAAGAGCCTCTGGACACTTGACCATGGAGCATGGGGTGCTTCCACATCACCTGCTTTATTACCTTCAGCAGGGCAAGTGTGGAAGTAAATGATGTGCAGGGGGTCGGTTTGGCTCGAGAGAGAACTCGGTCCATTTACCTGATACCTTCTTACAGAGCCCTGTGCATGGGAAGCCCAGATCCGTCGGATGCAGTCAGTCAGTCCATTTAAGTCAATGGAAATTGTCACTGAACCTTGTTGAGCTGTTTCAGGTTTTCAGTTTTAGGTGACTCAGTTTTCAGCCTGCAAAATTCCCTGTTGGTTTATTAATTGTTTCCCGGGAAGATTGTGAGGACGGGTGCGTGTTTTGACATATTTTATGTATGCATGATTTTTTTGCATGTAACACTGGTGAGGACAGGACAGACAAATACCTAGAAAAGTAAAAATAACCATGCTGAACAGGCAATATCTGGTCCTCTTTGTTTATAGTGTTTCTCCTTCATTCTGCATTAGAAAGTAGATGTGACATGGCTGAATGCAGTTTATTTTCTCACATGCTTATTATATAGTTGTGTGTAAATATCCAGACTCATGCAATCTCAAATAATGCATTAATGCCCTTGTAAAAATTCAGCTCTTCTACTTTTCTAAGGAGCCTGCTAAAAGAAACAGCTACAGAGTCAATCTCAGGTATAATTGATTTTTCTTTAGGCTTCAACAATAAAATAGTTGGTGGTCTCTAATGCTACTGCCCTTAAAACATTCCTGGGTTTTACTAGGATAACTCATAAGTCTGGAAAGTCCCACGCTAAGAGTAGCAGCAGCTTTTGTTCAGAAAAATACGAGTTTCTTCTTGTACAATGTTGGACTCAAGGGTGTCTGAACTATGAATGGGTGGCTAAGGGCATAATAGGCAACAGGTTTCAGACTTTTATGGGGAGGGGGAGAAAGGCAGCCCTACATTGTGGTGCTAATGTATAACACTACCTGAAACATGAAAGGACTTCATCCAGCTCCTGTTATACCTGGGCAGGGCGACAGGTATAGCATAGTTGAAGCTCCATTGACTTCCAGGGAGCTGTGATGAGCTACTTTCCCAGATCTGGCATTATATCTACATACTGTTGTCTGTAAGCAATCAGAGAATGCAGAAATTTCTTTAGCAAACTTCTCTATGAAACCATATGAAAATGAAAATACCTGTGCAGAGCTAAAAGACAATTTCTGAAATACGTGGTCATTCGTCCCACTGCAAATGACCAAGTTGTTCCTTTTCTTTGTAAAATGCCTGGAAAATAATGCCATGGGTCACTGTTTCTATGAAACTGCATTACTTCTTGGTTTATTATTGCTGACTGACCTCATGAGCTAACTTTTCAGAGGAGCACATGTGAATTTATTTACATACGTGCCAATTATATTAATAGAAGTTGCAGTGACTCATCACTGCATATTGCTAAAAATCCTCCCTCATCTCATCTTCACAGAGAGACTTCTGCTCCATGTGAATTGCCTCAGCTTACCTTGCTAGAAGTTCACACATCCTTATTATCTTGGGAGGAAAAGTTCACTTTTCTTTCTGGGCTGGCAGACGCTCAGCCTGCCATCCCAGTGACCAGACTGCAGCACCTTGACTTTTTTTCAGGGGTCACTGTTAAACTATAATCCTATTTGGGATTCAAATCCCAGCTCTCTTCCTGGTAAATAACACCTGCTCACTCTTCTCCCTCTGGGTCCTTGTTCAGTGATGCTGTAACACCCCACACTTACACAAGCAATAAGAACACTTCACTCACATTTACATTTTGCATTACAGCAGACATCTCCTTTGCTGTATCATGACATTTGTATAACATCCAGTTTATTGCATAATACTGGAGCTAGCTGGACTTTTTTATACTCCATATAGATAATATTTATTAATTAATAGTTTTTCTCTATCCTCATTTTGTTCTTTCATGTAGCTCTCACATCTTTGTTTTTTTCCCCATATTCCTGCCTTCCTCTTTCTCGATCCCACCTAAATTTTCTCCCCAGTCTTTCTTCTCACAGACTCACTTTTACAAAACACATACTCAGCCACTATCAAACTGAACCAGATAAACCTATAGTGTTTGTATGCAGGCAAAATTAGGCAAAATGCTCAGTCTAATATTAAACACCTGCAAGTAAGAGGGCAGCATGACTCAGAACTTATGTAGGGCTTTAAAAAACTGCTCTACAGTGGCCCGGCACTATTTCAGTGCCCTCTTTTAGTTCGGTATCTTCAGGTAACCTTAGAGGTTTACCTGAACTCACTGTCAAGTGAGTTTTGGCAGGAACACCTTGATTAGAGCTCATAGATGTTAACTGAATGGTGCGACATAATCGATTTGTTGATGCCACTGCTTTTAGCGGAATATTTGAGACAATTTTACTTTCTTGTAGAAGTGAATCAAAGAAAAAAAGTGCTCCCCACCTTAAAGCACTTTTAGTCAAAGTAGTGATCGTTTCCACTTCTGTAGTCATGCAAAGGGGCAGAAAAGGGCGACAATTTTTGGCACAAAATTGGAGGAAACAAAGGGTGTAAGTGTTGCCATCCAGGACCATCATGGAGCATAACTATGGAGCCTGAGAGAGCTTAAGGAGCTTCCCCCAAGAACTCAGAGATCACATCATGGAGCTGAGCTCCCTGAGCTGAACCCAAGTCCCAGGCTAGAGCTTTATCCATCCCTCCACTCAGGCAGTTTTACCGAGGTAGCCTCAGAGGTGTCCAGATTCTGCCCTGGGGTATGTGTTGGCCTCATTAACTTACTCTAAATAGGAGCTGGAAGAAGAACTCAGCCCACAGCAACCAAGATTTATGGACTGAAAATGCCACATACTTTGCTTTTTATTCAGCGAGAAAAAAAAAAAAAAAAAAAAAAAAAAGGCTTGAAACAAGCTGAGCAAAGCAAATGGATCAAAACTGCATATTTTTCATTCTGAAAACAAGAAAATATATACACATGAACATAAAAAACACAGGTGCCCAAGCACTACAGTTGCCTCCTAAATCTGCTATAAAGCACCAACAGCTATGTTATACCTGTCTCCAGACAGATACATAAATTAATGGTGGGGGTGTTTTTAGCAGGAAAAAGTCATCTTAAATAAACTTTTTTTTTTTTTTTCATTTTTTCCCCTAAGGCCCTGTGGCCCTTTTACTTGAATTAAGTGTGTATAGGTGCCATGCTCTTTGAACATAAAACTGCACAGCAGTTTATTCTCGACAGGAAAGGAAAAGCTTTGGTTATGCTGCTTTCCTAATATTTTTTGCAGTTTATGGAAAACTCCCATAAACAGAGTACAACACAGTAAGCTTTCTCTGCTAATATGCTGTCTAGACTCCTTAAAATATGAGTTCTCCTTGCCTACCGTGTATCATGGCTTAAACTTTTGACCTTGTTTCTTTTCCCTTTGACCACTTCACAGGTTTTGACCCTTTTCAAGCATTTAATACCCAAATGGCATGTCACCAGAGCTGCTGGGGCTATTAGAACTCTTAAAACCTCTCCTTTATTGTGAAGTTGAGAAAACTGGCTGCTGTCTAACACAGAAAGTTAGAAAATATCTTCCCCCTTCACACAGCCCTGAACATACAGCACCTTCCCAGGCTGGGCAACGTTGATCCACGATAGAAGTGACAGCAGGCTCTTCTGTAACACCATCACATACGTGCTAGAAGGGGCAGAGGGTTCGTCATGGAACCACACAAACACTGGGGCATTGTTAATGCATGCCTTTGATTTCTGTCTGTGGCCCCCAAGTCGAGTGATCTGTCTTGTTGGCACCAACCTGACTATTTTTAAATGATGTAGCAGCTGGCTCAACACATACTTCAAAGATTTATGCTTGTGTCACAGAGCCCTCTCACTGAAAGGGAAACTCTGGAGTAGCTTCTACTCACTCCATACACAGAGACAGTTGATATACTTTATCCCAGGCCACCACAGCATGGATTTTAACTAAGAGAGAGCAGTGAGTTATATAAGGGAAGGCAAATGCAGAACAGCAAAGCCAACAGTGAAACATCTGAGGGTTTCAACAAACCTTGAATTTGTGGAAGTACAACTCATAACTTCGGAGTTCTCACGCTGCAGAGTCAGGTAAACTCCTGGTGGGCATTAAGTGCAGGAAATCAGCTTCCTATGAGGTGAAATACAGAAATGGAGTTAATTCCTGCACTTCCAGAGGGACATGGGTAGACACTCACCCACACGCGCTTAGATGTGCTCATGTTTCAGTAACAGAGCAGAAGAGCCACTCTGGAGGTCACTGTGCTATTATAAACAGGTATCATTTTATGAAGGATACCTGTAAACCCCCCTGCCTGATGCAGAACCACAGAACATTTCAGATAAGCTCTCACATGCTGGCACTAACAATTACCAAAGATACTGTTCTGCACAGAGACACTCACTTGGCCTACAAAGCCTCTCCATTACAAATAGTCTGAGTGAAATCCTGTGGTTAGCAGTCATTCCAGAAGTGGCTGATCATTCTTGCCTCCGCAGAGGTCTAGAAATCCAAAGATCCAGAAGGGAATATTTTTCACTACTGAGTAGAAAAATATATGTAATTCCTGGCAGCATTTTCCTGGCTAACCCAAGGTGGACTCTCTTATGAACTGAAGACCCGAAAAAGCACCAGTGGTGTCCCTATACAAACAAGAGAAGCCAACCCAGTACAATCTGTATATTTAGGCCTATTGTGATGGGACAGGCACTTACTGAACAAGCTTGAAATGTGAATCCCATCGTAACAGACCCGTGTTGATGGTGGGGAGGTGGTGGTGGTGATGGTGTCCTACTGCTCTTAACAGTCACAAATTGCTCTGAGTTTATTGCAGCTCTGGTGCCACAAGGGAGGACCTCCCTGCCCCAAAAACCTGAGAGAAGAGAAATAACAACCCCAGCTGACTTCTGTCTGGGTTAGCTATGACTCCACTGTGTCTTTAAAAGCAATTTTTAGTGTAAGGAAACAAAACTGGGATATCTTTATCTGGAGAGCAAAGAACTAACTGATCGAATGAATTCGTGGCAACTTGACCCCTTCCCCCTGTCACCACATGGCTGAACTTGAAACGCTGACTTCAAGAAAGCTGCACAGACCATGATGCAAATCCCTGAGCCCAAGAGAGTTTAGCCAAGACTGAAGTGGGATGTGCAGTCTCTCATCTCATTTCTCAATCCTCCCCCCCAGAATAAGGCAACAGGCTCTCTCCATCCAGTTTACTGCTGTCTGGATGGAGAGGGAACTCCATCCATGCTGGGACGGGGACAGGCCATCCTGAATTCAGAAATTCCTTCTGTTGTGGAGGTAGCTCTATAAATTCCTCTAATTTTGCTCCTTCAACTGCTCTCTAAGCTGTTTCCTGTGCTGTCTGGTTCACTGTCCTAGAACAAATGACTTTTAAAAGAGATGTTTTGTTAAAATGTCCAAAATCAACTGGTGCTCAAATGCCTGGATTATGGAAAAATTTTAGCAGTGTAAAAAATTAAACCACAGGGAACGTGCATTATAGGGGATTTTTCCTCCCTCTCTTAGTCTTATTGTAAGGTTGATATTGGACTCATTTGGACTTTTTGGTGAATTCCTCACCCAAGTCATCTCTAGGATTTCTCAGGTACCTATACTGGTGATCACAGATCAGCATTACTGGGCAGTGTGTACCTGAAGGGCACTCAGACCCAGCAGCATTCCCTTCCATGTTCTCCTGTTCCAAAAGCATTTTAGGTTTCTTTTAGCAGGACTGAGATTCCTATATACATTATCCGAGCCTCCAGTCTGCCAGTCAGCCACAACTCTCTCTCCTTCATTAGTGACTAAATAATCTTTCTTGTCCACATCTGTTCAGATCTCACTGTTTCAATGACTAAGATTTAATATCCAATCTTTGACAATATAAGCAAACAAATCTTTAGTTTCTGCTCTTCCCTGGCCACAGTTCATGTCAGGCTTCCTCTGTGGCAGAAAGGGAAATCCAACTCCTCTCTTTTCTCGTGGAACATGTTTATCAGGTACTTTATACTCTTTCTTTTTTTTCCCTTTTACAGTTTAGGAGGTTCCACACCAGAGGATCCAAAGTAGCTGCTGGGGCAGCAGTTCAGGCAGCTTTCCTCCTCTCTGCCTAAACAGGAGTTTAGCTCCTTCTCAACAGCCTATGGGTCAGAAGCACACCTTGCCCACCACCCTTCCTCTGGGCTGGCTACTTCTGGGGCTGGTGCAAGCCCTTCCCTGGCTTCAGAGCAAGGGAGTAATTCCATAAAACACATTTTAAATATGTGTGTGTATATATATATATATATATATGCACACACATACACACACATTTATCATCCATATGGCTGCGTCTCAGCTTTATTCAGGCTTAAGCAAAAATCCTTCTAATCTGTATCAGGCACTGTAAGTGTCACCCCTGTGATGTTTTAGTGCCTCACAGTCTCTAATGTTTTTTAGATAATATAGGAAATATTAGCCAAAAGCCTTTGAGAACAACAGGAATCTTTTCGTCAACCCCTTGTGTTTCAGATCAGGACCTGAATTCTTGGTCTAAGCCAAAATCTGCATGTTGTCCTCTCTCTTTTCACTCTGATTCTCCCATGTCTCCCACAATTCCCTGCCTTTCTTACAACATCTGGTAGAGTTTTTTATGCATCTTTATCTAAGGGCTGAATTAGACACATGACTTTTAAATTGTTTAAAATATTGTGACATCTCCCAACCTACTCCTAAATCCTACAGATAGGTCGAATCATCTGCTAAGATCTGCTCAGTGAGTCTCACTCTACTGTTTTCTTGTCCCTAAATGTGCAAAACAATTATGTGAAATGGAAAAAACTTATAATTAAATTACAATTAAAGCTTAAATTTGTGGTGCTGAGCCAAGGAGATAAGTAGCAAACCAAATGTGATTGAGGAGTTGATACTCTCTGTACATCTCCTTGGTATTCTTGTGTGCATTTTTACTCATATATCTCAAGAGCCAACACCGTAGTGATACAGATTTCAGGCATGTACTGGATATGTGCACACCATAATATTGATACATTTATAATGATCTTCATATGGAAAAATTCTAGCAAGTTCAAGTGATTCACTAAGATTTTGTTTAGGTATTCATGTCTGAACCGGAAACTCTCCAGAGGGTCATTTGCTTGTTTGATAAATCAGAGGAGAACACATTTTTATACAAGTATTTTAATACAGGAAATATGAGTCTAGTCAGTATCTTTCCAAATACATGTGTCTGAGTGGTTTTTGATGCGAAATGCTGCTTAATGTCTTTTAAAGTACTATTTAAACAACTTCACATGAGCAACTACCAATCAATATGTCTCCCATTTTCCAACACTGACAGACCAATGCTAAATAAATGTTTTTCAGAATCGCATAGAATGAATGACCCCAAAAGAAAGTGGAAGAGGAAGAAAACAGCAACAAGGCATTATTTAGAATATGCAGTACCCCAAAAAATGTAAATGGTCACCTCTAGTTTAGCTCTCTAATGGAAAAGAAATAACATGAAATTGGGCAATTACAGACCTTTTCCTGAGGTATGACTCAGCCTGCTGCATTTTGTGAGGGCTGGCAGGAATGGCACTGGGAGGACTGAGAAGTGTCCACGCGGGTCAGAAGTGACTGATTTATGACAAAAAGAAGGGTGTAGCCGGAGAGTAACTTCTAACAAACGCATCTGAAAATGAGCTGCAAAGAAATGATAGATTGATAGCAAAGAGCAGGGCCCCCAGGAAATGCTGAGATTTGAAAGCTTCCATTTAACTCTGGTTTAATTCTGGTTTGAGTGGAACCAGCAGAGGGAGAGGAGGCTTTTCACAGAAACCATATTTTTATATTGTAATGTGCAGAGCAATTCAGACAAAGAGTCCCAAGCATCTCAACAGAGGAAATCGAAGACAAAGCTGCTTGCCAAACATCACAAGCTACTCTTGCAGGTCTTTCCTTTCAGAAAAATAAAGTCTAAGCCTTTTGGCAGCATGGCTTATCAGGAGGATTTCTGAACACCTATCCATCTGTGGGATGAGAAGTGTGGTCTATAATGCAGTAAGCCACATGTGTGGGAGTAGTCATTCTATGTGTTGGATGTTGATTTTTTTTGAGCACCAAAAATGCTGATCAAAGGATAGAGAAAATGATGGACAGACACTTAAACAGCTCTGACTGTTCTGTTCATCAAAAACAAACAGAAGTCTGAAGAGTGATTTAATGACAGTATTATGAGCCTCTCCACCAAAATGACAAATACCGATGGCTTTCTAACCCCTTTCAGGATGAGAGAAAATGGCCTCAAGTTGTGCCAGGGGAGGTTCAGGTTGAATATCAGGAAAAATTTCTTCACAGACTGGGTTGTCAAGCACTGGAACAGGCTTCCCAGGGAGATGATGGGGTTACCATCCCTGGAAGTGTTCAAAAAACCTGTGACTATGGCACTTGAGGACATGGTTTAGTGGTGAACATGGTGGTGGCTGCTGGGTTGATGGCTGGACTTGATCTTAGAGTTCTTTTCCACCCTTAACAATTCTATGATTATGAGGAAAGGAATGGTGTCACAAAAACCCATAGGCAAAACAGTGTTTTAACTCTTGAAAGGAAATATTGAACGGATAATTGCAGGGACTCATCACCAAGGACAGAGAGAGGCTTTCTGCCACTTCATATGTTCAGATCAGGACATGGTGCCTTTCTGGAAAAGGGATTCCAGCCAAACCCAGTGTAGCCTTGTGCCAAACTCAAATTACTGGTCTCAGAAGACAACTACCCTCAGTAAGTGGATTACTCTTCGCTAAACTAGACTACATAATCTAATGCTGCACTCTGACCCTAAATTATCTCAGTCTCAAAGTCTTTATTTACCCACTTCAATGACTGTGGATACAAACAGTAACGTTAAATTAACGTGCCTATTGAGATTTATATTAGCATATTATTTCTGGGTTGGAAATGCCTCAATCTGGTTTAAAGGAGCACTTCAGTACACATTAAAGTTCCACTGAACCCACCAGGACCCACTCGCACGCCCCAGTGTGCATTCCTGAAGCACACCGCAGAAAATAAAGATATCCATGTACAGTGAAATGCATAACACTCGACAACATAGCATCCATGCTTTTCCCTTTTCCAGTGTTCTTTATGTATACACTTGTTACTTTAAAAATCCTCTCTTTCCAACTACAGGTAGTTCCAAAGTAAGGACAAAATGGCATAATGGTGTTGCTGTTCACTGTGATACATGTGGGACCAGTTGTGCTGCCTTTTGTTGCAATTGCTCAGCATTTGCCATTGCAATGTCCTGGTTTTGACTGCTTATATTTTATGAAAATGCAATTGCAGCAATTTCTCACATATTTCAGAAGTCTCGGGTTGAATATTTGGGACCTCTTAGAAGATTTGTTTACTCAGAACGAAGGAGTTGTCTCTTTCAAAAAAAGAGGGCTGGGAGAAACGTACTGATTCTTCCCTGTTAAAGCAATTTTACTGTCTTTTCAGTGAATGGCTGTTGTGCTTCCTTTCCTTCTGATTGGAGAACTTGAGAGCTGGTAAGTTGTTGGAAAGTGTTCAACCCCCCAGCAAAAGTAGAGGGCAGCCTGATTCAAAAGTAGAGGGAGTGAAACTGCTCTGGGCAAGGGCAGAGGGAACGAGATGCATGGGTCAATTTTTGGAGAAGGATATACTGGAATAATTAGCCTGGAAAGAACAATAGGGTCAGATTAAGATTGCACAACTACCCTGGTTTGGGTGGTTTCGGAGTTCTGTGTACCCCATTTTGCATCTGTGATGTTGTTCTTCCACTTTGTTTTTATATGAGATGCCTCAGCACGACCAGTATGTACTAATGAATTGTCCTGAAGTGGTGACAATCTGCTGTTCCAGACATAAAGCTCTCCCTCCTTGGCAGACAAACATCAGAACTTACTTCCCTGACTATTCTTCCCTCTACTTTTACTTAACATTTTTTCCTCTCCAGCAATCTTGAGGGTCCTTCTTCCCACCTGCCTGGACCTTTGTTACTTTCTCCCATTTTTCTTGACATCTTCGGTCTGTGTCCTTGTAACTTCCATGTGTATTTTACAACCGTTCTTACACAGCTTGCAAGTGAGAGTAGTCCCTTTCCAGATCAGTTCTTCAGGCTCCCCGGTGCCTTTTCTCATTTCACTTGTCCTTTTCCTTTGTTATTGTCTAGATTTTTCTAATTGTTCTCCTTGTTCTATTTTTTAAGGGTTTTTCTTTTCTCTGGCAGTATTTTCTCTGTGTCCTATCTACTGATTCCCTACCCTATTAATTTCTTCTAAATTCTCATCTATCCTCTTCTGAAACCACTAAACTTTTTGCATCCGTAACATCCTTTGGTAGGGATTCCACAACTCTGTCACCATTGTGTGAAGAAAAACTTCCTGTTGTTTTTACCCTGGCTTTTACTAGCTCTGTGCCATGGTCACTAGTTTTTGTACTGCAAAAATCACAGAATGGTTTGGGTTGGAAGGGACTTTGAAGATCATAATTTCCAACTCCATTGCCATGGGCAAGGACACCTTCCACTAGATCAGGTTGCTCCAAGCCCCATCCAACTTCCAGAGAAAAGACAGTGAACAGTTGGTCCCTGGTGCTCTAAACCTCTGTCATACCCCCACTCCTAATCTGTCCCCTTTCCAGATTCAATAGTTTCTCATATGGAAGTAATTCCAAGACTTTGATCATCCTGTTTACCCTTTTGGAACCTTTTCTAGTTTACTATATCCTTTTTTTCAGATGAGGGTGCAGAACAACACGTTATTTGAGGTGTGGATGAACCATGGCTATAGAGAGCAATTAAATACTTTTTGCTTTGCTTTCTATTCCTTTCCTAACCATTCCCAGCATTCCATTTACTTTTTTTTTTTTTTTTTTCTGGTGGCTTCTGAGCTCTGAGCTGATGTTTTCATTCAAGATTCACTCTTTAGTCGTAAGAGTCAGCTCAGAGCCCATCATTTTATAATGAACCCAGAGTTGTTTTTCCCCACATGCATCACTTTCTGTTTATATACACTGAATTTCATCTGTCATTTTATTGCCCCGTCACTCAGCCTCATAAGGACCTTCTGCAACCCTTCACCCTTCACAATCCCCACTGTTAAAAGCCAACAGGAAGCCTGTGGCTCCTTTTGCTCAGGGAAGATTAGCAGGGTCTGAACAATGCAAGGAGGCTCATCCTTGGACGAAGCCGGCTGGATCAGCTGCCCTCAGACTTCCCTCAGGACAAACTGGGCGCTCTCAGGGGATGCTGGGCAAGAGCCTTCAGGTGAACAAGAAGATTCCTTAGCTCAGTTCTCTGCAGCCTTCACCTAAACAGGGCCTGAAAGCACGGGGATATGAGGGTGGGGAGGAGCAAGGCAGGCTTACCCTGCACAGCTGCACATGGTGCTGCAGAGTTAGACTGGCTATGGTACAGCCACACGTCTGCTAATGTCAGCTCATAAAAGCCAAAAAAAAAAAAAAAAAAAAAAAAAGAAATCGCCTTTGGTTTAAAGTTTGCCCCCTCTGTGCCCCCCCCTCCTTTTTTTCCCCTCTCTGCTTCAAAAGAAAGACAGGTTTGAGTCTGACTCTGAAGCACCCTCTGCTACAGTATGTGCCATTTACTTTAGTAAGGCTGATTAAGTCATGCATTTACAAGTAGACCTTCCATCAGAGCTAATTTAAAGCAGATGTTCTGGGTTCCACAGCCAGGGAGGCATCAATCTGGGAATTGCAAGGGTCTCTGTAAGAGCACTGTTTTTACTGCACTTTATAGAGCACTGGGAGGAGGTTAATTGGTGTAAAAGTTTAATTTCAAATAAGGATCCCCTTTTAAAGTTGCATATATGCATATACTTTTTATGGAGCGTTATATTACAAAGTCGAAGTGGGGGAGAAAAATCATCCAAAAATATTTCAGGATCAAAGACACCCAACCTGTCAAATGCTAAGATATTTTTATGAGGAAATAGGACTCACATTTTCTCCAGAAGACGCAGAGAGAAGTAAGGAGTGGAAAAATATTTAACTAGATTCCATGGTATATTAGAAGAAGGAGGGAAAAAAAAAAAAAAAAACACCCATGCCAATATGCTGGTCTCAGAACTTTCTGGCTTGGCTTCCACTGCTGAAAATATTGGCAGGAAAATGCTTTGCGCTTGGAATATTTATTAGTAAAGCAACAGATTCGTACAGTTTAACAATAGAGGGAGGATTCAGAATCGTCCGTTTGCTCCGTGTTCTAACTTTCAACTACTTTTGGTTTTTATATGCGAGCCAGAATAACTATAATTATCCCTTGAAATGATCGTCAGCACTGGCTTAGCATAATTGTATTATTTGATTAATTGTATTGCCTATGGAGGGGTTATAGCCTGTTTCTTACACTGAAAACTGCACAGGCTACTCCCAGAGGGAAGACCAGTCTTCTGATGAAGCTTAAGTCATTTAGATTTACATTTTATACTTATTAGAAGTTATCAGATTTTTGCCTTTAACAAAGGCAACAAAAGAAACTGGATTTACTGTGAACTTCAGTCTGGTTTTGTAGGTAATGCAGGCTATGCCAGTATTCAGCTCTAGAAAGGTTCTCTCTCCCTCCCTCCTTCCTGAGACAGAATCTCAGTAGATTTTGCTGCTCTTCCTGCCTTGTGTTACAGGAGGACCTATGGGCCTTGGCCAAATTTGCTTAGCACTTTCCAAACCGTGGCCTTGACAAAGCACCTTAGGGTCTACCAGGGGTAAGACAGATAAAGACAGGCCTATAAACCCTTCCTGCAAAGGAGAAACAAGTATTCAAGTCTGTAGGTAAACTACACCTGGAGACCTCATACACGCTTCTTGCCTCCCAGTCTAGAATCGCAGTCACAGCAGGTTCAGGTTTTGTTCCTGATGAAGATTTCTCATGAAACAACAGCACAACATGACAGCTCTTATCTGTTACTTCTCGGCTGTTTCCCGGCTATTCAATGCACAGAGCCATTCCAGACTTGCATGACTGAGGGACATTTTGGGGGAGTTTAGCGTGGAGGGTCATTTCAGGCTTTCTGGGCTGTAACCTGCAGGCTGAGCTCAGACAAGTCCTGTACACCGAGGGCAAGGCACACAGCCCTGGCCCTGTCTCATGATCCTCTTCTCCTCCTTGGCAAGGACTGTATCTCAGGCAGCTGCAGCATTGTGCTGCAGCAAGACCTCCGTGGTGGTGGAGGTGGTGTTTGAACCTGCTACGTGAGATCCATGTCACATCACCCAGAATTCCCACTGAGTTCCTCACCTCTGCCCCTTCTGTCCATGAGTGGCACTGTCTGTTGATACAGGAAGGGCGCTGTCTGAGCTCTGTGCAGCCCAGGAACAAGAAATGTGTGGCACCTGGAAAGGCGAACGGAGGATTTTGCTTTGGAGGATTTCCACCAGGAGCTGGGGCTGCAGACGTGCAGGATGTTTCCCAGACAGCAGAACAGTGCAGGTGGTGTAACCACTCTGGTTAATGGGCACTTCTATCTCGGGTAATGAGCTGAAGGGGCTGGCAGGATTTTATTCCCCACATTAAGGGTAGCTGTGTAGAAGAACTCAATCCTCAGAGCTTTTATGACTGGGAAGAGCACAGCAAGCCCATCATTAAATATGTTCTTTCGAAGGGCAACTCAGAAAGGTATTGACATGATGAGTGAAGTTCCTGTGCAGGGTTTGCACCTACTCTTTATAGTCTAGTTTAGTGGAACACAGAGACCTGAGTAGGCTCTGTGCCCGAGGAAGAATATAATCCTTCAGGGGATATGGAACTAACAATCTCATAATGTATTGAAGCCAAAACAGGCAGAGCCCACTGGGCCAAATGCATCCCGACTGGAAATCCCGCAATTTGAGAAGGCTGCAACACACATGAATTAAACCCAATGCATTTTGAATTTAGAATAGATGCCAAGTAGTAACCATTCCCATGTGAAAACAGCAAACATAACTCCTTGAGACCAGCATTTTCCAATGAAGTGCATGAACTAAAGGATTTTTTTTTTTTTTCTTTCCAGGTTAATAATGCAAAAATAAATGAAAAGCAGGAAAACTTGACAAGTGCTACAAGAACGCGCATTCTACAAAGACATCAATCTCCATCTTCTCTGGCTCCCTTTTTCAACACCTTCTTCCTCATTAATCTCATTTTCAAAGTTCTGAGACAAGTTGCTGCCAGGCCTGATTTCTTTGCCAAGCACGGTTTTTTATACTACGGTCATTTGGAACAGGTATTGCAGTTTTGTGAAAATACAGGGAGACTGCCCAAAAAGCAATTACTACCCACTTTATACAAAACAGCAGTGACTTCAAGTTCCTTACTTTTGCTTTGTCTCCAAAATTCACCTCGGAAAAGATGGCTTCCAAATTCCATGCAGCAATTTTTCAGTCCCCCAAACGCAAACTGTGAGGTCTTCCAGTTAGCAAATACTGAATTCTGGAGTCAGCTTTTCCAAAGAATCTTTTGGAGCACATCAGAGTCCTCCTGACTTAAAAGGCCCTTTTGCTTTAGCCTTTATTGACATCAGTAGGTCCCTAGTAACTTGGGATCTCTGCTGATTTTAAGCCCCAGACTTGCAGTTCTCCAAATACCTCTTCTCCCAGACAAAATATGAATACTTGCAATACCTTTGAGGCATGTTGCAGTTGTATCTAAACTTGAGATCCCCAAACTCCTGTTCATAAACTTCACATCCTGCAACTGTGAAGGATCAACTGTGTGGAAATGGTTCAAAGCTGCTCCAGGAGAGGTTTAGACTGGATATTAGGGAGCATTTCTTTACTAAGAGGGTAGTCAGACACTGGAACAGACTTCCCAGAGAAGTGGTTGATGCCCCAAGCCTGTTAGTGTTGAAGAGGCATTTGGACAATGCCTTAACAATGTGCTTTAACTTTTGGTCAGCCTTGAAGTGGTCAGACAGCTGGACCAGACAGTCATTGTAGGTACCTCTCAACTGAAATCTATTCTATTCTATTCTATTCTGTCTTTCAAATATTAATATATTGTTGATAAAGACCAAAGTATAGTTTCTCTATTAAGATTTCTTTGATATGGAGTTATCCTGCAGAGGGTATAGAGAAGGGTGAGCCAGTACTATGACTTTCCCAGGGGCATGGAAAACTAAAGACTGGTGTAAGCCAGATGTTCTCTTATTTATGCTGCAGTGAAGGCTCCAAGCTGCCAAGAGTTGGTCAAATCTGCCCAGATGATGGAAGATTTCTCCATCAGAGGTGAAAGATGATGTACTGAGACAGCTTTCAGTCATGACATTCACTGCTCATTAGGGACAACTTGCATTTTATACTAATTTTCAGCTGCTCAAATGTCCACAGGGGACCGAAAACATCTGAACTGCTCATATCTAAGCCAAAACCTGAATATCTGAACACGAGAGCCAGGCTGACCCTGGAGGTCTAACATGATCATTTCCATCAGCTACATCTTTTTCCTTTCTTCATGTACCTGTTACGTGTCTCTAACATCAGTGGGGAACTGCTTGCCTAGAAATATCAGCATGAGTAGGACTTCACAGACAGTGAAATGACTCTTAACTCACTCAATTTTTGTAGTGAAACATGCTAAATAATCAGAAATGCCACCACGCTAGAGATGTGTGCTTTGATCATTATTTTTCTTTCCTCCGTTTCTAAACACACAGATGAGTTTGATGTTCATAAAAACAGGAGACAAAATGCAAGACTCTGTCCTTGGATGCATCTCCATGGATCCTGGGGTCTGGCTGCTTGTGCCAGATGGACTCTGTGCACAACACCCCTTCTAGCTCTGCCAACACATTTCATGCTACCCACTAATTTATGATGTCACTTGGAGCGAAACCCATCTCAATATCTTACTTTTATGATGGTAACTGTGTTGTGAAGCTGAAATAAAAGCAGCAGTGCCCTGGCTTCTCAGGTGGTATAAAAAGGAGAGTTGCATTAGTTTGTGCCAGCTGAGGATGTGGTTCAAGCTGTTTGTGGAGCTTGTTTTTCTTTTTCCCCTGCAAGCTATTTGCTGTAATCTCAAAGACATTAGGAAAATGTTAACACCAGCCAGTTGGGGGCAGGAGGGAAAAATCCCTGAAAATTTAATATAGTTGCGGAGCACTTCTTGTTTTTTCCATTAGCTGATATTCTCAGGTTACCAGAAAGGAATTCATTGTACTTCTCCACATTCACTGCTATTGCAACAAGAGATTGAAAGATTTAGGAATAAATGGCCAGGATGAAAACTAGCAGTGCTTGTGCTGGGGTTTGGGTTAGGGCCTTTACCAATCCAGAGCTGATTAGGCATGTATTTCCCGGTCCTCCGCAATAAGATTAGGAAGTGCAGGAAATTCATTGTCTTGAGCTTGCCACTGCTGGCTTGCCCCAACAGCCATCCATCACACAAAGGACTGACAAGCTCAAACTGTCCATGTCAATCTGCAGCTGCCTTTAATCACATACAGATTTATGAGACACCCCCCTCACCCCCTGTGGAGGTCTAGAAGCTGTGCTTTGTTTTGCCTTGACATACATTTTTCCATTTAAGATGAAGAAGTATGAGTCCTATTAGGCTGCACTGCAGCTAAGAAGCAGAAGGGGTAAAGCTCTGTCTGAAATGGAGGAAATGATGATGTAATTTTGAACCGTTAAGGACTGAGGGGATTATAAGATTTGGAGCAGGATTTGGAAAGTCTCTGGTGTTACGTACAGTAGGGTTATATCGCCTGCCTCCCTATATGGATGGAGAAGACCTTTTTCCTATTTCCTGGTTTGGGGGTTGTTGTTGTAGCTGTGCTGTTCATGAAGCACCATAGCACTTAATACTCCATCATCATTTCCATCATAAACCCTCCTTTCCCTTGAGGGACTACAATGTCACAGTAAATATTTGCTGGAGGGTAAAGCTTGCCCCTAAAGTCTGGTCTCAAGCCTAAGAGCAGCAGGGGCACGAGGCAGGATCAGTCTTGGAAGCTTTCCACCTTCTAGTAACCTTACACTTACCTCATTTTCTAAAATGAACGTTTCTAGCCATTATCAACAACCCCGGACCAAAGGCTGATGCTCCTTTTCCATGGGTTCAGACAGCTCGATGTCCAGTCCGTGCAAGGGTTTATAACCTGGCTGGTGCGGTGGTAGGACGCATGTCCTGGGTGATGCTGGCCGGGCACGTCTCGCACGAGGGGGTCTGTAACACCTCGGCAGGCTCAGCAGTGCCTGGCTCGCCTCCCGACTCGGGTTGGTGCCCTCTGATGCACCGAGCAGGAGCTGTACACAGAGGGAAGAGCCTGGGTTTCCTCACCATCCCCTCGGCCATTCTGCTCTTGCAAAAGATGTCCAAGAGAACAGAGATGAAGTCACTGCCAATTGTGCTGTTGCTCTCCGCTGCTGAGGTCCTGTGGAGAGTTCTTTCAGTGCTGTCTGCCAGCAGTTCTGTGGTTTTTTGGGGATCTCATTAGCTGTTTCCATTAAGAGAAGAAATTAACTTTTTTTTTTTTTTACCCCCATAATCAAAACTCTTTATGAACTCAAATCCTCTTTATTAATCAAATCTAGTTTCTCTGGGCCGAGCAGGAATCAAATAACATCTGGGTGCAACACCTGGTCCTATTGTGATCAACCGCTCACCCATATTCTCTGTGTTATTCTCTCAAGGTCGGGCTCTAAGCACACCTCTGGCAGCAGCTCAGGTCCCTTGGTTTCTTCTCTGTTTGCTGCCTTGCCCACTCTTGCTGCTCCTCTTATCTCCAGACTCATAATTACAACCAGAGGTGTAAACAGTCAGAAATGCTTTTGTTAAGTTTATCATGAAATTTAATTAGTCAGTTACAGATATGTCCATATCAAGTACAAGACAAGGATATCAAGCAAGAATAAGTTGGCAAATGTCAAGAAATAAATTATTTCTTAACCTCTAAGAGCAGAAGTGGTATTTTGACAAGTGTTCCTGCCAGGCTTTAAAGGATAATCAAACCCCCTAAATGCTCTAAACACATGGAAAGTAAGTGCACGTGCAAAAAAGTGGGCATATCCCCTAGTAAAAACCTGATTAAGAAAGTGCATTGCAAATATATTTTCAAAGCCTGTTCTGTAATTACTCTGCTATATGGAAACGCAGCATGAAGTTGTGGTCTGCTCCCACTAGTTTTAATCACAAAGCAAGCAAATAAAATCAGCTATTCAGGCATGCTGAAATAACATTAAGGCCCTGATAAATTTGCAAGTGCAATCACAGTTGCAAATCAGAAGATATTTAAAATTCAAAGAGTCCAATTCAAGAGGCTTCCAAAGATCCGCTTTCTAATCTGTCTCCCAAGTCAGAAAAATTAGAGTGTTATATGCTCTGATAACAACTTTCACGAGCCTCTTATCTGAATAGAAATAGCACAGGGACTGTCTCACTCAGGCAACTGTAAATCAAAACTGAAATGACACTTTTAGTGGAACCTCTGGGATTTATATCAGCTGAAGACCTGGCCATACCATTATGACATACAAGCTGGCCATAAAGACAGCTGTAAATGAATCTTTAAAATGTTAAAAGAGATCCAGCTGATGTTCACAAGGGGTCAGTGATTTACAGGATTCATATTCCTGTATTATTTTTATTATTATTTTATGACAAGGTTCATCTGGGGGCAGTTGAGACTCCAGAGCTCTCCGTAGCTGAGCTGTGCCTTTTGCAGTGGCTAATACAGGACTGAATACTGAGAAAGAGATGACATTTCTATCTATCCCATACCTGGGCATGCATTTAGGCTGGAGACTGGAGTACTTATCCATAGGGAACAGGATATAGCACTGTGCAGCCGCCAGGCAGGTCTGGGGATAATTTCTCTAAATCACAGCAGACTTCAAGGTTCCCAACAGGAGCATTTTGAGGTTACCCAAAAAGAAGTGTTTTCAGCAGCATAAAACACTCTTGGCAGGTACATCCTGCTTGGTTCCTGAGATCCTACTCTGTGGTAACAGGAAACAATCCTGTGTAAGCTAGAGGGCAGCTTGTGTTCATTGTCCCGCATTTCTGCTTGGATTTGTATGAGTCTGGTGATCATCTTAATTAAAACGAGGATCGGGTGACACAAGTACACGCATGGATATGGTATTCTTTTTTGGAAAGGCCAGAAAACCATAATTGCCCAGAAGAAAAATATTGAGCCAAGTCCAGAAGTCCCCTTCGCTCAGAAATATTTCACAAAGACAAAGAGAGTGTCTGTCGAGGGATCACAATCTGTATCCCTTAGCAAAGCTGAAATAATGTGGCAAAGCAGTTAGTGAACAAATATGCAACCAAACCAGTGTTGCTCACCAGTGGCCAAGAACCAGAGAAAATACAGTTTTGACTCTCTTTCTCTTCTCTTTTTCTCTGTGTGCCATCTTCAAAACAATTACAGATAGCCATCCAGCAGAAGATTTCAATGCTCAGGCTGAGTTCTTTTTGAAGACCTCTTGTGCTCACTGCAGGTACCAGAAAGAATGGTGGGAAAGTATCTCAAGATACTTTTAATACTTTGAGAAGTATCTCAGGACACCTTGTAATAAGTGATGCTTTCACAATTATAAGCAGCAGTTGACTGGTAGGCTGAAAACTAGGCTGAAAATGACACTGTGGTTTGCCAAAATTTGTTTTCAATACACAGTAGTCACCTGGATAGATGTCCTGCACCATCAGTTAGTCCTTACACCTGGAAATATTTTGGTCCCCCGTCCCTGAGCGCTGATGGACAGGTGGACTTTTCCCATCCACCTGGAGGGAAACACCCCTTCAATTCCAAATGCATGAAGTGAAATCTGTGAGCTCTGTTCAGTATTGCCATTGCTGGCTTTCACAGGGTTGTTTAAAAGGGCTTTTTCCCATTGTTTTTCCAAGGACCTGCCCAAAAATGTTTCCATCCAAACCACCATCATGCAAGACTCCAGCAGAGGAGCGAAGAACAATAGCACACAAGGTTCCAAGTTCAATAGCAATTTCAAAGATTTCAGCTGTCACAGTTAATAAGTGGCAGTTTCTCTCAGGCCTCCTTTCCTTAACCCATGAAGGACAAGGCTTGGAAAGCTGCTGGTTGAGAGGGCAAGAGAGGTCAAAAGACCCGTTTTGTAACAGCCACAAATTATTAAGAAAGCAAAACTAAAAAATGCAGAGTCTTCCGAATTGAAAATTTCAGATAAAGTGAGATTTAATTCCTATTTCCACTTTTGCTAAAGAAAGAGGCATGAGCCTGAAGGGTGGGGTCAGAGCCTGGATTTTGGGCACAGTTATTTTAGAAAGCTGAACACAGTCCAACTGCAAGCACTTCCCAACTTCAGGGTATTTAAAAAAAAAAAAAAAATCTGTATCCACAGAAATCTGTGGCTTGGGCTTGTTTCTAAGCATTTCTTTTTCTTGCAAAAAACAAAAACCATCATATGGTGCCACTGCAGAAAAACCCTGGGGCTCTGCTTCCTCCCAGGAAAATACTTCGGCATACCTTCCCTTCCAAAAGGGGTGGTTAGATAAAAGTTGGAAAGCCAGAAAAATGGGGAAATTTGATGTTCCCAAACACTGATGGACAAACCACTTCTAAATAACACACCAAATCATCTCCCAGCTCATCTGTGTGAAGACCCCGACACCCTGAGCCAGCACCTCCTTGCAGGCCACGTCAGAGGGAAGCTTCTTCCCTCGCAGCTCAGGGAAGCAATTTTTCCCAGCAGTTATCCACCCACATCATGAGAACTGGTGGCTTCTCCTGCCCAGCACCTCTGGATTGATAAGGCCCAGCCCAGAGCAGGGCTCACAACAAGGGGCAATCCCCATCATGTGGACTTACACAGGCCGAGCATCCCTTGAGCCAGCCCAGGCCTCATGAGAGGGCCGTGTCCCCTTGGTTGGATCAGGTGGCCATGGGCATGCCCCTGGTTTCAGGTTTTATCACACAGTGCACATGTAAGGATTAAAACTTGTCCCCTGACACAGCCAGGGGGACTGTGAGAGCTTCCCCAGGACAGAGCTCAAGAGAGGGTCCAAATGGATGCCAGTGTGACACAGGGAAAGACACGGGATTTCAACCTACTGCATGAGAAAGCCCATTATTTCATGGGAGGTTAGCACCCTGCTGGTGTGCACAGCCCTCTGAGATGGTTATTCCAAAGGATTAAACCTTTGGGACATAGGGAGCATGTTCTGCCACACTCCCTACACCTCACCAGGGCCACCCTTGTGGCCACGAGGGGCCCATCTTTGCTGACCCCATACAACAAAGCACTCTGCTCCCTCTGCTTCCATTTCAATGCATTCGTGTCCCAGGCATGTCAATGGTGTCACAGGTGGCAACAGAACAAAATTAGGGGTTGTCCTGCAGGACACAGCAGAAATCAAGGGTCTATTCAGAATATCTGCACTTTGATGTTACCTGAGATACATCGTTTGTAGTTGCTGGTGGTATTCCTAAGCCTTCTGTCCATCTTGGGAACACCAACAGCTGAAGGGTGAGTAAATCCTCCAGCATAGTTCCGGAGAAAAGAAAGAGGCCCTCACATTCAGGGAGAATGCTTGTCACAGTCCCTCTGTGACAGCTCAGCATTTGAAACGAATGAGGGAGGAAGCTGACAGCAAGTGGAGATCTTCAGGTTCATTACCTTGAATAATTCGCCTGCAGGTGCTGTGCAGGTGGTCTGAGCCCTTAGGCACTGACATGGGAAAAGCCATGGGAAACCTGCATCCAACCCCGCTCCCGCCTCAGCTGCAGCCCTGGGACGCTGGAAAAAAAAAATTCAGATAGCACATTTTAATCCACAGTTATCAGTTTAGGGTTGTTTTGAAAGAGGAGGGGAAAGTCTGATGCCATGGGGGAAGTGTAACTCTGTTCGTTTTAGCAGCTTTGTCCATGTCAGCTTTGAAGTAAGCAGAGAACTTCCTTGCAGACTAGAAGAGCATTCGGCAGCTAAACCAAGTAGGCTTTTAAAAACCAAACCAAAATACACATTCTTTCCTGAGGCTGGCCAGGCAGCCAGTGGGAGTCACACCCTCCTGAACAACTGCCCTCTGAAGTTTTAAGATATTCTGGGGTTTTAGTTAGTTAGTGACAAACTCTCATGAAATGTGCTCCAATTCTTCTTCTCCAGACCCCTGACTGGAGGGCTATTTTGACTGCATTAAGGTTTACAGCTCTTTAACAGCTCTTTAAGTGCAACTCCTTAGATGTACAACCCTTAGAGTCACAGTGGAGTGGTTTTTTAAGGTGAAGCAGTAATTTATACTAATGAGTGCTGGACTATTGGACTATCAGTAAAATCTGATTTCTGGGAACAAATAAAAAAAGCTACACCATGATTCTGTGCTTTGACATTCAGGAATATGCTGTGAAATAAGGTAACCTGTTTATACTACATGCTGTAATGGTTTCTAAAGTCAGATGCAGGTCTGTAATCAACTCTAAGTTTTAGCACACATTTCTTAATGTTGCCTGTGCAACGCTTGGGGGTTATTCAAAAAAACAAGTATAATCCTTCCACACCCTGGGAACATGTTGGTCAGGACTCAGTATAGACTGATGCCATGTGAGGTTTCCCTCACATGCTCAGGGCCAAAGTTCTGGGTGGGGGTGCAAAAATACTTCCTGGGGAGTTCTCATTCAGGTTGCAGAAGATTCCCTTAAGCCAGGCATGGACTGAGGACGTGAATTACCCTCTGTGAATTTTAAGGTAAAGAAATTCAAAGTATTCCAAGACTCCTTCAAAATTCACTTTTTTTACACAGAAGTTGTCCTCTGGTATCAAAAGCTGGAATGCAGCAGAGAGGTACAGAAAAGGATCAAAAGAAACGACTGTTCAAAGAAGGAGAGAGCAGGAATATTGAAATGAAAGGAATTCCAGGCTGTTGGGCATATCTGAAATTCATCTTCCTGCTTTACAACTGGGAAACTGTTGTACCTCAAAAGAAACCATTATTTTAGCACCCTTTTTGTGATGTAAGGGACACCTTGTGCACACAAGAGGACATAGATTTTTAAGTTCTTTGAAGAGGACCTGAAAGCAAATGGGTTTTGCTTTTGGTACAGTTACAGGACAATTCTGTAGCATATAATTCTTTTTATAATAAACATGTGGAGAGCTGTAAGGGCCGGTGTATGTACACGTGGGTGTCCTGTCACTTCCCCTGGACCCGGATGGTTTCAGGGTGTTTCCACCAGGAGGATACATATGCTGAGCTGTAGTCAGATGCCACTTCACTGCCATTCTGTTTATTTTTAGGAAATGCAAACTAATCCCCATGTGCCAGGACATGATGAGATCAAACAGCAGGAGGCTGTTTCTTTGCTCACCACCACACTGCCCTAAACCTTTTGTTCTTTGTTCTTTTTCAGGATGTGCCTTATGTTTGCTTTATCCCTCGCTGTTCTTGCCCAGTCTGCTCTATCAAATAGCATCAACCTCTTTAATATGGGAAATAAAACTGTCCTGGGAATGTCTCAATATCCCTCTAGCCTCATAACTTGGTTTTTAACCATTTGCCTTACGTTCTGCTCTGGGCTTTTTTGTCTGCCACCAAATGAAGGAGCTGGAGAAGGGAATACAGCAGTGACACCACCACTAACTTGAGACCAAAACCACTCTTTGGGAGGCTGTTTTCCAGGGGAACAGCATGCTCTTCCCGTCTTCTCCTTCCTCTTTCTGGGTCCACACCAAGCAGAGAAAAGGACCATGAACTGGCTACAAATGGCACAACCATAATCAGGAGCCACTACTTTCTGCCACGGTGTTTTCATACCACAAGCTCAGTCTGAGCTCTCTCCTGTACAAACCTCCTGGGGGATTTTTAATCTTCCTGCTTATTTTTGTTTCATCTGTCTTTTCAGAGTCCCTGAGGAATATTTATTCTTTCTTTGGAATCTGCCCTCTCTTTCATAAACTCTCACTTCTCCTATAAAAACATATCCAGGACAGAACCCCTTCCAGTTTCCAATTTAATTTTATTCTTGAGCATTTTTTACCCAGTTGTTTCCATGCTGTGGTTATGCCTTAACTTGAGTAGCTCTCTTCCATCCCTGGTGTTCTCCCCCACAACGTGTGAAAGGTAAATTATTTCTTTTCAGGGCTCCTCACATTTCTTTTTGTTTCAGATGGGCTGCCTTGAGCTTATCACAAACCACTTATAAACAGTTTATGAGTTCCCCTTCAAAGACTTCGGCATGTGTCAGGATATTGGCAAGATACAACACACTGGACAAATGACAAGTACCACACAGAGCCTCTTTAGCAGTGGATGGTGCATTTTCAAGCTGAAAGCCATCCCTTTAAATGAGTACAGGCCTTGTCTCGCTCTAAGGGCAGAGCCCTTACCTTTCTGCCTTTTGTATCCACCACTGTTTTTCTGGATCTAATAAGAAAAGCCCCTACAGTGTTCTGAAAACCATCTCTTTATGCAAGTAATAGCCATCTTTTAAAATGATTGAATTTAACTTTCCAGCATTCACTTGGAAAGTGGTGCTTTCATCTTATTTCATAGTAAGAACTGTGTCCAGATCAGGGCTTGACTGACCTCTATCCAAGGTGTCCCTGCCTGTGGCTGGGGGGTTGGCACCAGATGACCTTTAAGGTCCCTTCCAACCCAAATAATTCTATGACTGCAGGTTTCATTATGCTTAGTTAATTCATTTTCTCAGTAGTCAACAAAGCCTCTCCTTCTGTTCCTAGTAAGTGGAGGAGTGGTTGCTCAATGAGCCTTTTTTCTGCCAGTATCTGGATCACTTTTAACACTTGTACCTCTCTGAGATCTGGAAAACAGATCCTGATTCCTTTTCAGAAATTGCCTTACGCTGTTGTTTTCCACTCTTTAGAGGTGCTGCCCTGTGCCAGCACAAGTCCAAGGGCAATTTTGAGAACTCACTTGTTTTTTCTTCAGCTCTTTGCCCCGCCACACACACATCTCTGAAAGCCATGTTTTCCAATCATTCCTTTTTTTATAACATCCTGCTGCCTATCAAAAATGCTCAGTTGATGAGCAGGAGTCCATATTTGATCCACAAGAGCGCATACTCCCTGAACATCTGTGCAGGTCCCAAGCATGTTGCACTTTTCCTCTCTTGGAAACCTCTCACAGGAGGAAGCTGTGATTGCTTCTGTCCCTGGGGGGCAAGAGGAGTCATGCAAGGAAAATGAGGTGCATGTACCTGTGCCCCCCAACCCTAAGCCAGACTTCGAAAGGGAATTTCCACCGAATTGCTGTGATCACCTTTCCTTGCTCAGGTCTCCTGAAATTCAGAGTGGTCAGTAACTCCTTTGCTACTTTGGCTAATCAGTCTTCGGGGTCACACCCCGGAAATTCAGTTTTTAATCCCCGTTTAAGGCCTTTTTGGAGAGATCACCAACACCAAAGACTCAGGCTGAATCCCTTGTTCTCTACCTGTTTTCAAATGCCTATATCCAGCTGCCCATTCATGATCCCAACCCTTCCCAGAGTACCCCATCTCCTGTGATTGCCAGGACCTAGACCTCCGTGAGCTAAATCTTCACCTACGTGCCACCTCCTCTAGCCCACGCTGGGGGAGAAGCTTGTATTGGGCACTTCTGGAATTCTGTTCGGGATAATCTTGTATGGTTAAAGCATTTTTTTTGCATCCAAGCTTTTTTTTTTTTTTTAAATTGCAAACTGAAACACTGTAAGAGAACTATATTTCCTCCTTTGTACACCAGTTCAATTTTTCTTGTTTTATGGGGGATTGAAAAATGATTCAAGACACTGGCCACCAAGTATCTCCTCCCAGCAGCACTGGTGCTCTACTTGCATAGTCACATGCTTGTACTATGCTCTATTACTACTGCTCTATTTGCATATTCTCTGTAAAAGCCACTGCTGCTTCTAATGGACAGGTTGCAAAAACCAAGCATGTTCTGTGAACCCTTTCCACAGCCATTGGAGTGGCTTTTTTTCTTTTGCTGAATTCCAAAGCCCACTTGTGAATTTATAAGTAGATCTACTGTCAATTCATCCCGGAAGGTCTCTCTGTACCAGGAGGACATATTTCCTCCACTTCTCTACCCTTTCAAGGAGGGCATCTCCCTTCCCTCCAGTCAGGTTTTGACTCTCCCAGGCCAGCTGAGGTTAGTGGCTGGAGCCAAGCTATATATCAAGGACTCGCAGAAATTCTAGATAATTCAGTTGTTTTTTTTTTTCCCCAATCTGGCAGTAAATCTTGCAGCAGCATCAGAGCTGGGCTACTGAGGTTCATGGTTACAGACTCATCTGTGCTCATCCTTCCCAGTCAGCCTTTTAGACTGTTATATTGAGCTAAGTAGAAACAGGAGCATTCCCCTTCCAGTGCAATTTTGCATTATTTGAGAAGTCACACTTCTCTGAGTTACTGATGGGTACAGAAAAGTGCTACAAATATCTTTGTTTAGCCAAATTCTCTAGCTGGCCCAGCTCCCACATCAAGAAGACTGACTTCACCATCCTCTATGACCCTTCTGTCACCTTAGTCAGGAAATCTTTCAGCTCCCTGAAAGTAATTGCAGAATCAGGAATTAATTTGCTGTGTCATCATCCTCTTCATCATCAAGCACTATATAACTGAAAGAACATGAGAAAAGAGATCACTCTTTTTTTTAGACTGCATTTTTAGGCTTTTGCAGATTGCATCAATCTATTTTTAGACTGAATAACTAATCTCTTCTCTCACCTTCTGGTGGTCAGTCCTGAGAGCAGGAGGACTGTTGGAAGAGATGGATGTAGTCTATGTTAAGAAGTCAGGGTACAGGGCAGCCTCTCCTCCTCCATCTACTCTTTCTGCCAATCTTACACGTGGGGAAAGGACATAACGGGTTGTAGCAGGGGGAGGAGAGGACCAGCAACCACCGCACGTCCTCCAATATAAAGTAAAAAATGTGGCAGACAGGTGAGCTTAAATTGTCCAGAAGGTCCACAGTGCTTCATGGGATATGTTAATTCCCATAATGCAGCATGAGCTGAGACGAGGTCAAGTTTCGATTCAAAGTTTGAGTTTGTTTTGTGGAAAGAAAAAAAGCCCAACAAAACCCACTACAAAGATGTCAGTGATGTACATGTATTTGTTGTACAACGTAAAACGTCCGAGCAGATGAAGCAATGGCTTTACTGGGCTTTATCATAAAAAAAGCCACACTGAGAAAGCAGGGACTAGATGTGCAAGCCAAGCAAATCCACATGAGAGCTCTGGACTCATGTTTAGGTGGGGATCCTTTATCATTAGAGCAATCCCTGGAGGGCAGAGGTGACTTGGTTTGTATCTTGTCATCTCTTCAGATGAAGGAATGGAGCTTGGGTGGGTTTAGGTAACTGTTCTGTGTTAAGAAAATACAACATAATCGTTAGTCAAGTGTAGGCTGTTTGACCCAGAAAGGAGGAAAAAAATTATATTAATCCTATAATGGTTTGGGTTGGAAGGGTCTTTAAAGATCATAAAGTTCCAACCCTGTGCCCCGGTCAGGGACACCTTCCACTAAACCAGGTTGCTCAGAGCCCCATCCAACCTCGCCTTGAACATTCCCATGGGTGGGGCATCCACAGCTTCTCTGGACAGCCTTTGCCAGGGCCTCACCACCCTCACAGTAATGGATTTCTTTCTAATATCCAATCTAACCCTGCTCTCTTTCAGTTTGAAGCCACTTCCCCTCATCCTGTCACTGCCTGCCCTTGTCTAAAGTCCCTCTCCAGCTCTCTCGTAGGGCCCCTTCAGATACTGAAAGGCTGCAATTAGGTGAAGTAGATGTAAAGGTGAAGAGGCTGGACTTCAGCTTCTCTGTTCATATACAATTAAAGATTTTCTGTGTTAGAGACAGTTTTTCCCATGGAGCAACTTGCTTGAAAATCTTTTAAGTCTTTTCCTCCTTTGGGACACAACCCAAGCACTGCTTACCTGAACCTGTCCACTTTGTTCTTTCCTTTTGGGAAACCCGGCAAGGAACATACGACCCTGTAGAAGCATTGTGGGGTGTTGGGGCTCTCCCCACTCCTGCCACAGATGGCCTTTTACATACCACAAAAAACCCCATAAAATTAGTGCAGAGGCAGATGAGCTCTTTAGAATAAAGACCCCTTAAACAGTTTTCCTGGCTCCATCATTCAAGATCTGAGTCACTCTGGCTCAAGCTGGGAGGAATCAGTGTTCAAACCTGCAGAGATAATATCTGCCTTTGAAATACTTTGGAAAACTCGCAGCCTCATTTGGAAAACTGAAATCTGTCCTGATTCGCAAGACCTTGATTTACTGGGAGGAGAGAAGGGTCATAAACACCTTGCACCCTACAGATTAACTCCTGCCATGCCTGTGTGGCACCCTCTGGGGCTGCTGGCACCTCAGACATTTCATACCTGATTCCAGACACCCCACAATATCATGGACCACTTGCCCAGGGGCTAAAACTCTCTTCCCCCTATTAAGGCAGGACCATGAGTTACACGGTCCTACATCAGCAACATCTGCAGGGATGCACAGCCCTTCTGCAGGCAGAAAGGGACCTGCGAGTTTGGATTGACAGGAAGCTGAACATGACCAGCAGTGTGCTCAGGTGGCCAAGAAGGCCAATGGCATCCTGGCCTGGATCAGGAACAGTGTGGCCAGCAGGGACAGGGAGGTGATTCTGCCCCTGTACTCGGCGCTGGTGAGGCCACACCTGGAGTGCTGTGTCTAATTCTGGGCCCCTCAGTTCAGGAAGGATATTGAGGTGCTGGAGCAGGTCCAGAGAAGAGCAACCAGGCTGGTGAAGAGACTTGAACACAAGTCCTATGAGGAGAGGCTGAGGGAGCTGGGGTTGTTTAGCCTGGAGAAGAGAAGGCTCAGGGGAGACCTCATCGCTCTCTACAACTATCTGACAGGAGGGTGTAGCCAGGTGGGGGTTGGTCTCTTCTCCCAGACAACCAGCAGTAAGACAAGAGGGCACGGGCTTAAGCTGTGCCAGGGGAGATTTAGGTTGGATATCAGAAAGAAATTCTTTACAGAGAGAGTAATCATCCATTGGAATGGGCTGCCCAGGGAAGTGGTGGATTCTCCATCCCAGGAGGTTTTTAAGATGAGAGTGGATGTGGCACTTAGTTCCATAGTCTGGTAACCGCGGTGGTGTTGGATCAAGGGTTGGACTTGATGATCTCCGAGGTCCTTTCCAACCCGTCTGATTCTGTGATTCCCACTGGGACCAGGGCCACAGTGCTGGGCTCAGGCTGTGAGACGGAGTCAGGAAATACAGATGTGACTGCAGAAAAGCCCCCACGGGCAGCGAGGGCTGGGAGGTGCAAGCTGGACGTGCCCACAAGCACCATCTGTGTGTGAGTAGTGGTTCTGCATCCAGAAGAACTGATAACATGTCACATGTCACACCCACAAAGACCTGGGCAGCTCCTCAAAGATGAGCAGAGGTTTGGAAGTCAAAGTTATTTTTAATTTCTGAGCATTTCCATCCTGCTCACTGGGGGTCTTTGATTGCATTCTGCAAGCAGAATAAGGAAACGAGAAGTGGTGGAAAAGTGGTGGAAAAAACCACCCTCCTTGGTTTGACACAAGTTTTTTACCATATGCTAGAGAATGGCTACAACCCCCTTAAAATGTGAGTTCTCTTCATTATAGAAAGAGGGTTTTTTTCTTCTAAAAGCCAACAGAGCGTGGACAATGAACAATTTCACATTTAGAAGCCAGCTTTTCATCAGGGTTTATCCTTTTGATTTGGAAACTGGCTCATTTGAGCTGGAAAATTCTTTGAAATGTTGCAATAAAAGCGGCTCTATTTTTGCATTAGCAAAAATATGCACACAGAGAAACCCAAGCGATACAAAAGCAAGCGAACAAAGAAGTGCCCAGCCCATAAGCTCCAAATTGCCTAAAATTTCTTATTGCAAGTACAAAGGCCACATAGATCCTTGCCATCTCTAATAATAATGCATGCTGCCACCCAACAGCACAACATTCCCACTAGGCAGTATATTTTTCCCTATGAAACATAACTTAGTGAATGTGGCTTCAGCTGCCTAAATGTCATCTCAGTCTGTTGCAATCTGCTGTAAACTTCCAAGATACGAGTCATATGTCATAAACTCACAACAGTCTCTGGATTTGCTTTAGGACTAAAATGTTGCTGGGTAAAAACAATTGACTAAGGAAGAAATCCTCTGTTTTTTAATGATTCCCTAGAAGTAGCTTCTCACTGATTTTCCCCCCTTTCTTGCCTACTCCTGTGCATGTCATTTTACTTTATAAATCAGATCCATCTCACTTCCAGTGATCAGAAATGGGAGTATCTTCATAGAATCACAGGATACCCTGGGTTGAAAGGGACCCACAAGGATCATTGAAGTCCAGCTCCTGAATCTTGCTTTTCTGTGTTGCCAAGTAGTGCAGTAATTGAACATACTGTTTGAGGAGAGGAGAAAAAA
>VXAY01005172.1:64873-127344 GCA_013399855.1 Oxyruncus cristatus
AAATATTGTTTGAGGAGAGGAAAAAAAAAAAAAAAAAGGAAAAAAAAAAGGAGGATCCAAATCCAGGATAAACTTCTGGCCAAAGCAGCTCTGATTTTCCATCTCATTTGCAACTGAGACATGCAAAGCACAGGTTAGGACTGGGCAGCAGCAGCCTCCAACAACAGAAGCCCTATTTCAGGCAATATTCTTCCCAAAGTTTCTTCATGTGACTCAATTTATGAGTTTTTAGACCAAATACAGAAAAACTAGGTATGAGGAGGATACATTTAGACTGAATCAAAGTTTGAGGCAAGGGTAGGGTTTATTTATATGCCACAAATACTTGCTGGCAGGTATTTATAGAGCGTGACTGTATGAACTCTGATCTACAGTCAAGGAGTGGGATGAGTTACATGAATCCAATGCTGCGAGTTCAACATAATCTCCTTTCAACACCATGCTCAAATCATCTGGATTTTCACACCTGTAAAATGAGGATAATACTTATCCCTTTTATAGGCCACAGTGTTATAAACATTGGTTTAATTATTTGGAGAAGCACCACCTTTATGCTGTAAAATAAGTTTACCTGTACTAGCTGCGTTACACAGGAGGAGCTGAAATCCAACTCAGAAAAGTGAGGGAGAAAAAAAGCATAATTTCCTGGTGGTATGATGTACTCTGACTAAAAATATAAAACCAAGGGACCTTGGGAGGAAAGGTTTTTGCAACCTGGTTTTCCCCTTTTCACCAGGTTGTGCCCATGCAATGCCACAACCCTCGGCAAAGACATTCCTCCTTTACCCAGGGAGCGAGGAGAACCCAGTCCTTTCACCTAAAATGGATTTTCCTTAGATTCCAGAGCAGATATGGTGCTATGTACCATCCACTGTCTCTTATCCCACATGCCCATGCTGTGCCCAGTGTCCCCTCTGGTTGCAGAATAAATCAGAGCAGCCACCACAGTACAGCTGAGAAAGCAATGGAAAATCCATCCATCCAGGAAGCTTTTTCTTCTTGATTTCTGTGAAGTTCTTCACATTTGGCAAGCTTTGTAAACTCATTAGTGGGAACTGAAAAGGAAAAACGATCACGTACCATTTTTCTTTGGCTTGCAAAAGCGAAATAAATCAAGAGATAAAACAGCAAGACGTCTGTGATACAAGATTTGGTTTGTGAATGTTTAAAGCATTTAATCTCCATCCTTCTGGCTCCCAATCCTGGTTGCTGGGACTTTATTATTTTACCTATTTTGTAAGGTGTAATCACTTATATCTCAAGAACTTTCTGGCTGTGTTCCATGTTCCCCTTTGCATGACTTGGATAAATCTCCAGAACGCTGTCCATCTGTCCCTCCTTCTGCCTTCTGGTTTATCCTCTGGAAATCTTTCACGAGACACCAGCAGAGTCCCCGTTGCCACCAGTGGGGCCAGCTGTGCTGCCTTGGGATTTCCACCCGTTTGCTGCTTCCTCAGAGCTAGACCAGGTGTCTCTGAGCCACAGTCACTGCTCAGACAGATGGGGACCCCTGTACTCACAATCCAAGGGGCAGACACGAGCTGAGCTTCCCATCACCACCGTGGTCCTGTCCCTCATTCCACTATGCCATAAGACATTCCCTTTTCTACCTCTTCACGTGGAATGATGACAAGTCACATAGCTCAGGTTAACACAGGAGTCCCGAGGAGCCCCCACAATCCCAGTGTGAAGCTGGGACTCCACCAACAGCCCCTGGCCCCGGACTCTGCACTGTGGAGACAGGAAAAGGGTGAAAGAGGGGTCAGCAAACAGCCCAGCAGGTATTTGCAGATTGATGGAAGACCTGAAAATAGACCTTGCAGCCTCACTTTATTCAGTGAGGCCATTTATTATGCCCTCTTCTGTCTCCAAATCTTGCTTATCCCAGGCATCTGCAGGAACTCCACTCCAGTAGGTCTCTGTTGTGCCCGTTGTTGGATCTTGGCTATAGCTGCGTAATTCTCATTAAATAGCCAAGTTTCTTTTCATCTTCTTCCAAAACGAGGAGCTTAAGACTTACAACAACATCTCCTAGGAACTTCGAGCTCTCCTTTGGGGAGATATTTCTTTCTAGTGAAGGGAAAATTTCCCAATAACTCTCTTCTGCTGCCAGGCACCAAGACAAGGCAGCGCCGCGCCGCTCCCTCATCATTTCCTAAGGGACTCGCACATCCCAGGCTGTGCTTGCTGCTTTTATTTTCCCATCCCAAGCCTGTCTTCTTGAATTCATTCAAAGGTGTAAGAAAAAAACCCTCTTGGGACAGTCTGTCCCTCACTGCACCCACTGCCGTAAACCCCCAGCTGCCCTACTACTGGTTCTTATCAGCCATCACACCTTAAAGCACAGAAGGTGTGTCTAATATTAGCCAGGAAACGTCGTGGAGAAGACCTGGACTTTTTCAGCAAATCGGTATTAATAACTTCCTATGTTTGAAGACAGCCCATAGGAAATGCAGCCTGACTCATCTACCCTGTAATTAGATGAACTCCTCGAAAAAGTGCAGGTGGCTGCGCCACAAAGGCACATTAGCCAAGGTGCAGAATATGCTCCTGACCAAAGGGCAGATAACAGCAGCAATAATTTCCTCCACTGATATAATACAAAAAAGCAGTATTTCTGACAGATTTGGCATGTGGCTGAGGTTGGAAAGTCAAGCAGTCGTTTTCTTTCTCTCTCTCACCTCACTCAAGGGAAATCTGTAATATGCGCAAAGCCTTGATTTATTTTTTACACTCTGGCATATTACTGGAAAATAATTATGAAGCAAAATTTAATGAAAAACAAAAGATCTTTAGGTCTATTTTTTATATAGGTTATACCTAGACTGTGATTCTTACCAAAGATATCTGTTTCCTGTGTTCTTTTCTCCTGCCAAGTTCAGCCATATATCACTTTTATGTAACTGAAGGCCATGGTGTAATGCAATATGAAGCTATGAATGGGATAAAGTTTCATATTCTCCATTGATTTTCCATTGTATCCATTATCTTTAATGCTGGAATGCAGGTTAGTGCAAGTGCCGGAAGCCTCTGCACCTCCGCTGGCTGCTGGCTCATGAAATCCATCCCCAGGGGGCAGATAAAATCAGCTGCAAGTTGCAGAGAGGAGACAGGAGTTCCCCAAAGTGTCCAGCTTAATGGGGGAAGCGGGTAGGAAAGAGAGAGGGAGAAGGTAGACTCAGGGAGGGGGACATGAGAGGGGCTGGGAGGAAACCAGAAAAGAGCTGGAAGTGAAGGCAGGGGAAGGAGAAGAGGGAGAGAGAGAGAAGGACAGATCTGCCACATCAGTGGAAAATTGCTTTCTGCATGCTTAACAAAGGAGGAGGAGAAAGCTTTGTAGTCCATGATGCTGCTGCAAAGCCCCCCAGGCATCACCAGCATCGCTGCCCAGCAGAACAGCAGAGCAACAGCCAAGGGGGCTCAAATGCCATTGCTTCCCAATCCCGGTTCCTGTGGAAAGCAAGCTGAGAGCTCACTGCCATTGCTGCTCAGCCCCGTGGGTCCAGATGGCTGGGGAGAGTGTTTCCAGGCAGCGCTGGAGCTGGCCACCATGGCAGATCAAACCAAAGGCTGAGCATCAGCACTGGGATGTGAGGAAGATGAGTGGGACAGAAGGATGCAGCTGGATGGGGAAAGCAGGATGCTCGGGAGGCTTGTCGCCCAGATGGGCCCAATTGCACTGGGACTAGATGTTAACACTAACTCTCTAACAAGCTTCTCAAATCACATTTTTTAAGGCCATGTGTTAACAGAAAACAACTGTTCAAATTTAGCAAGTTCCAGCAGCACTTTCACCCTTGTTCCGTCTGGGCCGCAGGAGTACGTAACACCACTGCCACTTCATTTTTCATTCCTCTCACAAAGGGGTAGAGCTGTTAGTCATGCAAGTGGTTGCCTTGGACAATCCCATGCAAGCAATCCCAGCAGGATTTCCCCATGTGTGACTAACTGCTCCTCCTGGGAGGCCAGAGATTCCCATTGGGAAGGTAAAGGACCCCACATTTTACGGGTGGAGCTGTCTGTAATCTTAACTCCGTAGCCACCACTGCTGCCCCCACAATGTATTTTTAAGATCAAAATCCTTCTGCAGGACAGGTGACCTGCTCGTCTCCCTCTGGCCTTTGCTGCTCTGGCTACTTCTGTTGACATCTGTGACAAATTCGTGATCGGTGAAACCGAGCTGTGACCAACACAAAAAATCTTTATTAAAACCCTGCCAGGTCAGTGGGCAGGCCTTCCTTGGGAATGCTGCTCATGAAGAGCCAGCTCTGTGTGACTGCATGGGACGACATTTCTGTAAGGAAATGTCTCATCCCAGCTTACCTTGAAGCACATCAGCCATGGATGAGACACCTCATGTCACCTACAACCCTGGAGACACAGTTTAGGGACCTTCGTGCAACTTTTCCTTCAGTTATTTGGCCTGGTGGTAGAGAAGGGGCTCAATCCGACAGAGAGCAAAGCCTTTCCAGATGGTTTAAGAGAAAACAGGTCCCTTGTTCTGGTATTTCCACGGGGGGATAGCCCAAGCCAGGCTCTGTCCCGCCGGCCCCCCTGGCTGTGTGTGTGTGTGTAATGTACGTGCATGTGCGGCACAGCAGGACCCCTTTTCTCATTTAAACAGCCAATTAAAGCCTACTTTGGCACTTAGCACATGACATCGACTTGCAGTGCTTAAGCTGCCTAGCACAGTGTGAATTTAATTTGATAAAGGGGCAGCTAATAAAGACCTCGGAAGGCTGGTTAAAGTTCATTAAGCCTTTCCTTTCAAGGTACACTTCCCTCCAGTGCAAAGGCTTGCGCCTATTTTTTTCTCTTTTTTTTTTTTTTAAAGCTGTGTTATATCCTGCCACCAGAAAAAGGTGCTTGTGTCACATCCCGACAGGGTATATTTAAAGTCTCACCGTCAAAGTCATGGCAGGCCTTGGTTCTTTGCCCAGGAATGTACAGAAAGAAAAATAAAAGCCTTTTTCCCTGAGTGCGGGGCGAGGAGTGCAGTGTGTGTGTGTTAGTGCAGGCAGGCTCCTGGGAGGGGAGTGGGCTTCTGTCACACTGAGCTGCATTCATCCTCCTTCTCCTGAGCCATCCATAATTCCAGATGGATTTCATAAACAGATGAGGAGCCTCCTCTGAGTTCACTGGTTTAATGAAGCCCGTATGGCTGACTCATGTAATAAGTATTTAATCATGTTGGTGAAAATCATTTTAAAAACTTCCACCACACACAGTGCCTGTTCCCCACTCAGCCGTGGAGCTGACAACACAACAGCACAGCCAAGGAACCTCCATTTTCCAGAGCCTCTCCACGTATTGTGTAGTGCGACCTTCTAACAAGGACCTGTTCACCTTCGAAAATACTCATCAAATCACCCACTGAAGTCCCACAAAAAGAATTTTTTTTAAACCCCACATTCCCCATGCAGCTGTTTCAGAGGTCACTCAAGAGTTAACGCTTTGGTGTTTGTATCTTCTCATTAGTTTCTGTTTGTGCTCACAAATGCCCATGACTTAAAAATTTGCTGTGCTTAAGTGGCCTCCATTTGTAAACAGAGAAATGCCACAAAACATTGCAAATAGTGAGTGAGTCATCTTGGGTAGAAATTATTTCTCTTGTCAGCAGGAGTCACCATCAGTGACAAGAAGGACATGGGCCTTCATCATTTCCAGAGCATCCATCCTGTGGCACCTGGTAGCCCACACAATTTCAGTACACATCAGGCTAGCTCCCAAAAGTCAGTCCTCCTTCTCTCCTCCAGAGCTTTATCCTGCACAGGCTCCCAGCAACAGAGAGAGAGAAGTATCCCTTGTTTTGTCTACCGGAAATTTTGTGGATCAGTCCAAATTTGTTGAATTAGATTTAATTTTAAGTGTTGTGGGCAAGGTCATTTGACCACCTTCCATCTGCAAGATGTTATTTTCCAAATTCCAGAAATGTTGAAAGCCGAAGGTGTGTTCGCACTATGTTATCAGTTTCAAGGTTTCTTATACCCTGACAAGGAAAAGCCTTATTTTATGACATGAGACCAGGTAAAAATTCCACTTTGTGTCATTAACAGCTAATTTACTTTTGTAAGCAATTTGTTTTTCAAACCACTGAAATATAGCGCAGTGTCCATGCCTTCAGAAAGTGGGTTTATTTTAATTTCCTTACTTCACTTTACAATAGCCGTTTTTCACTTCTAAACACGCAGATACGTTGAAAAGACACCAGTACAGGCTGAACAGAAGGTTGACTGTGATCCTGTTTCATCCACCTATAGAGTGTACCCAGGAATTACCCCTGTGCTTTCTGATTGAGATGCCCTTCATGCACAGTAGCTGCTGCTATGGATAGTTGTGCTTTTGGTGTTTAAGTCTTCAAGACTGGGAAGTTTGGAAGACCGGGAAATCTTCTGGTTAACTTTGACTCATGTTGCTCTAGCACCGAGATTTACACAGCTCCAAGTAATGGGAGTGCTACGGTCCTTAGAGGCTTGATAAGGAAATCCAGAGTTCACTTTACACAAGTGCTTCATCCTCCTGTTTGTGAGCTTATGAATTTTG
Source organism: Oxyruncus cristatus (assembly GCA_013399855.1). NCBI lineage: Eukaryota > Metazoa > Chordata > Aves > Passeriformes > Cotingidae > Oxyruncus > Oxyruncus cristatus. Next base: position 71,417 of record VXAY01005172.1, read on the forward strand.
GATTCATAAGCAGGATCAGACTGCAAATGCGGGAATTCTGTACTCCTTCTGGTATCTCACTTCAGAGCACCTAATGAAGATGTCACCGTGACTTTTCAGAGGAGCACCTTAAACATAAAAACACTGGAACAGTGGAAAGGTCTCAATTTCCTTGGTTATGACTTCCAACTCCGGAGCTAAAGGACACCAAAGAGAGAGTTTAATGCCTATAAATCCTGCAGTGTGAACTGATTCATGACTCAGACAAAGTGCCCAAGCCCCTAAAGAGTCAGGAGAACAACCCTTTAAAATACAGTTTGATACTATTGCTGGAAACTTTAACCCGCTGGCTTCACACTGAGGAGGGTTTAAGCTGCAAATGGCAGGAGAGGATTTATGTGTTCCTCTGAACAAAATACGTCAGGGTAGGAAAACTTGACCCGACGGTTTTGAGACGTGCCTGCCATAAATAACCGGTTGATTGGCTGGCCTGTGAAGCCATTAGCAGGCGTGAGGTGCCTGCTGGGATTCAGACACTGCATAAAATGCTGGAGGTGCCAGCAAAATGGACACGGCAATTGGCTACGCAGTCGTCCTCCAGCAGAACTGCTCGGGAGGGCTCGTGGAAAATGGAGCGGCTTTTATCCCACTCACTCGGCACCGAAGCTCTGGAAAGGGATTGTGAATGGGATCCAGTCTGTCGTGGGCAAAGGGGGAAGAGAAGAGAGATAAAATGACCACCTTGTGCTTGAGCAGTAAATCATCTGAAAGAGCAGGAGCGTTTCAAATGAAGTTGGAGATCCTGCCTTGACAGGTTGCAGACGATGAGTCTTTTCTGCTGTAAATCACCACAGCTGCCAAGTGGCCCTGGTAGGTCTGAGCTAGCGGGGCTTTCCACCCCCTGAAAAGTGGCAGCAGCAGTTACAGGAGAAGGGAATTTGATGACTCAGATCACAGGCTGTCAGGAGAGAGGGCCAGAGGTTGTTTTGGTTGGACTCAGTGATTCTTGTGGGTCCCTTCCAACTCAGCATATTCTGTGGTTCTGTGATACTCTCTGAGAATGGGTCATTTTTACCTTTTCCATCCCAACACTCATGTGGTGCTCCCATTTTCACTCCTACTGCTGCAGCCACTCTTACTGGATGTGGGTTGATCTTTTTGCACTGTCCCACCCCAGTGGAAAGGGAAGAGGTAAGAGCAGCTGATGTCTCCTGGAGCTGTGCCTGACAGGTCTTTCATTCTGGAGAAGAACAGGCAGTAGGAAGCAGAGCAGACATGATGCTGGTCTACTCCAGACACTCATTTACACCTATCTTAGACACCTGCACATTGCAAATGAGTAGGAATCTGGGTGTAAATGGCTGCATAAACAGCAGGGTCATGATGAACCAGAGCCAGTTCCTCAGGCAGGCTGCGGCTTTGGGCACTATCCTCTAACAAGCAAGGACGGGACCTTGTTCCTGTGTCAAACATGACATGAGAAGTGATGAAAAAAGTGGGAAAAAAAGAAATCAGTCAAATATTTCCCATCTCTGGAGTATCGAAAGAAGGGGGATCACAGCTCAGATGGTGTGTCTCTGCTGTCAGGACGAAGAGAGAAGAGAAGGTCAAGGTAGAGGTACTTTGTGTCTGGAAAACACAGAGGAAATGCTGACAAATACTTTGAATTCATTCTTTTTTTTTTTTTTTTCCTGGTTGTTCCTTTTTTGAACTGATATCGGCCTTAGGCAAGGGACTGGAGGCAAAAAGCTGTTGGGATCTTGCTTCTGTTTTGCAGGCAGTAGCTCCTTAGACTTCATGGGTTTGTCATATAAATTGGGAAGATAAGAATGATCATATTCAATAAGAACAGGAGCTCAACATCTCACCTCTGACAGTAGTCAATAATAAATGCTTTGGAAACAAGCATCAGAAAGGTAAGAGCGATTGTCCCACACCCAGCCAGCTTCCAGCCCACACTAATTTAGGGTCTTCTGAAGACAGACGCTGTATCCATACGGCTTCTGCAGTGAACAGGCACTGTTTTTGCTGTTTTCCATGAGTTTGGTTAATCCTACCCTTGGAAAGTTTTAGTCCCCACAACACCACTAGTGAGGTGTTCTGCAGTGCCATAAAGCCTGGTAGAAAAGAGAGTGGAGGGGCAGACGCTGGTCTCTTCTCCCCGGTGATCAGCGTCAGGACGTGAGGGAATGGCCTGAAGTTGTGTCAGGGGAGGTTTAGGTTGGATGTTGGGAAAAGGTTCTTCAGCAGAGAGTGGTTGGGCACTGGAACAGACTCCCCAGGGAAGTGGTCCCAGCACCAAGGCTGTCTGAGTCAAAGAAGTGTTTGAACAATGCTCTCAGGCACGTGGTGGGGTTCTTGGGGATGGTCCTGTGTGGGGCCAGGAGTTGGACTTGATTATCCTTGTGGGTCCCTTCCAGCTCAGGATATTCTATGATTTCATGATAGTTCCTTTTGCTTCCTTTAACCTTGCTGTCTGGCAAGTGCTTTAGGCACCATCTAGTCCTGGTTTTATGGGATAAAGTGGATAATGGCTCCATGTTCACTTCATAACTACTGATGGCTCAATCCACACCCCCTCCTTCCTCGCTTCTTTCCAAGTGTCTTACTCTCTTTGAACTGCCCATTTTTTGGAAACCTAGCACTATGCTTTGGACAAATATTTTGCTACAGGAGAGAAAGTACTTGCTTTTGGAAGTGTCATTTTAATACACACAGCGCAAATATTTATAAATACATACCTGAACACAGACAGGGCACTTGTCAAAACACATTCAAAGGATACCTAGGTTCTTTCATGTATTACATACTCAGAGTGAAAATAACCAGCTATATTTAACCCAGATCCAAGCCCAGACTAAATTATTTCAAAGGTCAATTAAAGAACACAAAATATCACTAGCTAAGAGACAAAAAGCTCCCATTCATCTGCAGTTCCAAGAGCTTTCACAGAACTAAAGCACAGGATGAGAAATCATAATTAGGTACCATTTCATATAAAAATCATTGACAACTCCAAGTTCTGTACCTGCCAAGACCTGAATTCAGATGACTGCATTTGGCCTACAGCAGTTGATGGAAACTCCATCACTCACCACACTGATGTAGTTGTTTGGAAACCAATGGCCCTTGGCAGGGAAAACACATTTCAGCTTCTGTTGAATGACTGCACATATGAGGAGCAGGAGATGAGACAGACCAATAGCCAATGCTCAAATTCGGATTATGTTTTGGCTGAGGCTTAAAGTTCAGGTCTGAGGCCAAGTGGAGGCTAGAATTCAGCCTGCAATGTAATCCTGAAATCACATGGGCTCTTCTCCTCAGGTACTGGACTCAGTGGCAGAGACCTGGGGGTATTTTCTGCCTTGAGATTGTGAGTCTGTCGGTTTGGCTGTGCTTGCTGCATTCCTGTTCTTTGGCCCTGCGTGAGACAGTTCTGGAAAACTCTTATTTGACCACAACTGGAAAAGAAAGAGAGAAAAAACCACCCCAAGCCAAAACCCACAGATCAGATTTGTAGGATGGGTTTGAAACCGCAGAGCCCAGTTTTTTACCCTGACAGTCTGCATGATCTCAGCACTGAGATCCCACAAAAAGCAGAGGGAAGTGCTTGGGGAGCTGAGCCCCTGCTTCCATCACCCAGCCTGAGCCAGCAGGCGATAGCAGTCCGACCAGGAGAGCAATGAACGCAGCGAGCCAAATCCCTGAAGAAACTCTGGGATTTATTCTCTTTGGCTGCTTGGAAAAGCTGTTTCCAGAACTTTACTCAACACCTTCCCCCAACCTCAGAACACCTCCTTGGGTAAACACAATCACCTTCCAGGCCTGGGCTTTACACAGAACGGAGATCACTCCACATAGGGATGATATTTAGCACAGGTCACGGTTTAAAATGCCATCAAAGACACCTGTAAAGGCATTCATGTTTCAGCTTTGCCACCAGCCCTGAGGTGAGGACACCCCAGCACGGATTTGTGATGCACACCAGAACACTCGTGCAATAAGAAGGAACAGTGGCCCAGCTCCACTTCTTGTGTAGTCTGCAACTTCCTAACGTGTCTGACACACTGGGAACCCACGCGCAACGCAGTGATGGAAAACTTGGAGACCAAATGGGAGCGAAGAAAAGCCCTTGGTGTAATTTTACAGCGTGTGAAAGACTTAAAGCAAGAAACACAGCCAGATGCCACAAGGAAACTACTTTCAATTAGTTCTGCTTTGTGTTATACCTACTGATGAAAAATAAAAACAAATTCATTCTGTCAACAGCTCTATCTATAGTATAATCCTTAAATGAACTCATCCGTCAAACTGGTCTCCTCTGGCAAAACATATTACAATCCCTGTTTCTCAGCTGTGGGAATCAATCATCTCTTTCCCAAACCCATTGGTCAACATCTTAAGAACCCAATGTATTTTTACTGCGCTGGACAAGCCAGTCACAGGGCACCAACCTCACCACGCCACCTACGTACAAAGGCCCCATGTGTTAGCAAACCCGGTGATTCCAGAGGAGCTGTTTCCCCACCGAGGTTACCTGGTAAATGTGCCTGACCTGGAGTAAATGCAAACCACAGCCTTCTTGCCCCGGCAGCGTATGTGGGACGTGCTGCTGCTCACAGCTGGGCAAAGCAAGAGCACCGAGGAACAAACCAGATTTTTTTCTGGGCGCACAGTTCAGAGGGTGATGTTTGAACCAGGAGACACAGAGACACAGACTTGCACTTTTCAGCCAAAGCCAATGGCTCTATTGAAGCTGTGACAGAACCACCCCACCAAAGTGCTGGCAGCATTCAGCAGCATTTGCAGTATTTCTCAGTGGTGAATGTTGCCCATCCTCCATGCAGGAGGACCTTGAAGGGGGGTGATCTCTAGCCAGCGCTCTGAAGGTTGCTACCACTCAGGAGCACACCCTCCTTCCAGCAAAGGGACCCTGTGAGAGGAAGACATACTCTCACTCCTGTGCTATCAATGGAATTGTACGGGCACAGCCATACTCCATCCTGGATGTACGAAGGGATGTAGGTGTGGGGGTTCCCAAGGGTTTTGGTGCCCGACCCCCCATGGGAGGCCAAAGTCAGAATTGGCCAAGATGAGATGATATAGCAGAGCAAATTTTTACGTGGGCAGATAGTGATAGGACAAGGGGGAATGGTTTTAAAGTAAGAGGTGAGATTTAGAACAGATATTGGGAAGGAACTCTTCCCTGTTAGGGTGGTGAGACACTGGCACAGGTTGCCCATGGAAGCTGTGGATGCTCCATCCCTGGGAGTGTTCCAGGCCAGGTTGGATGGGGCTCTGAGCAAACTGATTTAGTGGAAGGTGTCCCTGCCCATGGCAGGAGGTTGGAACAAGGTGATCTTTAATGCCCCTTCCAACCCAAACAACTCTGAGATACGAGCTGCGCTCTGCATGAGCCACATCAGGACACAATGGTCAGAGAACAACCTGAGTTACAGTTACCAAAGGCTGAAATGTGCCTCAAAGTCATCCTTGAAATCCCATTGCCCAGCAAGACTCACTGGTGCTGTGAGCAGACATGGTGCTTTTGGCCTCACAATACTGGCCGATAGAAAAAATCCATTAAAAGTGAAATGCAACCCTGGGGTGTTTCTTGCAGACAAATTGCCTTAGAAAGGCGAGCTGCAGCAGTGGTTTTACCTGAGGCAACCTTATGAAAGCTCATTACTTAGCTGTATTTTAACTAATGAAGTGGCAACTTTTATGAAATTTACTGGGAATGCCTCGGAATAATTTATGACACAGACACCAGTGCAGATATCTAAGGAATTCTGAGCAAAGCATGTCAAGCACACCCTGGTCTTACTGTCCCAGCAACAGCACCAGCTACTCTTGGCGTTGCAGGAGCAGCAATATCTGACTGATAATGTACCGGTTCAAGATAAACTTCCAATCATCTCCCATGGATTTCAGTTCCCTGGGATATTTGAGATATCCCTGGGATATTCTTCTGGCAAGAAGCCAAACTTTTCAGAAAGCTCTGGGAAAAGTTTCCCTGAGTTCTTGAGTGCCAGCAAAATGGCAGAGGACTCTTCCCACCACCAAATTGATATTACCAAGGTCTCTTATTGATGAGCTTGGATCAACAGGAAAACTGCACAGTCAAATAACTCTGAAAACACTGCAGGAAGCTGACTAAGTGATGAGGCTTAAAAAAAAAAAAAAAGAGAGAGAAAGATAAAAAAAGAACGGTTTACNGAAAACACTGGAAGAAGGATAAAAAAAAAAAAGAAAAAAAAAAAAAAAAAAAAAGAGAGAAAGATAAAAAAAGAACGGTTTACCCCCATCTTTAACAATATCAGAGTTTATGGAAAGCCTGGGCTACCAGCAGGTTGGAGAAGAGCAACCTTCCTCTTTAGAGATGGAGACTGACCACGGCCAAACTCCAGAGAACTGTGTGCCCATGTCAGCACGTGCTACACGTCCATCTCAGGGGAACACTGAAGTGTCCCTGTGGCGCATACAAGTATCAACCAATTTCACTGCAGAAAGCAGCAAAGGCAGCAGGACTCACTGCTTGGTGTGGATTTTGACAGCTCAGATGTATCTGCCCAGGCCTTCCAGACGCAGCTGGTCTTGGTGCTGGGCCTGGCAGCCTGAGGAGAAGGAGGGGAAGAATTTGAGCTGAAATCAAAGCCAGACTTCCCTGAGGAACAAAGCCTCAGCTCCTGGACGTGTGTGCACAGGAGGAATCTTGGGGCAGACAGGTGCCTGGCCCATGTCTGTGCAGAGGGAGTGACAGGGATTCTGTCAGCAAAATGTCTCCTGTACCAATACCCTTGGGAGGAAATAAGAGTTGCCAGCGGAGCTGGCCAAAAAACAAAGCAAATGAGGCATGTATCACTGGAGAGTCAAATAATCCCTGTGCAGCAAACAAAAGTCAAGCTCAAGGAATGAAACCTCCCGGCTGGCAGGCGGTGGCTGCTGAGGGCACACGTGCTGTGGGACCAGCCTCTGGAAAGTCATCTGCTGTTCATCTACCCTAAACCCAAAATCAGCCCTCCCAAATCCCCTGGCATCACCATGGGGAAGCAGCCTTGGTATCTTTCCTCTGCTGGAGGAGGCACACACACGCACACAGGGCTCCCTACAAGCAGCAGGAGGGTGTGTTTAGCTCTCCCCAGAAGCTCACTCCCTTCGTTATGGAAGGACCTGCGGTAATTCCCCGCCCTGCACAGTGGCCTGAGGCCACCTGCCTTTCTTTCCCTCACTGGCTCATTGTTCAAAAGCTCATTTGTAAAAGGAGCTGAAAGGCCTCACCAAATCCAAGCATCCAAGACCTTGATCCAGCCCCAAGGTCTGCTCCTGAGCTGGCGTTGAGCACCATGATGTCTTTCACAACAATGTATTGAGCGTGCCTTGGCTGTGCTCTCAAGGAGTAAAAGGATATTTTGTTTTAAAAGAAGAAATTCTGGCTGCTAGCATGACCTCAGAGCCCTACAGGCTTTCTATGATGCTCAGGCGTTGCTAATTCTTTGGTTCATACTGCAGTGCTCAAAATTAGCAACACGGCACAGTTTTGCTGCTTATCCTGGGACTCCAGAGTCAAATTTTGACACAGACCAATAAAAAAAAAAAAACAACCAAAACCTGATCAGTGTCAAGCAGATACTTGAATTCTGAAGTAGATAGTCTGTTCTGTTCAAGGAAAGGTGACAAGTACCCTAAATGTTTTCAGAAAGGAAAAACCAACTATTGACACAAGGCAGACACAGGAACCAACATCAAGTCCAGACCCTGTTGGGATGAGGTGCCCCCCCTCCAACCCCAGGTGTTTTCTTCTGCTCTGCTCTAAACCCCTTGACAGAGGGGCTGGGAGCCTCTTCCTGGTAAGAGACCGCACTGCAGACCCCTTGCCCTCAGTGTCAGGGCATTTGTGTTCCCATTCCCTACATCCTGCTGTCCTTGGGGAGCTGCCCTGAACACTTGTGCCCTTCACATCCCCGGGGTGGAGATCACCCCCAGGCCCGGCGCTGAGACAAGCTATAAATATTCCTCCCAAGCTTCCCCCATCGGTCAATCCCGCGGCACCCTGGCAGTGGCCACAGCCCCTGTGGAGCAGCCCACAGCCCCCAGGCCATGTGGGAGCACCACCTGCTTCCCTCTCCCAGCGGGGTGCCCACGGATGCTCAAAGTCCCAGGGGTGACAGGGCATCCCACAGGCTCTCCCAGAGGCACCGGCAGATTAGCAGCTCTATTTTTCAAGCTGATCCTCTCCCACCCCCTCCAACTTCATTCAACTTACAAGAATTTGAGAGAACTTGGCAGGACAGGCAGGATCTATATATAAAACCCGGTGGCCATTTCGTCAAACAAACCCCGATGAGCAAATGGCCTCTGTACCTGGAATGTGGGTTCATGGAAGTGACAGGTCAGCAAAGCAGCTGCCTCTTTCCTCCCAGCACAATGGGGATAGCAGAGATGCCATCAGCATGAGTTTTTTCCTACCCTGCTGTGCACTAAAAAAATTATTCTATGGAGCAAGGGAGTAAAAATAAATATGCAGGTTCAGCAAATGGCTCTCTCCACTCCTTGTGATTCCACCTTTTTTTTGCCGAGAATAGAAAGAAAAACAGTTGTGCCACCCTGTTAAACTCTGCTTGCTCAGCAGCTCCTGACAATGACACTTGCTGCTTTCCAAGCATGTTTTAAAAATCCTTCCAGCAAACTGGTGGCTTCTGTGGTGCCAATTAAACCAGAAAAGATGAGCCTTTAACCAGACCAGCCTGGGTGGGAAGGGTAAAAAAACTTGCTGCAATGGCCTCAGGTGAAGCTCAGTTTTGCTTGTCACTAGTGGCAGCAGCAAAGCTTAACCTCATTGTTAAGAAAGTTGGAAGTAAGGTTTGCTTTGTTCAGGATCTCCTGCCTGGAAAAGCCATCTCTGAGCCCCACGCATGTCGCTGCACCAAGGCTGGGTGGGAGGCAGCTCCCACAGAAGTTTTTTCGGCTTGGTGAAGCTCAGAAGAGACCAAACCAGCTGGAGCTGCTGGGAGGCATCACAAAGCCCTGTGGCTGCTCTGCCCATGCAATGTGCCCGTCACAGAGGGCTGAGAAGTGCCACTGGTTAAATAATCCCAGCGTTAATGCTGGTGGAGTCATTTCAGTGATGCGGCCTGGGAGGTGCCGTGCTGGCGCTGGGAACGTCCCCCACCCACTGAGCCACCCTCCGTGGCTTTTTTGGACCCTTGGAGACAAGCAAGCGTGTTTATGAACAGCTCAGAAGGGGCTGGGTGACAGGCTTTGACCTCAGGCTCTCCTCTGGTTTCCTTGAAGGAGGAGGATAAGGCTCCAAGATGGGTCACCACAATGGGACCATCGTGGGGGGTGAGGGCAAGCCAGGCAACCGTCACAGGGAGGCCCAGGCAGTGAGACACAGAGTGTGACAGAGCAGAGGGGCTGCATCCCCCTCCCAACCCCACAGACCCCCTGCACAGCAGGGATGGTGCCACATGCTTTTGAATGGACAGTCAGGTCAGCAAAACACCACAATTTCAAGAGACAACCCAACAAATCCTTCCTCACCTTGCTCCCTTCTCCCCTCCACTTTCCTCCTTCCCTGGGGGACAGCAGGGCTGGGGAATTTCTGTGCCTTGGTTCCTCTGCAGCTGGAGCAACCTACAACAGCTCTGTGGCTGCTCCAGAACCAGCCTGGTTGTGTCAGAGCCCAGCCTGGGCAGAAGGCCCTCTTTAAGGGCTGGATCCTGAAAATTCCAGCATCATTGAAAGGCTCTGGCATTTGGGCTCCTAAACACTTTCTGGGCCACTGGATGCCACTGGAAAAGGAGACTGACCCTCAGGTGCCCATGTCACCTGCTTGTGCCCTTTATCATCACTCAAAGCCCCTGGGCTGGCACAGGACAACAAAGAGCTTTTAAATTCACCAAATCACCAACAAAACCTCACATGTTTTTCCAGGCAACGTCCACTGGACTCTCTTTTTTAACGTTTTCAGTCAAGCGCGTTCCCTCTCCGGCACAGAAAGGGACTTCAATCCTCAGCTTCCCAAGAGGTCACTTAACAGCAATCTGGGAGGGACTGGATGGACGACAAGGAATTTTAATAGAAGGCAAATTAAGCACTTTATAAGTCACTTCCAAATTGATTTATGTGGCCAAGGCTGCTCTGCTACCCTTTCACAGTGGAAAGGTCCCTTAAGAAAACACCTTCAAAGGACCAATCCAACTCTCCTTGAAGCCAGGAGGGGCAAATCATGCGAGTCAAAGCTGGGGCTAAAACGTGCCTGAAAACCTCAAACCCCTCAAACTTACCTTTGCTTCCACAGTCCCCTGAATCCCAGGTGCTGGAGCCTAATGGACAATGCTGAGCTATCAAAACATGAGCATACGGGGAGTTTCTTTATTCTCAGCATTGCATTCTTTAGAGGAGTCAATTTCTCAGCATTAATGTTCATTTCAAAGCAAGGAATTTCACTGGGCCTCTCCCGGGACCCCTAAAGCCCTGGTGTTTGTATTCCACCCCTGCAGCGGGAGCAAGGGGTGGCAGGGAAGTGCTAAAGCCAAATGTTTCCCCCTTTGCAGGACGCTGGAGAATGTGCGGCGACACCTCCGCTCAAAGGGAACGGCCTTGTTTAGACAAGCCGTGGCAAACACGAGGTGCTGGCCCTGGTGGAACAGCTTCAAGGGCTGGAAGAGTGTTGAATATTGACTTTCAGAATCTTTTTTTGGGGGGAAAGGGGGAAATCTGTCCAGGGTTTCCATGTAGTTCCAGCCTGAGGCTTTGCATCCCCCTGGGGAAATGTCATTCCTTGGCTTCTGACCCACCAAATTGAACTGTCAGATTAAGGAACGGCAAGACAGATATCTTTGGCTAACATTCGGCAGCCAGGCCAAGACAATGTCTCTCCACCATCATTTGAGTAATCTCCCATTGGAAAAGGACCAGATGAATGTTCCCATTGCTCAGATGCTTCCAGAAGAAACGGTTTGTAAACAGTAATGGAAACTGTGCCAGCAAATACCGAAAGGAAAATCGTACCATTTCGACAACAATTTTGGATCTGGCTCCAGTAGCAACACTCTGAGGAGCATTAAAAATTACCATAACCATGCAGCTCCTGTCTCACCACAGCTGCCAAGGAGCATCACAGACCTCACAGGGTGCACCTTGCTGTGGGATGCTGTCCCTCAAGACATGGGCCTTCCTCCCTAATCCCATCTGGGATCACTTGTGCACGAGGCCTGGTTGCCCTGGTTGTGTAACAGCTGAGGCTGCTCTTGCTCATCCCCACCTGGAGCCCTTTTTGATCCTTGGGAAAGGATGTGCTGTGGTAAACAGGTGGCAACCCCAAAGTGCCACAGGAATGGCTCTGTTTGCACTTCACTGGTCTCTGTGCCCACCAAATCCTAAGAAGCCCACTTTCCTGTGACAGGGTTAATGAATAAATATCAGCTGATGCAAGCAAAGGGCTGTCAGCTTTTCACTCCACTTCTCCTTTCCACCAGTGCCTGGCAAGCCACTGTCTGCAAGCAGGACCTCGCTGTGCTGCACTGCTCCTGAGGAGAGCACACATCCCAGAGGGGTAAAAGGACCAGTGTTCTGAAGATGCAGCAATTCGGGGGCATAAGTACCACATATTGTCATTGAGATCAATGTGTATGGTGACCCTGTACTCAAACATGTCAACAACACCAAAAGGGCACAGACCTTCCATCTGCACCCCTCACCCACATGTGATTTCACCTACAGCTCCCTGCACCTCTGAACTTTAACCACTAAAGGACTTGGTCAGCACCTGGTCAGTGAGCAACAGTGCAAATGCCCCTGCACCCCTACCCAAAGCTCAGGGGTGAGGAGCCTCCTTAGGACCACCAATTAAAACAGACCAAGAGGAGGAGAAGGTCGGTGTTATTCCAGAGCTTTGCCCCAGTGCCATACACACACGGGTCAGCGGGGAGCCCCCTTGGCACAGCTTCTGCCCAGGCTGTCTCTGCACCCACATCTAGTACCCACCAACATGCAGCTGGTTCTGCCCCACTGCTCAGGCTCTTCCAAAGCTTCACCCCAAAGGATCAAATATTGATTTTTATACCTGGAGAAAGACAAGTGGATTGTGGAGGTGTTTATTGAGAAGCGAATAAAACCCATCCGTTCACTCATCTATCCCTTCAACAAGGATGGAAGTTGTCCATCCAAATCCCAAAGCAGAACTCTAAACACGTGCCCCACGAGCCATCCCAGTGCCAGACCTGTAGGATGCTATAAAACACGCAGGCTCCTTAAACCCTTCCTACGGGAGATTCACAGCCACGAGCTGCACAAACCCAGCTGGGGAAATGCTGTGCTAAAGCCCCACTTCGGGCCCAACGAGGTGAAACAGCGGAGCGTGACCGGAGGTGAGAACAAAGCCTGAGATTTTCATGGCCCTCGACTCCAGCCTGATGGGTTCTGCCCCGTCATAACCACATCCCAAATCTTTTCTCCATCCCTGAGTGTAAATCCCACTATCAAGTGGAGCTACCTGGGAGGCCGGGGAGAACGGGCTCCCAGGAACACCGTCTCACTTCGGTCTGTGGAGCGGCGAGACGGGCTCCCAAAAGGCAACAGACTGGAACAACCGCCCCGAGCTTCCAGGGCTCATTAACTCTCCTTAGCCAGATCCCTGATTTGCTACATGATGCATGGAGCAAGAATTTCCACCCTCAGGTCTCCGGAAAAGTAGTTCAGCATCCGGGGGCTGATCAGCCACCGCACTGGCTTCCCTGTCCATGGCAGATACCCAGTGCCTTCGATTACATCATGCCTGAAACCCGGAATGTAGCTCAGATGGTGAAGGCATTAATGGCAGCAATGTAAAGGCTCAACAATGCAAACCTTCCCAAGATGAACTGTCCTGACCTTCCCTGGGCTGACAATAAAAGTGTGACATCATGTGTAAACGAGCTTTAAATTCAAACCAGGTGCCGAGGGCTGCCTGGAGTCAGCGTCACCGAGCAGAGCTGCTGGAGGCAGGAGAAAGGCTGAGCACGGACAGGACACACCTGACAACAAACCAGGTCAGGGCAGCTGGTGCAGCACAGGACAGAATTAGTTGATGCTCTTTGGTGCCGGTTCCAGCTGGGGCAAACACCGTTAAGTAAAACACAGAGTTGATGATACTCATTTCCACGTGGGTGAGCGTTCCTACAGCTCTGGAATCGAGCCAGCAGCACAATAATGAGGAGTTTTTTTCCATGTTTCCTTATATTTAGGACTCCCTCAGACCTTGCAAAGTGCTTGGAGCTGTACTCACGGGACACAGCTATCGGAGAGCACTGTGGTTTATAGCCAAAAAGCACATCCATCCTTCAGAGCTCTTCTTGGCCAGCCGTCATTCCTCCTGCTGCTATTCCCTAATGGAATGGTCTGTCCTCCCTGTCTGATTCTCACCTTGCTGAACAAAAATGCCCTTCCCAAAGGGCTCTCCATGAGCAGTTTTTCACCCTACTCTGCATTGCCAGACCAGCTGGTCACCCTCCTCCCACATCCCAGAGGCAGTGCCGGCACAGCACAGCCACAGCCTCCGGGATCACTCTTGCTGCCTCGTGTTTAGAGCAGGGAGCAGATCAGAAGAGGCAGGTTTGCTGTCCATGAAGCAACACCGTGGAGGACAAAACCTGCGGTTCTTGCTGGACAAGTTATTTTTTGCATCCATTTCCACCAGGAACGGTCTTTAAGAAGGATGCCCTTCCCTGGTGGAAGGGACGCCACATCCCGAGCTGGGGTGGCAGCAGCACCAGTGCAGGGACAACGCTCGGTGGTGTCACCAAATGGGCACGTCTCACACAAAGCACAGACGCCAACCACGAGTTACACAAGTACTGCTCTTTATTTTCTGTTTGGCTTTTCTGGGGACACGCCTCGGCTCTCCCACAGTGAACCTGAGGCAAGGAGAACTCAAAAAAGGAAAACCCTTTTTTGTACCACACACAGAGGTTTGACATGAGCTGGGCAATTTTTACCTCCAGATCACCACATGAATTGGAGAATTTCATTTCCACATGAAGTGTGGCAGGATGATCACAACTGAAATGCAAATACCACAAACTGCAGAAATCAGGCAGCGCTTTTATAGTACTGAAAATTCTCTCCCACTGGCAGTAACAATAAACATATCCAAAGGTTTCTCTGTAGGCAGAGCAACTACAGTGAATGCTTTCAACATGAAAGTCTATTGTAAACCAACAATCTCAGGTAAAGTGTTAAAATAAATCTAACTGGGAAAGGAGTTCTACAACAATCAATGTTACTCGAGCTTCTGGACTGATGTTAGTTTTTGTCTTTAATCAGAAGAGCACATTAGGATGGCCACTACAGAAATATTAATTTCCATCTCCTTAAGTAGGGACATTTGGCACCAAGTTAATTGATCTACAAGGATTTTAAGTGATGCATTGATAAATATCTCTATTTTTTATTAATATCAGTGTAAGCTGATGCTAGTGCAAGTGCTTCATATTCCTCACAAAAAATCTTCTAAATTAATTTCAGGAATCCGTCTTAAATGAGCTGGGCCATATTGGCAAAATATCCAGAGGCCCCTAGACCTGCTCTAAAGAGAAGAGGACAGGACACTTTGACTGTGTCTCAGTTTTCACTACACAATTTCAAACAAAGCCCTGCCACGAAAATCAATATATTAAGATCCAAACTGCTTAGAAACATGGGAATAAAAGACGAGCATTTGCCACAATGCAAAGCCCAGTTTCGAGGCCTGTTGTTTGTCAGTCTCCTTCCTGCCATGTTGGTTACAAAAGACACTCTCCACACCCAGCTTGCCACAGCCCAGCTGAAATCTGAGCAGCCTTCAAATGGAGAAGGGATGGAAATAGGAGAAACAGAGAAAATAAACCAAAGGCAACCAATGAATTTTCATCTCTTACATTGTTCTTCCTGCTCAGCTGGGGAAAGGGAACCTTGCCAAGGGAGTTCAGAAATGCTGTGGGTCCCTTCATCCATTCCTGTCCAGTCTTCAGAAAAGGTTGGAAAATGCCAATGACATGCAATAAAGCAGAATCACTGCAATTTATAAATCTGGAAATTCGGAAGGAGAAAAAAATCCAGACACAAGATTAAAGACGAAAACATTTTTCAGCATTAGAGCGAGCAGAGAGTTCCAGATTGGAGGCCTGTTTTCCTCAAAAAATTTTGTTCAGGCAAAACACAGACATAAGGCACAGAATGGCCATGGGAGATGTGAAGGATAAGATGTGTTCTTACTCTGCTTTTTTGTTGTGGACAACATTCATACCTCCTTCTAAATTTGGCAACAGAAGTTCCTTCTCTTTCAGTCCCTCTCCCTCCCTCCATATTTTAAGTATTATAGAAACTTAGAAGTAGCAGCATTTTTAACTCTTTTTCAGATGAAAGGTAACAGACATCCTTTAACCCCCTGTGCTATCCCTTCTGCACCACAGCCAAAATGTAATAATAGAGCTCAGCAGAGCTGTGAATTGCTTCCATTCATCCTCACCAAGTATTAACTTCATACACTGGCATTCATCATTCCAAAGTCTACCTATCAGGACAGTCAGTTGATAGCCAGGCCAGTTAGGATAATACCCAGGGATTAAAAACAATACTGTAGTGATTTCTGCAGCGTGACAGGAATCCACTGTAAAATTAACACCGCATTTCAGGTATTTTCTCAGTCACATTTTTAAGATGATGCTCACAAACCCAGCTGCCTGGGGGCAACACAGCACGGCAAGACTCAGCTTTTTCAGGGGGAGGAGGAAAGAGCAAAAGCTTAGCGAAGCTTTGCCAACTTCTTGTCTCCTCACAGATCATCTAAGTATTCAGTTAAGCCTTGTTGGTTAGTTGAAAATAAAGTGACTGCAGTGGTGTCCCACAGGTACTACTCCATAGTATCTACAAGAGCAGCTAATAAATGAGAAACAATCTCCACAAAATTTCTAATAAATACACTCCCTAAATTCTAGTGTCTGACAAAAATCCCTGAGTTCGTTCTCATCAATCCAAGGTCTTCTGTTTTCCTATGAAGTTTTGGTTCAGTCACACAGAAAAATCACTTCCTGATGTACAGTTGTCATTGCTTGCTGAAGGCACACGTTTGTAGGGTATATATTTAGCTTTTTACAGTACTGCCAGAGATTCCCTGAGTGTCTGAATCCCCAACGAAGCCCACGAGACACAGCTCTCAGAGGGCAGTCACAGGCAGGAAGGCAGCCACACCTGGTGATCAAGAGTTAAACAAGTTGGGAGAACTGCAAGAATAAAGAGAAGTTAACTTTTTTTTGGCAGATAACATGTCACATCTCTCAGCCATGTTGGTTTTCTGCCGTATAAACAAGTTGACAGGAGCCACTGCCAGTGCCAAAGAAGGAGGAGTTGGAAACTCCTGGCCAAGAGTGGACATGCTGTTTCTGGTACTGCCAAACTATCAGACGGCTCACCTGGAATCATAAAACCTCCGCTAGAAACTTTATTATAAAAATAACTGCAGTATTTTCCAGGCATTCTTTTCTTTGGGAACCTACCAACACTTCTGAGTTAGTTCTCAGGCCTCACCACACACGTCTATTTCTATATTAAACCCCTAAGCAGAAGGATGTTTCCAAGCAAAAAGGATTCCTGAGGCAGTACCAAGCTGCACCACCCCGGTGCCTTCAGGCCATCCATTAAATGAAAAGTATCCCATGGGTCCTAAGAAAGCCAAGTGATCTGTTGGCATGACAAATCCTAATCTGCAGGCTCAGGAATAGAGAAGGTGATTCCAACTCTACTCTTTGTTGTTCCTCCCTATTAGACAGGGGAGGATCAAGCCCATTTAATCAGGCTTGAAGACTCTGAAGAGATCAGGCCACTTGAAAGCCATGAGATCCCACCTGACAGAAACAAATGTTAATAACTTTATCAGGATACCAGCCACTGCTCCCATTCTACCAACATGAGGACCTTTTCTGTGGGCACACAATACCATATTCAACAAAGCCCACCTGGTGTTGAAAATCGCATTCACATTTAGGGGGGAAAAAAGGAATTATAAAGGACCACATGGAAGTTTAGAGAGATCTGAGGTAAAGAAAAGGTCCCACAAATGTAAAATTTCCCTTTGTCTTCAACAGAGACAGATTTTCACCTTTCAAGCCCAAACCTTCTCTGACACACAACAGAACATAAAATATGGAAACACAATAGTTCAAACATGTAACAATTGTAAAAATGGGAATGAGAGAGCAAAAGAAGAAAGTCTTTCACTGGGAGTAATACTGAGGAACACTGAGTAGTATTCAAAAGCAGATACTAATTAAAAAATGTCTATTATTAACTACAAAATGAAAGTACTTCCTAATGCTACTAAAAGCTATTAAGCTCGATGGGCTAAGCCTGCTAATTTAACAGTTGCATCAGTATGATTCAAGTGTGCTGACACACAAAAACTGTATTTCGAAAAAGCAATTAACAAATATTATCATGACATGTCCATTAAACTGGGCTAAGGCAGCTGGTTTCTGGATCCATCTTAAGGATAAATAGGGTAAACACTTGGAATCAGGAAGTTCTTACTATGAAGTGGCAGAAATTTTGGAAATTATTCAAGCAATGGAAGTCTTGCACAGTTTAGGATAATGTGCACTATCCTAACAGCAGGTACCATGATATGCACATAATGACTGATATAATATCTGTTCACCTCGTTGCCTTTAAGGGGCAGTTGTTTCAAAGTTCTACTTTTGTTCACCATGTGCCCCATAACCATTTTTGCATCGCAGAAGCACTCAAGAGACCTTGTTACCTGTCATTGTTACACCATTAAAAAAACCCCAGTCTTTCAGAATGGCAAACACTAATTGTCCAGTAACTGAAGAGAGAGAGTGACGGAAGATTCAAGCAGGACCATCACAAACGTAGTTGAAAAGAGCATTATTTCTTCCAGAGGAAGCTTTGGTCAACGTCTCTTTAGGTTGTCCAGCCTTCATTGCAGTGGTGTTGCCACGCCTCTGGCTCCTGCTGTCCTCCTGAAGCTCAGTTCAGACAGTGTCAGTAGGCTGCTACTGATCAATCCAATTGCAAATTATTAGAACTAAACTCAGAAGGCCAACACAAAGGCCAAAGATAACCAAGGCACACGCCTGTGAAGAAAGAGAAGCAAAAGTTAAATGTTTTGCTGGAGGAAGCATTTTACCTGCCCAAGGTTTATGACTAATGATGATGGAAACCTGTAAGAACAGGAATAAATGGTGTCTTTTAAAATAATCTTTAATATTTCAGATTACTCAGCCTTCAAACACAAGGTATCTGCTCAGGGGGACACTAAACTGAGCCTGGGACAGTTTCACTGGGAACTCTGGAGCAGTCTGGTTTGCCTGCTCACACCATCCACTTGCACAAAACAGAAATTACTTTACCCTTTACAACTCTGAAGGAGTTAAGAAACTGAATTCATATTTTACTCAAAATGCAATTAAAATTACAGTGGATTCTTTACATTTTTTGAATAGCCAGATGATAACAAAACTACCGTTAAAGAGACAAAGCCCCAAACCTGCTGGAACTACTCATGACTTTAAATGGTTAGAGGGCATCATTATTAGAATTTCTTTCAGATTCCCTGTTTTGCCAATACAAGAGCAGCCCTATGATTCATAAGGATGGCAGAAGGACTATGAATAAATAGTTTGTCAGCATTTTGGTCACTGCCATGAAGTTGCTCTGCTGAGCAGTGGTTAAAATGAAGACAAGCAGTTACAGTGCAAAAAGCAAGCCTGCTGCACAAATCCCAACCAGAACTTAACCTACTATTACCAAAAGAGAAACCACAAAGAGGAGAAAAAAAAGGAAGAGGGGAA
The DNA here is from genome assembly GCA_013399855.1 of Oxyruncus cristatus. NCBI lineage: Eukaryota > Metazoa > Chordata > Aves > Passeriformes > Cotingidae > Oxyruncus > Oxyruncus cristatus. The sequence goes on from VXAY01005172.1 coordinate 90,226, forward strand.
GAAAACAGATGCTTGCACAGAAAAGAAGCATAAAAACTGTTTCACTTAAATGCAGTTTGGCTTTGCCCCCGCTGCCCAGACAACATCAGAGTAATGTGCAAAAACTGAGGAGAAATTGGATTAAAAGTCAACATCTGAAAACTACAGGGAAAGGCACATGACCAGATCAGTGGTCCAGCACATGGACACGCTGCTTGTCAAAAATCCCTGGTGAAGAAGGAGTTTCAGAAAAACCAGAGCTACTACAAAGGATAAAACAAAATGCTCGCAGACTTTGTGAGCTGCAACAAGAACTTTGCCCCTTGGATCGTGTGCTCTAGAGTGTATTAAGACACATTTAAAATGAGCCTATTTAAAATGTTATTAGTGCACCTGAGGAAAAAAAAAAGGCATACCCCAAGTTTCTGTGGTGATACAAAGTCCTCTCTGCTAAGTTTTAGATAGAAGAGTCCAGGATATACAAAAAGCAAACATGTTGATGTGGTTGAACCTTTAAAAAACAGAAAGCAAGATTTTCCTTAGAGAAGACTGAAGTGCATTACAGAACCATACACTGAATTTTTTTCAAGTTGAAATAAAACCCAAGGAAACCAACCACCACAAGAACTTACCAACTACTCCAAATACATTTTTAATGTCTGGCACGTACATTGCAAACAAAACAACAGTTGTATTCAGTGTTAAAGTGACAAGGATATGGCAAATCCACGACACGGGAAGATGAGAGAAGAATACCATCAACACGGCTTTCCTTGCCTACACAATACAAAGAGAAACACTGTGTGGGTGAATACATACAGACACATGTATTTTAATCTTACTTCACTTTCATAACATTAGGAATTATACCATTCCGGGCGTGAAAGAATATTATTAAAAGTCAAAATGCCAAAAAATGCTTTTGTCTCTCTGTAGCATCGAGTTTAATTTATTACTTTCTTAAAGCGAGATCTATCACACGGATATTAGTCTCAAGGAACTACTCCTTTTTTCTGGACAAAAGAAGGCCTGGGTGACAGTGCTTTGTCTCCCTGAACATCCTTGGTAACAAATGTCAGTAGGTTGCCAACTGATACATAAATCTACACAATATTTCTATACACATGGTTTTGCACAATTTCTTTTAGTCGTAACTGAATGAACTGTCAGTTCTACCATGATATTGATAAACTAAAGGAGGGGGTTTTTTTGTGAAATAGGTCAATACGTGTTTTTAATTTACAATTAAATTGAGTTTCAAGTATAAGTGTGTTTGTGTGTGTGGGTAGAGAGGAAAAACCAAGTCAGCAAAACTCAATTTAAGAGGGGGGTGGGGGGGGGAAATCAAACTAAATAAACTTTAGAAGTTCTGAATTCTCTAAATTAAAAACAATGCTGTGGGCTAGTTTTAATCTGAAATCTGTCTCAAGAGCACAAATTAGCTTAGTGGTTAGTTGTTATTTTGGAGCTTTCATGGAACATATGCAAACATGTGGTCTTTGATCAATCACTTGACAAGTGAATAAGATACACAGGACTAGATGTGACTCAAATATTGCAGTCTGCAAAGCATTAGCATTCCCAGTGCCCACTGCCAGCTTCAGAACACTTAGGAGTACTTACTGGGAAATGGATTAGAGGGACTGTCAAGAGCACAGCAAACAGGATGGCTACTTTAACAGTCATGATGATCATGTCGTGGGGCAGGTACCTGGAGTAACCTCGTAGCAATTCAGAGTCCACTTTGTCTGGAAACAAGAAAAATTAATTGCTCTGTTAATCATTTTAGGACCAAGATAATTTACATGGCATATTAAGCTGACATTCAAATGGATCCATCTACCTGTGACTAACGCAGAGAGAAGGGGGATTCAGATACAAAACACTCTGGCATTAGTGATACACTGAAGTACATAATCTTCAGAAAAATGAAAAAACTTCAGGAGGCAAGTCTGGGCAGAGCCTCTGCTGAAGCCAAAGCTGTCTAAGAGAGTACATAAAAACATGAAGGAGACAGCACAAAAAAGAAAGATGATGCAACATGAACCCAAGAGTACTGTCAAACTTGTTGTGTGTCTCTGAAACAGTCAACACCAGAGTCTGGCTAAACTAGAAGCCAGAAACAAATTAAATTTTGCTAAATTGACTGAATTGCATTTCCTTTTTTTTCCAGCAGAAACATTAAGAGAAATGCAGGGTAAAATTTCAAGCTGCAATTCTGATTTAAAGGAAGGAAGAAACTGGGCTGGCGTCTGTGCCTTTACTGGCTGTGGGTAGCAGTATATTGCTGGATGGCACAGAGAAGGATAAACAGCCTCAGTGGGCCAAAAAGGGATGAATCAGTGATGAATTCCTCACCTTTAACTATTGCCCTTTTAGGGTGAAAATTTCCCCTAACTTAACAGCAAAAGTCAGAGGGCCATGAAAGTGGTCTGCTACCCTGACTTTTTTTTTTGTTGTTTTGGCATTCCTGCTTTCTTTGGACTTCAGAATGGATCGAAATTTCCCAAGTCCAGTCACCCTGTGAAGTTTCAAATTCACAGAAAACAGAAGAAGCCATGTGAACCACAGAAAGAGGAAACACGTCTCATTTCAAAGAGGGAATTCTTCTTTTGTTTTCAATTTAAAATAAAATGTTTTACATTTTCTCAGGCTGGTGTTTTAGGAACAGGGAACAGATTCTCTCTATTTAAAGAAGCAAGTTACTTAAAAAAGACACCCAAAAAGTGAAAAGGAGAAGAAGCATGCAAGGGGAAACAAACAAACCAACCAACCCTGCTACAGACATCCACTGTTGATTCCAGCACTTCGGGCTGGAGTCTAAGAATTACTACAAGAAATCAGGCTTCAGAAAACTAAAAATGTCCCCAGTGCAACAGAATAAAAGGCTACAGGCAAGACAGGGGCTTGTTCCAACCATGACAGTGAAGGTAACAGGAACTGGGATGGTTTCCAGGACTACTTTTTTTCCCCATTTCCCCCCNTCTTATTGAGATTTCACCTGGAGACAGATGGTTATCCTGCACTGCTGTTGAACCCCTCAGAGCTGCACTCAAAATTATATTTTCCAACAAACCACATGGAATCACTCAGGCTATAGTAATAGTGGCTGACACACCATTAGGGGCTTCAAGACTCCCCATATAATTATTCAAAAGTTTCTGAGTATCAAGGGAGTATTTTCAGACATACACCTACACTTGAGGGATAAAGGCACAAAATTCCTTCAAATTTGGAATTATTAGCTGCTGAAAGCCAATATTCTTGGTGCTTCATCAGACACAATCCCATCCCCATGATCAAGAAATATAAAACACTCTGAAAGGAGAGGAAATCCTAATAAGAACACTTTTGTCTTACTGCTTTACTGTGTCCTACAAGAATTTTTATTCATTCCAATCAATAAAGATTAGCATGTGAGCATCTCATAAAAAGGGTGAGCTTTCAGAAGACATCAGAAGAATCCTCATAGATGACTGTGATGCATTTATGTGACAGCATCTGTATGAAACTACTCCAGAATCAGCAAAATGGAGCAAAGCACACAACTCAAATTTACACCAGGACACACAGAGCCAAATTTCATGGGAAAAGGCACCCCACTGTGATGTTATGTGAACAGGATACAAACACTGCTATATAAAATAGACACTCACCTCCCTGTGCCAAGGTTGGGAGGGACCTTTAAAAAAAGGCCACTATGTAGGCAAAGGGTCTGAAATCTCTCTGTGCACTTTGGGAATTTGGCCGAGAGTGTCACACAGACAAAGTCATCTATGTTTAAATTCAACTAAGAAACTGTACCAGAAGTATTTGTAAGTCCAAATGGAGAGTTATCACACTGGTACTGAAGCACACTCTCACCTAAACTCTACAGCAAATGAAAGGTGTCTGTAGAGTTTGGTCAGGCAAGTGTCGTACCCCACCCCCTCTTCTGGTTGGTAATAAAAAGGTACATTTACTTCATCGAGCACTATTGTCGACAACATCTCTAAGAAATGTGCACTTCTTGGTGCAGTTCATGTATCAAACAGACACATTTCTGGCTCAGGAACATGTAACACAAATTACTGACAACCAGAAGTATGTGCTGGAAAACCCAGCTCACAGTTAAATTTTTAAAATCCTTTCCTAGTCTTTTGTCACTGCTCTTCATTGCATCCAAGTCACAGAACTAGATGGGCACTTCTGTGATTCAGGCCTTCTCTGGCACTTTTTTTTCTGGAGTCCTCTGGTTTGTCTTTACATTACACTTGACCTAAGTAACCATGAAGAAGGCACTTTGTGCAATCCTTTCAAATCAGGCTCTCCATGGGAAAAACAAGCTGCAGACCTCCACGCCTTCCCAGCATTAGGGCTGGCTTGCTGTGGGTCAAATTCCTCTCAGAAAAAGTAACAGCCTCAGTGCTACTTAGAAACTACAAATCACAGGGCTACCACAGGATCAGTAAGGGATAACTCTTGGTAGCAGGTAAAGCCTTGGAGCAGACCTTTCAAACCTGGTGGACAAGCAGATTATTATTGGATCTCAGAATTTCTTACAGACCATGATAAATCTGTTCCCAGCTTTTAACTGAAAATATTACACAATCCAAGATATAGTGGCAATCAGTCTAATTGCACAGTGTTAGAGAGCATCAACAGACCATCAGCTACAGTTTAGGAACCAGTATGTTGTCTGTTTATCATTTTAGGGCATAAACCCTGGGAAGTTTAGCTATATAACACACTGAGACGTCAGTGAGACTGTAATACTTTGCAGTGTCAGGCATATTATTAAGTCTTCACAGCAAGAAGATCCCTGAGGATTTGAGTGCATCAATGCCTGCAGCATTCCAGGCAGAACACATTTATCATTAACCTTCATTCTAAAGAATACTTGAAGAACACACTTACCATAAAATGTCAGGTACCCAAACAGAGCAGATGTAAAGTAAATTAGGAAACTCAGACCAATTCCTGTGACAGTTACATTCTGCATTCTGCTTTTGGATGGACTAAAATGGACACAAAAAAAAAAAAGGAAATTAGTGTTGCTTGATCTGTATTGGGGACAATTAAACACAGCACAATCCACAGAGCACCTTGACTTTCACAAGGAATTATTGTCTTACTTTATGGCCACCGAGTATTTGCTGAGTTCTGTGCTGTCACCAATATTTAAGGGTGTTAAAAGTATTTTTAGACTGGCAACTAAAGGGCAATTTTCAAGCAGACAGCTAACACTACACCGATCTTGTAGGGAATTTAGATATCCCAGTGTATCTTTTAAATAAAAATTTGGATTTATACAGGATCTATTCAGAGCAAGGAAGAGTAAGAGTATCTGAGCCAAAAAATACCACTGCATCAGATATGGCTAAATGCAGATTCAGTTACAGCAATAAAAATTGACTATTAAAGTACCTTAACAAATGACCTTTTTTGTCCTCCAGATAGTCCAGGCCAGGACAATATACTGACATGGATGAACCATATTTGCTACTTTTCTCTCCTGTAAAAGTCAGTACAGACTAAAACTGTACATTTCCCAAAACCAAGAAAGCTACTTAGTTAGCATTGTTTGATGGCACTGACTTGAAGATTAATTTAGGGAAAATAATTACAAAAATGCTATAATTACATTTTAGTATTTCAAGTGTTTTCATACACTACCTTTGGAGCTCACAGTAGATGGGTAGGACTGAGGTATGGCAGAGAAAAGAGAAGGCCATGGTTGGTATTGCATAAGCACTCTAAAATAGAAGAAAAACATCTTGTAAGTTGTTTGTTATGACTGTTGATTGGAAAAATACCTGGATGAACTCAGAATTCAGTTCAAGTGCTGGAAGTCAGAGGAAATAATTCCACATGAATGGTTTGAGACAAATCTCCACAACGCAGAAATCCCACAAAATTGGATCTTTTCAAGTTGTATCACTTCAAGTGGTCATAGCTCACTATTTTATCACCAGGAGAAGTCATGCTGTCTATAGGTCAGAACATGTAAGATTCTTTTTTGGCTACACTGAAGGCAAGTGCTTATGTAGAAAGAGTAGGATTTGCCCCAGAGCCAGCACATCATTCATTAAATTCCCTAAGAAGTTTTCTAAATTCTAATATCCATAGCTACCTGTCAAACTGCTGATTCCTTCATCCTGACTTTACTATTTTATTACTCCCTGACAAAAATTTGGATGCAGCACGAAATATAACAGAAAATATTAACAGGAAATATAACACGCTTTGGCATCCAAAGTTTTAAGAGAGTTATGTAATTAAAGCTGCAACCACGCAATTAGTGGTTTATTACTCCAAAAACTTGTAATAAAAGAGATGAATCATCCAGTATGGCTCGCTGCAGTTGCCAAGTGGAATAAACTGAACTACAACAAACACTCCTGTGCTGACATAATCAGGCCCACACTGGTAAGGATATGCCACTTTCTACTGATAAAGCCAATTTTAAAAAAGAACTAGAGGTGAGTCCCAAGATTCTTCAAAGCACAAAAGGCCAGACAAAAGGCCAGAATCTCACAGTAGATGTTTCTGGTCAAAGCACCATTTCTGCTTTGATCTACAGATAACATTTGTCTCATGGGTGCATTTCCCAAGCTTTTTTTTTTTTTTTATTTCCCCTTCTCTTTTCTTGGGAGGGTGGGAGTAGAATTTGTTTTTTTCAGATAAATGCAACCATGTCCTTCCTAAATCCCACTACAGGTCTATCCCAGCTTTAATCTTACCTTTTTCCCTTCCTCCTCACCCCACAGCAACTAGGGTTCTACGTGATACTTCCTCCCCTGCAAGCCTTGATGGGTGGTGACATGATTTCAATGCCACATTAATTAACAAATACCAGAGCTGGTGCCCAATGAGATGCACAAAATTGCATGAGGCCTGAAGAATTAGCTTCAGGTAAGGAAAAACTAAGGTTAGGTCCAGGCAGTGGCAGGAAACCTGTTCTGCCTTGCCAGGAACTAAGAGAGCACATACAGCCAAGTATCACTGACTTCCAGCTGAGGGCATATTAAGCTGGCTTGATCTGATTGCATCATCAGGCTGACCACTGCTGCATCTGTTAGACTTTATTCTTTGGTCATACTTGAAAAATATTTTCATAAATGTTAACTTGGACAGTCAGCCTTCGTATATAAAAAAAGTGAGACTGGATAACACTTGGCAGCAGGTACAGGAAATACTTCAGCAGCCTATAACTGGTTTTATACAAGGACAGCTTACCCTGGATAAGGTTTAAACCCCAATTTTTTAAAAACCGCTACCCCCCTTTAAGTTTGCGTATTGTTAATAGAGATTACCTCTTTTGAAAGATGAAAGAGCTTTGCTTTACAATCCCCAGTAGAATTTGAAACCTGTAAAACATAAACACACCAAAAAAAAGGCACAATGAAAGAATAAGCCCAAGCCACAGACATGAAACTTTTCAGTTTCTGTGATGATTAATAAAAGAAGGAATTTAAACTGCAAGCCATTCTGAAAGTGTTAATGTAAAAAAAGCAATACAGTTCACTAGTAAAATTAGAACTTCAAAACAGAGTGCACTTTACCTGTAAAGCCTCTGTGGCACTGCTCAGAGGTAGAGGACAAGGGATCGACCATTTTTTAATCATAACCTGCAAAGACAGCAGACATTTGATGTATGAATGATAACCTAAAAACCAGTTTTCAATTTAGATACACGCAGCTGAAATATCAGCCTGCTGGAACACACAGCAGGGAGCCACACCCACAGTAAATTACCAGGCCTGCCTGGCAGACAGGCCACCAGAAGGAAACTCTGACAGAAGAGCCTGTCAGTGCCATTCCATCCAGCTGCTCACTCGGCACAGCTGGCAGCCTTATGGTGTGGGGATCTGGAGGTGGGGCACTGCAATGGGCTCTGACACGAGCTGAAATACAACCAGCACTCCCCATCCACTCTGCCTGGGCTCCACACCAAGGGCCTCCCGTACGGAATAGCTGCTGTGTTAGCGATCCCAGGCTCGCGCCCTAAGTAGACAAGCCCTAAACAGAGATAGAGCAGAGCCTAGGGCTAATCTTAAAAGGCAGAAACATATGGTTTGGACTAGAAAGCAAAGGAAAAACAATAAATGCAATTATTGTCCCAGAATGTCATTGGGCCTTTAGCTACACCCTGCTGGTTTAGGGACTGCCAAGTAACAGGGCTGAAAATCAAAGGGAAATTAAAATAAGAAATGCTACCTCCTTTTTCAGGAGGCCAGTTTAAAATGATAGTTGCATTGCTCTCCTCACCCTAATTAATTTCCTATTGTAGTTGCCTGGCTTTAGAGGTTATAATTCTTTTGAAGCCTAGAGCAAATAATCAAAAACTTAATTAAAGACTTGGATTCACAAGAAGAATGACATGGAAGGGAGCGCTTCTCCTGGCTCAGAGAACCACATTTTGCTTGCTGCCAAGTGGTGTTTCCCAGAGGATTAGATGCTCCCTCTTGTCACCAGTGCCAGGGGAAGCAAACAAACGCTACCTCTCGACGAAATGTGGGGAAAGGGAACTGCGAGTCCACGGCAGGCTGAGCGCACTGTGGCGATAACACACGTCTTAGACTGCACAAGGAGAGCAACTAACTCCAGGTATGGAACTCAACAGCAGCCTGAAAACGTTGTGAAAACGGATTATCAAGGGAAACCCTCCAGTCATGTTTCTGACAGTAAACTGGCACTGCTTTATGCCATTTATTGATTGTCTGAACTGCCTCTCTCCGTGCCATGGGAACAGCACCCTCACCTGAGGGAGGGTGTGAGAGGGGACAAGGACGTGCTGGGGGTACATCAAGAAGTTCAACTGAAGAGCGAGCAGGGGAGAAGGAGGGAAAGGCCAAACACTAAAATATAACTTGGGCCTCTCTGGTATTTAAAGGCACCCAGAAAGGAGAAATACAGGAGAAGGCTCCGAAGTAGTTGGCTTTGTGGGAACTCCGTCTAAAGCTGGGATAGGCTTCCTGAGCACTGAAAAGGGGCATGGAGCTGAAGGGCAAGGTTTGGGGACAGTAAAATGTGCCTGGTAGTGGTGAAGGCAAGGTTTCCTGCCAGCTAAAGAGCAAAGTTATATATAAACACTGCAGAGGGAGGACAAGCCAAGCCGAACCTAAAAAGCTGAACAACGTTTTTCTAAAAGAAATGTAATACAGATTAAGAAATGGAAACTAAAAAAAAAAAAAAAACCAAAAAAGGACAAAATATAATGCGTTAGGTGCATTTAAAATTTATATTTATATTTGCCCACCTGCTTAATTATTCAAATCTGTTTGGGTTTCCAACTGTAGTCTAATGAGGTCCCCCCAACAGGAAGAAATTTTTAAGCTGGCAGCACAGCCCAATTAGCTGAGTAGTCACACAGGCAGCACAAACTTCCCCTGGAACTTTAAGCCTATTTCATATAAACGTTCTTTTGAGTATAACAAACATTTGGTTTTAAGTAAAAAAATTTAAAAATAAAGAGAAAGTCTACTGGAAATAAGGTATTTTAAACCCACACCAAAAACACTGCTAAAAAATCAAGTTAGAGGCTCAAAGTGTTCTAATATTCTCAGTGATGTTGCCTTTCCATATCGTGCAGAGGGAAAACAGGAACCCCTTTACTCCAGTAGTACTGACAGCACTCAGCAAAGAGGGGCTTGTCTGTGCATAACATCATTCATTACATATGGCAGGTACCCAATCTGCATCAGATTTTGTTCTGGGAACATAAACAAGAGATTTACAAAAATACCATCAGTAATCATTAACACCTTTGTTGAACAAGCTACCAATAATGCTGTCTACACACACACACAAAATGTGTCTTTACTCTTCACCAGTATTCAGCACAGCAAGAGGGGAGGCACTAAAAAAGAAGTTTACCAATCATAATTTCTTTTCACTAAAGATTGAAATCAGGGAAGTATTCAACAATCAGAAATGAAAGTGCTCAGGACCTCACAGAATCTGGCTTTGAATTAATATGTATTTGTTTATCTCCCAGATCAGCTCATCTCAGTGTTTGCAAATTTTTCCTAGTGAGGACTAGGACCCAGTATGTTGGCTTTAAAGGAAAAGATATTGAAGATACTGAAGCTACTAAAGCACAGAGGGGAAATTTGTGAGCTGCCCAAGCCCCAGGGCAGAGCACAGAACAAAGAATTCTCCAGCCCTCTGCTCAGTGCACTCACTGACCAGACTGACCAAGACCTCTCTTTTCTGCAGGCTGCAGTAAAAACGTGGCTTCCTGGCAAAAGGCTGAACAGATGGTGTGCACTTGAAAAGGCACAGAATTACTGTATATGCAAAACATAATTATATCACTTCCATATGACTAACACGGTTTTCTTCTGGAACAAATTAAAACATATCTGCCACACAGAAATTAACAGTGTGCAAACTAAAACACCATTTCAACAGCACATATCACCCACTTCAAAGCAATTAGATATGAAAACTAAACCACATTTAGTGCCTTTGACTTTCAGTGCCTAAAGAAGTCGGAGAGATTATTCTGTGAAGAGAATTGGTTTTCTTTAAATATCTGTAACGGCTTTTAAAAATTTTGACCGCAATTAGATTTACTGTGGCTGCTCCTTTGCCATTTAACAACAAAGAGTAAGTACACAAATTGAACCATTTCCTAAGAAATCCAGTAGTCTGTGCTCCTTCATTAGTACTTTCTACCCACCTTTTTGATAGAGAATCAAAACTAAAATCTAGTTTAACTCATCTCAGCTTGACGTGGTTGTGCACGAGTCTTCCTTACACATTTGCTTTTTCAGGGGCCAAAATTGCTTTCAAATGCATCCACCCATTAAAACAGCTTTCCTCACATTCCCATTGAAATCCAGGAACTGAACTGGTTTTAAAATCCTTGCAATTAGCTTCAGCCAAAGGCCTATGTCAGCACTACAGTCAGTGCTTTTTCTTCCCTTTTCTTTCGTTTTTTTTTTTTTTTCTTTTTTTTTTTCCTCTTAAAGATAAATTTTAGGACAGAGGTCAAAAGTTAAGGTAATTTATAAATATTACAAATGAATTTCCATTAGCTCTGGAGGGGCTGTGGCTGCTCCTCAATGTTCATCTTAAGGAGAATACTTCCCAAGGTCCTACAAACACTGCAGCTCTCCAGGGATACCCCAGGGAGATGTTTTGACAGCTTTGAAGTTTGGTTTGATCACATGGTTTCGTTCCTAATGGATTGCCTTGGTCTCCTGGATGGCATGTTTGTTCAACTTGCCTTCAACTCTGTTTATCCCTTTGTAAAACAGGTATTAAATGCAAGTCAATGCAAGCCAGAATGACAGGGGAGAGGGGGAACATTTTGCCAGGCTCCCAAAAAAGATTCCAACAGATGACAGAGTGAGAGCTGCTCGGTTGTACAACATATTACACATGTGCATTAGCACACTTTTTCCCTGTAAAAAGAAAAATAGTGCAACTTAAAGGCACATTTTCCCTCTTAGATCTGCCTAGCAGGTCTCACTTTTGATATCTGGAAACATCTACCTCACAGGGGCCTTGAGAGGGTGAACATCAGGGTCAAAAGCCCCCATATGGCTCAGAGAAAAGAACTTTTCCTTTCAGCTGGAAAGAAGAATAAGGTCATTGACGTATTAATGAATCTTGTAAAGTGCCTTAATGAAGTTCTAGTTTTCTTTGCCTTTTTTTTGAACTCTGTCACTCCATTATACATGTAAATTTAATTTATTTGGAGTATATTAAATTTTCTTCTGCACTAGTTGCAGTAAGTAATAGTTAGAAGCTAAGAAAACAGAATTCCATTCCTCTCCTAGTAGGGAAACAAAAATATATGTGCCAGCTCCCTTTGCCGCACTGTCAGCAAAACAAAAATATTGTTACATTTACCAGCCCAAAATATAATTATTTTAAATCTTTTCACATGCTTGGAAGCTCATACACATTTCTAAATGTAATCTGTCCAAGCAAGCACATACTGAACTTAAGGAAAACTCTAAATTTCACATAAAAAGTTACTGGGGGAGGGAAAGACAATTAATTTCAAAACAGTCTTATGAAAACATTCAAACATTAAGGGGGAAAACAAAAAAAAAAAAGATAAGCTGTGCAGAGATTTTTAACTTACCACAAGAGTAAAGTACACCGTAAAGAAAAATGATAAACTACTTGTGTAGCCAAGAAAGCCTGTAAAATAACAGTAAAAATAAAAGAGAATTTATAAGGAAAGTGATCCTAATGTACAGCTAAAGCTTTACATTTTAGGCATGTTTTCTATTACAGTGCTTGGTATCTGGGGCTTAGGACTCAGAATAACAACATTCCAACTGCCTGTCACAGATCATTTATGCAGTTTTGTAGGGCAGAATTAGAACTGGCTTACCACTAATGGCATGCTGTAAGTAAATGCAGCTCTTTAATGTTCTGCTGTAAAGATTTTATTTTAGTATTGCAGACAAAATACTACTGCAACCCAAGTAACAGGTTAACTAGGCAGGGCTGGAAGGCAGAACACACTACAACAACTTAAGTAATCACCAGCACCACCAGCCCCCTGCAAGTTTAAATAAATAAATAACCCATTAAGGTTTTAAAGTCTTCAATCGTAATTGCTACTAAAGTAGAATAATATTCGCTTCTCTCCTTTAATTACTCACCAATTTTAGGAAGAAGGGCAAGAGGAAAAACAATGCAGACTGAAGTAATGAGCAGCAGCAGCCTCCCATCGAGGTACCAAGACCTGTTGGAAAATCTATTTAGGACTGATATGAAGCTCAAGAGTCCTATAAAATATGTCCTAATTTAGAACCGTGATCTTAGACGAAATAACCACTAGGACTAGAAAAAGAAAGAATTTCTGGTCTCACGTGTAATTTACATGAATTTGTATTCCTACTTTCTCTACTGTGATGTAAAACAGAGCTCCCAGATAATGAGGGGGCAGAGCATCATCCCAAACTAACCAGCATTGCAATGTTCCATAGGCAAGTGTCTGCACGGATCAGGGGTCTGATGTGTGTCAAGTTATTTCTCAGCAGCACAATATGCAAATCCCTGCCTTGATTCACAGCAATGATCAGAGGGAAGGGGATTTCATACTCTACAGATTTCCAACAGAAGTACTTGTATAGCACACTACATGTATTTTAAATTGGATTACAGTGAGGTGCATATTTACACTGCTGGAAGAAATAGCAACATCAATTCCCACTTGCTGCTGAGCTTCGCTTCCAGTTTATTACTGCTCCATGACCTTAGTTCCTTACTATTTCCAAGAGGTGTGAGACAGAAAGCAAAGTTATCCAACTGATTTGTTTGGAAACACAGTTACATTTTCTGAAGGTATCAACTTTCCCTTCTGCCAAGTTTCATTACCTATTACTGTAGCATTCGAGTAACAGAAGAAAACAACACATTAATAAACTTTCAGTACTTGGAAATTATCTTTCCTGTCCAGAGGTGGTATAAGAAAGTAGGACAACAAAGAGGATGTTCTTCAATTTTGCACAAAGTGATCCCTCATTCTTTGCATGCATCCATACAAGAATTAAAGGACAAAAGAGACTGAAATGATGATAATGAAATCTGCTGTAATATTTAACCATTAAACTATACATAATAAAAAAGCCTTGTAGAGGCACGTGAAGTCCTCATGCATTTAAAATCTGTTCGAAGTATCAAAAAATTCCCACCTCCAAACTGAGGACAGCACAGATGGATAAGTTGTTAAGAAGCAGAAACATCTTGAGAGTGGCTCCCCTGACTTGGCAATAACCATATCCTGTACTGATAAACATCTTGCACATCAGCCTCCGACTTTACTACCTATAAACACCCTGACCTTTGACCTTCCAGTTTATTTAGTCCAGGATATGGTTAGCACCTAATAAACAGGCAGCACCTCAAGTTATCATAGGGAAAGTACCATAACACCTGTGCTAAAGAAGAATCATCCTACAGGTATATTGACTGCTGCTGTACATCGTGGACAGCCACTTGTGTTATGGAAGCGAACAGAGAGATTTCAGGGCTGAGGACTTCTTCACCACATCAAAACCAAAACGACCATTAGGTGACAATGCCTGTATTAAAAATTAGTTAAAATACATCATTCTCCAAAAAGTCTATCATTAGCCTAAGTCTGCTACTGCTACGGTGAAGAAGCAACTTTGCCAAGATTATCTCCCTGCTGTGGTACTTATTCTTCACGTTGTTTTCACTTAGCATGCTCATACTTTTACTTTTTTTTTCTTTCATTTTTTTTTCTTTCTTTCTAGTATGGTGGATGTTCATATCAGGAGGAACAGCATCATGGCAGTAGGCATAAGTATAATGCACTGTGTGTACATGTGGGACCTCTGTTTCAGTCTCCTGATTCTAAACACGCAGCAACGCCACAGCTGCCGTCGAGGTTCACAAGCTCAGCAGGACAGAGAGGAAATTATTTTGGTTACTTTACTGTGGGTGAGGGGGGTGAAGAGAGAGGAAAATGGCAATGAGGTGACGGGAGAGAGAAAACACAATTTTGTAAACGGCTTAATTTTGGAATACCACTTCTTATACCAAAAAAGACCTCAAAAAAACCTGAACAGGGGACAATTTCCTGGTTATCAAAAAATACATCCATTTTCTCCTCAAAGTACTGTTGTAAAAATACACTTATTTTCCAAAGGCAGAATAAATGTTTTGATATTGCCTTTAAAATCAATTTGATCTGCAAATTTAATCCCATATGATAAAAGCGTTCCAAATATGAAATACAGAATATAAATCCTTGACTCTACTGAAAATGCTTTGGCATGCAGATGTTTCTCCTCCCTCCTCCATATTTTAACTAAAAGCAGACATTTATAAATCGCTATAATTTCATTCCTGAATTCAGCAGAACAAGATATTCATATGTTCTAAATTAGGATCTTACTCTCAGTCCATATCAATTATATAACACACAAGCAAGACAACTTAATTGCATCAATCACATCCTCTGACAGGGTCATTAAATGTTAGCAGAGGGCTCACAAATTACAACTTTTTAACACAATCCTCATTTGAAAATATGTTCATGTCATCAAAACTATGTGGAATTCTTGTTATGCACACAGAAACATCTCCACTTGCAATTAACAAGTGTTCATATTGTATGGGTTTGTTTTTTTAAAAAGGCATGAGGATGTGTTAGACTGGCTCCGGGCCTTTCAAACACATGCACACCTGCCAACCTTTATCTATAAAAACAATTTAATGCACAAAACATTCCTGAAATGGTTTTCCCAAATGTACAGTTCAGGAGGGTTTATGCACATAAAATATCTTCACAGATAGTTTACCTGACACTTTTGATACATTCCAACTACAGTTAAAGATAAATTCTGCACCAAATGGAAATGTATCAGATGCTACAATGACTTAAAAACAGAACAGTTGTGCAACCACATCTGGAAACAAGTTGTCCAGGTAAAGAAGCTGAATCAAACTAGTCAATATTTATGCCCTTTGCATAAATAAGTTGTTGCTTAGCCTTGATATTTGATTACCTATTTTTGTTGAACAATTTCCTACAACTTAAAATGTCTGCTAGAAAAACATACACTTAACATCTGTGGGGAAATCCACAGAAACGAAAGATTGTGATCTACCATGGCCAGTAATATGGCACAAGAAATGAAATATAGATGTGGGCATACAGAGAAGGTCAGCTGAGTGCATGTACCTGGAATACTGCTTGACCACTGCACTGGAAAACTTTGCTTGGACAAGTATTAGAGGAGGGAAATTGTGTCAAATAAACACTGGTCAGTGGAAGAACTCCTGTTAACAGAGGCAGAAACAGGATGAGACCTGCGCTGCCAATCACCACTGGAGCTGTGGTTAGGATTCCTATGGTCAATCTCAGCTCTTTCCAAATGCAAAGCTGAACTTCATTCCCACCTCAAACTGCAATTTCAGCGAAGGCAGAAGTGTGGGTGTTGGCAGTGCTGACAGTGCACTGAGGATTACACAGCCCAGGTGATCTGTAATAGCCAGTTCAGCACTGTAACCCGTCTGTGCCTTCACCAGTGTTCCCATCCAGAAGATCTGAGGTGCATCATCACACAGGCACCTTAATAAAGCAGTTTTTCACGCTGCCTTTTCCAGACAGAAAAATCATTTGAGCAGCATGTGGGACCTCCAGGTTCTACCTGGTATGAGTTTTCTTAAGCCGTTTGTTTAAAAGTGTATTTTTGCAGGGAAAAGTCACTTCGCATGAGCAGAGCTGACATATAATTAAAACCAGTAGTAAGAGATGTTAAGATTCTAAATTTGGGGACAGGCAAGACTGGAACACACATGCAGCAGACAGAGCAGCAGCTCAAGGCCACTGGATATGGAGAGTGGGGTTAATGCATGATCTCGAAGAAGGTCATAGCACCCAAATGAAAAGCTGATGTCTCCAACAGCTGGAAGAGATACAGTAGCAGTCTAAAAATTACATATACACATAAAATATAATAGTTAAAAAAAAAAAAGAAAAAAAGAAAACCAACAGAAACCTTTCTAAAACTGTAAGGGCCAAAAGGGTAGAAAGACAGAAAGCAAGATTACAACCACAGTTCATTTCTCAAATTCATTATAAAATCTAGAAGTTGTAAGTGAAAAATTATATAACGAACTAAGGTACCTTTTAACAAACTGATTTCACACCTAAAATTCATCCAGAACATTCAGGAATAATACAAGCATCACACAGCCTTGACACAATTTCAGCACATTTCAATCCAGAGAAAGTTTTGAGCTCAAAACATCTGAAAATAGCAATCTGGAAAAACAGCTGTAACCCCATCCAAGATACACTGTTATGAATGACAGCAGCACTGGAACAACTCAAACAAGGTATTTCAGCGCTGAAGCTGCAGTGTTTGCCTTAGCACAGGCACAGATTCCTTGCGACAGTTCTGATGGAAATGTGAGGGACACACTCCTTGCACACAGCTTTACCGCTCAACTGCAAAGAATCGTTTCTTTACTTGGGAGCCAAGTCAAGGAATTATAAACCAAGTCTGGAAACCTGGCATTTTTCCCAAGACAAGTCCAATTACTAGAGCAAGACAACAAAATATTTAAATATAAATGCCTGCCGTTTTTTGTCCTGTGGTTTTGAAATATGTGAAGTGATAACATGATAGCAGTATAAATGTTTCTCCCCCTCTCCCTCCTGCTTCCCCTTTTAAATTTTTACAGAAGGGAGATTCTTGTAGATGGAGTTTTGCCACTGACTTTAAGGTCGTCTGATGGGAAATGGCTGTGAGGAAAGAATCCTGCTCTGTGTGCTGTAGAACACTTGCACTTGCCAAATACATTTCATATTCCAACAACTGCTGTAAATAGCTAATTTTTTTTTTGCAGATCAGAGGAAGTGTCAGCACCCAACTCCTTCAGCAGTCCAGATCCGCTTTTTACTTCAGGACAAATGCAGAGCGCATGACACGAAGCACTTTTCCTTACCCACTCTCGGCTCCGCTCAAGAACCCTGCAACAGCCCCAGGAAGCTCAGACTTCACAATTAACAGATAAGATGACATGGCTGCAAAGAGAAGTAGGACAGATTTAGCAGAGGAATACCAACATCTCTGGCTGTGACAGTCAGCACGGCTGAACCGGCGTGGTTCCGGCTGCACCATCCCGGCTCCGCTTTAGACACCGCGGCACCAGAACCAGAATTTATTCTCTCACACACCTCCTTTAAAAACAGCTGCAAGTCTCCGAGTGTTGCACTGATGTCAGCTAATGCCTCCAAAGAGACTGTTACAATGCGAGTCTTGGAACAAGGAAAACATAATCCGAAGGACTAAAAGGCAAGATGATATAAAACACAGGCCTGACCTTTTACCTGGGAATACAGACCTACAGGCGAGAGACAGACGACGAGGCTGCAGGACTCCTCCTGCCTCTTCCCAAGACATTTATTAATGATGAGAGTAAATAATACTTATTTCTATCAGTACAATAGGTTTTTTTAATGACTCTGTTTTTAGTTGTACTGCTGTTGTACTAAATAAATATACGACAGAAGTTTATACACAAGAATAGGACTTCAAAGGGATTTTTATATCCTGAGAAGTTTGGCCCTCAGAGCTAAGAGGATTATCAGTGACAGACCCCTGATTCTCATGCTAAACCCACCACCCAGAAGATCCCAGCAAAGACAGCAAGTGCAAAATATACAGGAACTG
Organism: Oxyruncus cristatus; assembly: GCA_013399855.1. NCBI lineage: Eukaryota > Metazoa > Chordata > Aves > Passeriformes > Cotingidae > Oxyruncus > Oxyruncus cristatus. The sequence continues at coordinate 108,369 of VXAY01005172.1, forward strand.
CCACTTAGAAGAGAAATTATTAGCTACTCTTACAAGAGCATTGACTTGAAATTAAGTACTTACAATTCTATTCAGCAGAAAGCAAATCATACAAATACATAAATCCAAAAAACTCCTTCACTATGTCAGTCTTCTCCTTTACTACATAAAATGATCAAAGGCATAAATGGGAGGGTTATTAAATTACAGCTTACACTAGTCTGATACCTTCACATGCTGTTCATATCACTTTTTTATGTAAGCAGCAAGTGTTTATATGACTCAAAAACTAGCAGAAAACTGCTCAGAAAAATCAGCTTTACAAACAGCTTCGACAAGTATCAAAGCCTATATGGAACTGTTTTCCATCCTTCAGCATCCACTAATTTCAGTAACTTGCCAACAAAAGTTTAGTTACATTTAATCCTTGACAAAAACTTACCTGTTCTGTTCAAATTTTACTGTTCTGTACTCAGCAATTCTGTAGGATTTTACCGTGCCATATTTATTAATGCTTTAAAATTAAAATGTACATTTTGAAAAGGTAAACCAGCAAACTTCCATAAGCTGATACTTGGTTTGGGTTTTTTTTTTAATGAATGTTTTGAACTTTCAAAGAAAAGAAGTGTGGACTCGGACACTGCTATCCTACAGCAGTTACTGTTAAATTTTGACGAAAAGTAATGTGGTCTCTACCAAGAAAGCAAATTCTATTAATACAAAGTGACATCCACCTACCACAAGGTTAAATTAAAACCAATTTGGCAAGTCACTAAATAAGGAAATATTCACTTCTTCAAAATTAAAAGCACTTTTTTTTCCAATATTCAAGTGCATTTCCCTGTTGACACATAGTTGCTGATTGTGCCTGGTGAGCTATTTATCTGCTGTCCTGATTTACTCTCCTGTTTGCATACAACAGAATGTAGATTCAACCAGGGGAGGTTGCAGCATGCATATTTCTAAACCACCAGAATTTCTAAGTAAATTAACACAGTTTCTCACACTAAACTGCAGGCAGATTTACCCTAATTCGTAAAAAAAAACTAAGAGGGAGAGGAAAACTTTGCTAAATTGTAATTCAACTTTATTTATCCATTAGCCCTCTTTCTTGTATGACATAATACTTCATGCACAAACAAGTCAGAATTTGCACGAATTTATGTCCTTCAGGAAGATTTCAAAACTAGTTCTTTTGCAGTCCCCGCTGCAGAAAGCTCTGAATTAATTTCCAGCTCAGATTTCCTCCTAATATGCAATCTGTCACTCAGCCCTTGCATTCCTATTAGCCTCTGGCTAATCATTTGATCACTTATCCTTTGTTGTGCACTTACTCTTTGTTTTTCAGAGGAGTCCTATTTCACTGAATTCCACCCCTAAGGAGGGAGCCAATCCTGCACCAAGAAACTTGCATCTTTCTTCCTTTCTCTGGACATATGGGAAACAATCTCACATGGTAGGATTCCCCCCTGCCCCCTTATATTCTCATTTGTTCTACAGATGAATAATTAATAGTAAGTAATTTTATTTCTATCCTGATGCTTAAATAAGACCTGAATCTCATACATAAACCTGAGCAGGATTCCCACAGTAAATACAGTTTCAAAAGCCAAATCCTGCATTTAGTTCACTTACAAACACTATTTTAATTCTCCTCAGAGAAGGAGCTCCTTGCAGCTTTACTCAGTGTAAAGTGAGACATTAACCACTGTGTAACTCTGAGACACACTAAAAAAGTGAGCAAAGAACATGGTTTGTTTGGTGTTTTAAAGCTGAAACTAAAACAAGGTAAAATTAAACAACAGAATTTTGTCCGTCAGATTCTATGCACTTCATTCCTTGAGTGAAGGACTTGAATAAATTCCTTGAATAGAGCAGGAATTCCTGCTCAGGGAATAAAGTGCCTAGAACACAACAGACAAAAAGTACTGTACCCTTCGCTCCAAATAACAAATTGTACTTCACTTCCCTGACACTCACCACGACAGAAGCCACGTCAAGCTGCATTGTACAAATTAAATGTCAGTTCTCCTTGGCAGCCCTGATGTGGAACGGAAGGAAGAGATTACACAGCCACGAGACTCAACTGTGACACAAGTGAACACAACAAAGCCCCACCTTGTGCTCTGATTTATTCCACTTTGAAATACTGACATGAGATGTCTATTTTGGGACTGAATGAGACAGGATTCCTGCAGAACAAACGGTGTCCAGGGGCACAGCCTGAGGGTTCAGCCATATGCAGATGCAGCAAGTCCTGAATTACAACTAAATGAGCAACCTTCATACAGTCACTTCCTAATATTCAGATCCCAAATTTGCATGTATTACGTCATTTTTGGATAATTTTCAGTAGGCACCAGGAGCTAGTCGACAGAGAACTAAGCAGCTCTGAACTTCTCAACCAGTATTCAGCAGAAATCAAAATTATATTCACAGTTTATTATTCAACAGGCTCCTTGAAAGCAGCAAGAAACTACACTCTTAAAATACATATCACTTCATCGTGCTCTGAAAACTTGGTATTACCTCTCTGACAGAAAAAAAGATGTTTGATAAAATATATTTGCTTTACACTTCCATTATTAAAGTCTGAAGTACCACCATGAGCTGTGACTCTCCAGAAATATACATACCATGCATACACTGTCCAGAATGCCCCTGCTGTCCTACAACATTGTTCAACACTGAAGATAAGTGCCCCTACCTGCAAAAACACTAGTTTTAAATCAAACACGTGGATGGTTTTTTGGTTACCAGGGGAAAAAAAGTGTAACTTTTTCTTATTAGCCTTTCCAAAACAAGACCAAGTGCTGAAGTCCATAGCAATTACACCAGAGAATATATATATGTTAAACTTATTTGTGATAAATCCCTTCAAATCATTTAACTAAATAGGCTAATCAACTCTGCTGATCAGTTTTCCCTCTTCTACCACTTATAATATTAGAGCCCTATAAAGATGTTAAGCGCTGTGGAAAAATGGAAGCGAGCTCCCTACCAACCTTCCTGCAGGAACAGACTGGGTCAATAAAACCACACAGGCTCCACAGCTCCTACTTCCAAAAGGATTTGGGAGTCAAAAGCAGACAGAGCAATCTTGATTTTCAGCTGAGAGAATACCAGGTAAAACAGGGATTCCTCACAAATGTCTATATATAACTGATAGATTAAAATGCTTGTAACTCTCACTCTCTAAAGAGTTCAGACAGGAAGATACGAAGCTCTCCCTAAACACTGAAAAAGATTACAGGTTGAACAGCAGAAATAACAGAATAAACACTCCCAGTCCCAGCACACTCCAGCCCATCTGAGCTGGATCCTTCATATCGGCCACACGTGACAAACCCCTTTGGGCTCGTGCCTCCCTCTGCTGACAGGGGTTGTTTAAAATCAAATCTGTCCTAATCCAAACAACGTGGCAAAGTTAAAAAGGAAAGCAGGGAAGGAGCTCAAGAAAGAAAGTGAAACTAGGGAGTATTTTGGGCAAGTTTCCATTTTTCCTGTTAAAGAATAAGAATGGAATAGGAAGTACTTCAGTGTTGCATTGAGCTTCTTACACGTAATTCGAATTGTGGAAAAAAGAGGACTGGTGGATGGATGCCACTGAAAAACATCAACTGTTTCAGCCCTCACACCATATGGCCCTAGAAGTCTGCTCTTTGTGTTCATTTTGCACTGAATCCCCCACACATTCAATTTTAAGAAGTGTCCCAATACCTTGTTGGATTGTTTTCAATATTTGCTCTTAGTGGAAGCTTAAAAAAAAAAATCTTGGGATAATTTGTCTGGTTTAAAATAAAGACGTAGAATAGAGCGTGTGAGAGATGTTTGTTCACATGGAGATATTCCAAGAAGTGAAAAACATTGTCAACTTCCTTGCCACTCTTCATATTATGGACACTCATCCCGATGAATTTCTGCTCCCCTGCTTCCTTTTCCTTCTACCTTTATCTTTTACCTGAATGTCTTTGGAACTTACCTACAGCAAGCTTAAAAAACAAACAAAAAATCCTTCTTATTCTACAGAGAACACTTGGGCAGCAGATTTATTTTGGTAAAACTTCATTAGTTTAATTACATGTGCACATTTATGCTAAAAAAAAGGAAAAGTTTCCTATATAGTTCGTTATATATTCCATTCTGAAGTACAGCTGCAGGTTGGGACTTTATTTTTTTTTTTTTTTTTATTTATTACTTAAAGCAGGTTTAATGTTCTTTACTGTATCAAAACTTCCAAGAACTATTCACTGGAATAGGAAAACACAGGAGCATGGGTTATCAACTGTTAAATTAGTACAGGAGCTGACAAACCTGCCCTTAATTAAGGCAGCTCTGCACTGGAAATCCTCACTTTGAATCAGTCAGGATAATTAGGCTTTCAGGCCAAAAGCAAATCGCACTGTGAAAACAAACACTTGAGTTTGTTTGAAAACAGAATTAGATTTCCCATACTTAAAGGAAGCTCCGTAATTTCTTAAGGTATTAAGGATGCAGGTCTCAGCATGTAGCAAGCTGTATTTTATTCTTCCGTGATTTGCACCGTTCATTTTGGTTGAGTGTTGTTCTCTGATTACAAAAAGAAGGTTATTCTCACTCGCTCCCTCATTCTGAAAAAAATATTTGCTCTGTTTAAATTAGAAACAGATTTTGTAAACACTTTTAGAACTAAATTGCAGAATGAATGAACTCTGGGTGAAAAAAAGGAAAAAACACAAAAGAAAATAATTTTCAACAGGAAAATGCCCAATTAACTCGATAAAGCAAGGTCTTTAGTCTCTGCACAGCATCTGCAAGCAGTGACTCACAGAAAGCACATATATGTAAATTTGCATGGGGAGGAGGCAAGTTAAATATTTCATTGTTTACCTCGCAGAAAAACAAAGGGAAGGGGATGTGGAATACAGCAGGAGGAGGCTGGAGGTTCCCGAGGCGCCGGGCTGCCGGGCGCTCTCCCGGGAAGGCGGCCCAGGGCGTGTGCGGCCGGGCCAGGCCAGCAGATGGTGGTGCTGCTGCTGTTTTTAAGTCTCTGCCTTTCCCGGTGGTTACGCCTCTCGATTCACTTCGGGACGCTTGAAAAATACGAACCACCCGAAAGTAAATACATATTTAGGGTGTATTGCACTCACAGCAGGGTCTCTGTGTATTGTCTGTCACCTTGGCTGTATTAACAGGCCATAAAATGCAGCTACAGAACAGCATCGCCCATTGGAACTAATCCTGCAGCTTCCAGTTACTGCCTACAGCGTTCAGGCAGCGCCGAGGATAAAACAGCACTGCAGGGACACGGAACGATCTTTTTTCCCTCATTACTTTTTCTTAGAAGGAAGAAAAACGTGTACCTTTTGACGACATGTGAAGCGCAGAATATGGAAACAAAATCGGTAAGCACCAGCTACCCAAATTATAGTGAATTAAATTGTATTCATACTACAAAGCAAATAATTCTTTGAAAAATTAAGACAGCTGACTGGAAAGCTTAGTTCCAAAGAGTGACCACCTGGGCAAGGCGGGTGAGTTACTCACACTGACCCACAGCATCCTGTGTATCTCAGCCTATCTGAAGCAATGGAACAGAAATAAAACCCGTTGCAGAAGCTCCTCACGTGGACCCACCCAAGCCACATGTCTGCACTGCAGGTTCTACTGCAGCACTTAATCCCGCTGCTAATAAATTTTAAATAATTAAGACTCCTGTTCTCAGCAGTTTGGGCTGATGTCTGTGTGTATCCCAGCCACCAAGCCCCATCTCCAGCAGCGGTGACCTTGAGCTGATGGCAGCCCGCAGCCCCGGGAAGCACGCTGGAAAACTCCGCATGCTTCCTGATAGACCTCGGTGCTGGAGATTTGTTAGTGTTGGCAACGTGCTGCTCTTGTGCAATACTTCATTGTGTTTGCCTCCATTTTTCCACCAGCCTTGCTAAAATCAGCCCTTCTCTGCCTTAAGTAAGATTCCTAAAGATTTTCTCTCGGGCACGCGGCCGTGGACTGGCCTCCTCTTCAGTCACATCCAGAGAGGATAATTCTAAAGGTGAAAGCACTGTCTTCCTTCCTCCCCTTCGGAAAGCACCTAGGAAGCTCACAGAGCTTTCCTGGCAGGAGAGGGGGAAGGGCTTTGGCCCCCTGTGCCTCATCCATCACTTCCTAGAAGCACAAAGCTATGAAAACAATAGCAGGGACTCTGTCCAACTCCAGTTGCTCCTGGGAAGGATGACACGAAGAGCCAGCAGAGCCACGGAACTCAGTGTTTTCGATAGCAGCCTCCCTTCCTCCCCGCGTGCCTCCAGGGCTGCAACTTCCCAAGAGCCCCTCTCCTCTCTTTCAGGGCACTTGACAGGACCTGGAACCCTTCAAGATCCTCTTCTGCACAGCAGGCAAGAAACAGGCACTGGGAAGGTCGCTCCACAGAAAGATGTGGGTGGTAGGAAAGGGTTGGGAGGAGCGGATGGACAAACTGACAGCCCAGGAGGTGCAACATGACGGTTCCCTTCCTCATGTCCCCTTTACACCCCCACACACAACTAACCAGCCCTTTCTGGAGCAGGGCAGTTCACGTGTAACCAATCACTAGTTATTTACATTAAAGGGCTGCTGAATTGGGCCAAAATGCTGACAAATAGAACAACATAAAAATTAGTAGCTCTGGCCCTCCCATTCAACCTTTTGGCTTCCCTTTATTAACAATACCAACATTGCAAGAACAAGAACATACTGATTATAAGGAAAGCAAGGCAAATCTTCTCCAAGTTTAATCATTCTAAGCTGTACACATTCTATAAAGTCTTTAAAACACAGCACTAAAATTGCCTTAATTTACATTTGGATATTGCATTATCCTGATGCATCCTTGGTTAATCCTTGGTACTTAAAGGGATTTTGGTATTTGATTTGTGTTACTTGAATCAACATTACTAAGTCTTCCAAGGGATGGTTAAAAACCTGCAGGAAAAGTTAAGCATTCTTGTTAGAGAGACATGTTAAATTTCCAAGCAGTGCACTTGAAGTAATTTTTTTTAACCTTTTAAATTCCAAATTTGACCAACCAGTGCTTTCCTGCAGCTGTACAAAATTTTTTATTTTTTTTTTTAACTTGGATATCCTGCTAGTAGAAAAATCAACCCCCCTGTATCCTGCCCGTAGAAAAAAAAAAAAAATCAATTTCCCCTATCTACACAAATCCCTAAGTGCATGCAATTAGAACGTCAAATTCAAATTTGCACATTAAGCTTTCTTTTTTTTAAAAAAAAGCAAAGATGACAAATTGGAAAGCATAACTGTTAAAATGATTACTGAAACGTTCTCTCCACCGCAAGTTAATGTAAATCACTTCTGTACTTAGATTATTTTTAGAAGGGATCAGACAAAACCATAAAAAACGCCCAAAGCAGATGCAGATAGTGACAATAACCCTGGTAGAGGTGCTTATTTTAGCCACAAGGCATCTTTCATTATCTTATGCTCTCCCATCATTTGTGAAACAAGACACCGTATGATGCAACATTGCCAGGTCTGATGATGGAAGAGGTTAACAGAAAACAATTTTATTTTTAGCCTTACTCTGAAATCAAAGATGTCGACAGAGTCTGGATGTCTGCCCAACAGGCACCGCGCTGCTGGTCCCTTTAGACAGAAAAACAAAGGGAGGGGAACACCTACCAACAGGCACTATGGGCAGAGCCCAACCTTTACACTTAATCCCAGCATGGATCCCGTTCAAGGACAAACTATACTCCACAGTTTCACCACTCCCATGTAAAATCTGCAGAAGGACCAGAACGACAAGAAAAATTCCCTTCTTTCCATGCAGTCCTTCAAGAGTCAAGGCCCTGAGAAGTGAATAGAATTATTTGACCTTCCTTATTCTTTTTTAGCAGCCTGTCAGCCCGGGCTGCAGCATCACAGGGCACTGCCAAAGGTGGTTGTTAAGGAGAGAAATAAGGCAGCTGGAGCTCTGTTCCCAAAGAGAGCTCTAAATACTAAAGAGAAGCTGTGACAGCTCCTTGCAGTGACAGCACAACACATCTGCTGTGTAGGAGAAGGTGCCAGAGGCCAAACTTGCCCCCCAGGCTTCCACAGATCACCCACCCTCACAGCCTGGGGCATGTTTAGGCATTACCAACACCAACAGATTCAAAGCAGGAAAGTCAGCTTTCTCTCTTCAGTGCATTTGAAAAGAAGCCACCCTTGCAAGTAAATGTACTGGATACATAAGCCAACTCAATAAAACCTGTTGCTCTTGGAACCAGAACCACCAAACCAGGGTTTCTGAAATCTTCCATCAAAATGAGGTCACTCAAAATATTTGAGAGAAGCATTTCAACCTGCAAACCCCCACTTTTTAATTAGTTTGACAGAAATCCATTGGTTGGCAAACCAGGCCCTACTTGCTGGCAGAGAAGGCCACTGCAGAAGGTGGAATAAGGATTTTGCTAATATCCAGCACGCACTAGTTTGAGGCTCTAGAGTTACTGAGCTGAATTTTATTAAAAATGACACAGAGAAGGTTATGAACTGCAATGAGGAAGAAATGAGAGTCATTTCCTTTGACCACAGAGTCTTGTACACGACCCCAGAATCTCCAGAACCTCCATTGTGTATCCCTCCTTCTCTAGTGCTGTTTATTTAGAGATCCACTCAAATGGGAAAGGAAATTAAAAGATTTGTTCATTGCTACAGAACATCCTCTAAAACCTGTATGAATAAATAGTCCTTGATCTTGGAATTAATATGGTCACTCCTGCCTAAAATTAATGCTTGGATTTTTGCAACCATTTCAAATGGGCAGCTCTTATTCCTGGAACTTTCAGTATACGAAAATATTCTAAGTTTATCGTGAAAGAAGTTACTTGGTCTAGTTCTAGGTATCTACATAGTGACAAAAACCAGCAATCACTGCACTGTCCAGACTTGACAGATAATCCTAAAGGAAAGAACAGCACTGGAATGCTGCTTCCTTCTTTTGATGTACGTGAACACGTGTATCTTCTTGGTGGTAGGGGACAGAGGAGGGAGCTTTCACATGATTCCCTCATTTAAAAGATAATATCCAAAACATTTACAGCTAAAAAAAAAATCTAAAATTGTTCTTTTAAACACTGTCTACTTTCAGACAAATAATTTCTAAGGGCAATACTACTCAGTGACTGTCAGGTATGCAAGCATCCCTGAGGAAGAGTTTAAATACAAAACCAGGTAGTGTAATTTTATTAAGCCATGCACCAAGACAAAATAAGAACAGTGTAAGAGGACAGCCCAGTATATCAGCTCAACATACCAGCCCACATGAACTAAGTTGGGAAGATAAACAACTCCCCCAAATAACAAGGTATTGAACTAACAGGGGGAAAAAAAGCTCCCATTAATGCGGAACATATGAATCAGAGCTAAGTAAACATTCAGTTGTTCCACAAATCACTAAAATGCATAGGTAGGTTCCAAAAGCAAAACCTAAACCACATGATCTGATAAAATGCAGCTACCAGAAACAAATGTACAGACCAGCAGAGCGGAGATGCTGCTTCCTCAGCCCCTTCCAACTAGCAGTGCCAGATATAATGGATCCCACACCGTGGGATGCAGCAAGAGGCACACAACCCAACCCCCATAATTCCCCCATCTACCCCGTGACTACAGCCCCTCTGCTTAGCATGATCACATAAGCCTTTCCTTTAAGTTTTCTGTCCTCTTAAGAGCACTTTAATTTAATTATTGCCTTTGGTGTCTGTGGGGCTGCATGGCCTGTAGAGGTTATACTCCACACAGTTGATATTGAGCATCTGAAGTTTCTTACCTCCAATATTCTGTATAATTATTGTAGTTGCAACCAGGACCTATAAAAAAAAAATTGGTTTCTTCAGAAAGGGTAAGGGTAACTAAAATCGTATGTCCCCAGCAGTCATACAGCACATGTGTATCATCTTAACCAGACCAGATGTGGCAGCGATAACTAGTCCTGAGAGGAAGGGCATCTTCTCCTTAGTGAAGAGTTTAACACATGGAAACCAACACAATCCGAAACGAACGTGAAAGCAAAAAAGTCCTCCCTGAAAATCTGAGATGACAAAGCAAGAGCAGTAACTCAGTGAAGCCTGATCTGCAGAAGATCGGGGATTTAAAATCACTGAGAACATGTAAGTGCATCCTAAAAGATACCAGGTGAATACAAATGAAAATGACCACTTAGCTCTGAAAAGACAGACAGCAGAGATTTGTGCACTTCCTCACTCCAAAAACTTGAGTATTTTTACCCGCCAGGGATGTCGTTGTTCTTTTAAACTTGTAAACCAGACAGACTTTTCTTTAGCATTTGCAATTATTCACACTGGGAGCAAAAACTGATCACAGGCTACTAAATTAGTTGTCTGAATCCAAAAGAAAATTAACTTCTAACTGAAAAAAACCCTAGAAGTGGCTATAAAGTTTTCCCAGCGTTTTCTTCTCAACTCAGTTCTAAAATACCACGACCAGCTAGTGCAGTTTTTCTTTTTATTCACTGCTCTTCTTGATGCAGCAGGACACTCCTAAATGAGTGCTACCATCAAGTCAACTTTGAAGAAAATTAAGCCACAGTAACGAAAAGACAAACAAATTTCTACTTTTGAATAAAATCTGAACACGGAGTTGCCATTTTTTTCAACTGATCATCTAGAAAATCATTTCGGATTTTAAATGAATTCAAAGTCAGTTCAAAAGTCACCAAGGGAAGGAAAAAACCCCAAAAGTATGGCATCTTGGAGTTTGCCACACATGGAAACAAATGCTTCACGCCTTTGGAAAGAGAGAATCAGCAGTCTTCCAATGGCAGAAAGTTTCCATCCTCACACATCTCAGAAAAAAAATGTTTGAAAGGAAATCACCATAAGGTTGAGTAACTGCTCTACTTGGAGAGTAAGTAACCAGCCAGTAATTAGTCAACCTAAGGTGCCAGTTCAAGCAAAATCCTACAGTGGTCTCACTGCATCATTACCTCACGAGTGAGAAAAAAGCAAAAGAAAAAAGTCTGTGTCTGACTGAAGTGAGAATTGCTCAGGGAGAGATTAGAATTTAGAACGGTTGCGGTGAAACCAGAAAAGCCTAAAAATCAACCAGATCAGTTAAAAGCAAGGCATTTGGGAAGATCTCAAAAATATGACTTACAGTTACTAGACTGCAAATAGAGAAAACAGTCTGAGATAACATAATCAGAAATAGCAAAGCCTGTTTTGCAGGCAAGTTTTAAGAAAGTTGTATAAATATCAAAGATCCTTCAAGAGAGAAAGGTTCCAGAAAAGCGTTCATCAGGAAAACTGGGCGAACTTTGGTTAATTATTTTATCGAAACAACAGCTTCCCAACCTAAAAATAATCCAGTGCTCCCTATGCACACTGAAAATAAAAGATCAGATAGTTTTTAGCACAGATTATTTAAACTGAAAATTATGAATAAGTATATTGGGGAGAATAAAAAAAAATTTACTGACATTGGCTACATAGTGAAGCTGTGAAATTTCTTCATTTAAGCTTTTAAATAACGGATGAGACAAACGTTTGTCAAGAAGGGTTTACATATGTTCATGTTCGGTTCAGGGCAAAGGCAAACTAAGTCACATTTTAGTTTGTCCTTAAGATCTAAATTTCTATGAGTTTTGCAAGCAATGGCTTATGGTTAATGTGTAAAGAACAGCTCAGGTAAAAAAAAAAACCTGTATTTCATACCTTGCTAATATCAAAGTTAATTATCTCCTGAGGTTGATCACTTCTGAACTTTGATCAATAAATATTGATCCTCAGACTACACTCATATCTACTTATTCAGGCTAATGGAAGCCTCACAAACACCTGATAGCTCAGCTTTAAATATCAGTTGCATTAAGACATGAGAAATCAGATTCCAGCCTGATGAGCAAAACTAATTTTAAAAAAAATTTACATTGTTTCAGTAAAATATTAAAATCCTCCTTCTGTGTGGTAAAACCTGCCTTTAGTTACTGAAACACAGAGCATAGAATTCGTAATAATAAGTGTGCAGTACTCACAGGCAATATTTCTTGTGCACCCAGTATTACTGGATAACACTGTCTATTAGGAAAAACAGATCCAGTACACACCTAAAAAAGCACAGCTAACGTTTTGATTAATCTTAGACCAGAAACAGTTAGTTTACTGGTGTTTTTGTTGGGTTTTTTGGTTGGTTGTTTGCTAGGGCGTTTTTGTAGTTCTTTTTAAATCATAACACAACAAGTAAGAAACATTCACCCCAAGAGCTTATCAAACAAAACAAAACAAAAAAATAACATGCGTGAAACGCACTCTTAGTTGTTCCCATCGTGGAAATTGCAGGAATGACAATCCCTTATCTTAGACCCCTATGAAATGCTGGAACACCAAGAGTGGATCACTTACCTGTCCCTCAGCAGTTTGCAGCCGAGGCACGAGGGGACCGTAAGGAACCTGAGCCCGAGTGCTGAGCCCAGTGGACAACAACGCCAGTGAGCACATTTGTACTCACAGCTAAAAATGAACACGCTGACAGCAGAGCAGCACAAACCCCTGCATTTGAGGAGGGTCTATTTTACGTTTAACTGAAGTTTGGGCTTCCACAGTCAGGACACGTGAACTAAAACCAAGTGAAAAGCTTCAGGGCGTAAGAGATTTTCCAGCACGCTGAGGCATCAGAAATTATCATACAACTTATTTCATCTATACCTTTTTACCATGCAAGGACCATTTGCCTATCAGAAGCATGAGACCAAGAAGGAAAAGAGAGGTAAAAATAAATACTCACCTTTCCAGCTGATCCAAAGGCAAACAGGCCAAGGTCTTCATAAGAAGTGGCAGCTGTTAGTCAGGAAAAAAAAAAAAAAAGTCTAGAATATTTCTAACTTCAAAATTGCCTGAAAGCTCTATCTTTGCCTTCTTCCCCCTTTTTAAATGAATATAATTCAGGTCAAAAGAGCATTCTGTAGTATTTTTTATTTACAAAATAGCTTTTATATACGCGTGTACTCCAGCTCTAGAATACAGCTCTGTGCTCAAACATTCAGAGACTCTACAGAAACTCAATTTAACATTTTAAAAACAACAGTAATACATTACTGACAAATTGCCTTCTTCCAAAGACTTTTTCCATAGGTGAAGAATTATGAAATTAGCCTCAAAAATCAGATATAAGATATTTCTATATTTTATCTCTTAAAAGAGCACACTTTTTCTTCTAAATAAAGATGACAACAGAGGACAAACTTTCATCTTTCTACAGACATAAACACCATCTCGCCAGCTTTTAAAAATCAGGCACCATTTACTTTCAAGAGAGCTGAAGGTAAACACCTTCCTTAGCTGAAATCTGTTATTAAAAAATAAAACAACAAACCAAAACAACAGCAAAGCAAAACCCAGAACAAAACAAAAATCCTGCCCTTACCTACACACAGCTTCCATAATGACATTAAACTAGCCTGTGGTTTCTTGCATAATTTTGCTGGGCTTTAGCTGAAGCTCACTTCTAATATTGCTGGTAACTCAAAGCAATCCCTTCTCAGAGAGAAGGAAGTCATATTAAAGCCTTTCATTGTTACTCTGCATTTTGTTATTAGAAATTCAGGCGATATGAAAAAGATGAAAGAGTGGTTTTTCTCAGGGAACTTTCTGGGGATATAATGAAACGGCCCCACGGCTGTAAATGCCTCAAAGGGTAAAAATTAATCTCAAGCCCACATAATTTTACTGTCACAACGCTCGGGTTTCTCTTCCTTGGTTCTGTCTGGCAAAATACTGCCCCTACTCCTGTCACATCTTAATTTAGGGCCCAGCCCTGCAACCTGAGCTGCGGGGACAGCCCTTCACACCTGAGTGAAGCCCCACTGCAGTAAATGACACGGGACAGGGGAGACACAGAGATCAGATGACAGGACTGGAGCCTCAGGCTCCCAACTGCCCAAGATTAGGTGGTTTTATGTCACTCAAGTTCTGCACTTATAATTAGATCCATGCTCTAGAGGTGGAGAGTGAAACAAAACAAAAAAAGAAAAAATAAAATCAAAATGAACCCCAAACCTAACAACACTGCATTAATTTTCTCGCATGATTTTCCTCAGTTTCACATGCTGCTCTACAAATGACACCAACACACTACAAAAAAATAAATGAAATAACAGACTACTTTTAAATAAAATTAAATGAGCCAGAGTCAGCTCTCAGCATAAACCTGGATTATCTCTTAACCCTCCTGTTACACTAACACGAGTTATATATAAATATAATTAAACAAGATATATGTCCTATTAGATTTTATCCTCCATTTTTCTTATTTTTATTAATAAAGTTGTTGATCACAAGGAAAAAAAAAAAAAGGCATTTTAGGCAGCCATCTTCGATGGCATCAAAAAATAAAAATCAGTAAAAATAAAAATGTTAAACATATTTAAGAGTAACAAATACACAGCACACACGTATGGGGAGTTATCAGCAAAAAGAACTGACAGTTTTCCACACAATTCCAAAACAGCAATATGAAACCCTAGAATATTTTCTGTAGTAACTCTGTTTCTGCACTCAGTTTAGTCCTGTGAACACTGGGAACCCCTAACACTTAATTCCGTTACTTTTGTGAATTTCAAGAATACATGGATCAAAATATTAAGCACAATTTATATGAATAAGCTCTGCCTGACTGGCTTAATTTTTTATCATGTCATTAATACCCCATGGAAATCGTCCCTTTAGATGTGAAGTGAAATTGGCAAGTATAGCATCAGCAATATTTGTGACTCACTCATAAAACGAAGAAAGAAAAAAAAAAAGCCACAAAACTTCAAAGAACATCCCACTTAAATTCCCAATTCCTCTGCTTTAGAGAGCAAGCTTGGCCCTTATCAGCCCAAAACAACACAGGTCGTACTGAATTAACACCAGGAGAAAACACTGACTAAACTAATCCCAACACAACACCTGACACTTGGGAATATTTTTTTTTGCTAAGCCTTTCGTTCTACACAAATCACTGGATTTTGTCAAAGACCAGACCAACACAAAGAAGTGTCTTTGGTTATTCAGTTGTTTTTAAACTGCAACTAAAGTGCCTGTGCTTAGTAAATCCTGGTCTCTGTTTAAAATGGAATTCATTTATAGAGCTTCCTTTTCAGAAGGTATTTTATAAGTCAGCTCTTTCCTAATGAAGACTTTACAAAGACTTTGAAAGGTTTTTCTTCAGCCCCCTTTGGATTTTTCTAGCTCGTCTTTTAAGATAAAAATACTAAAATTTCTTTCCAATTTGTTGCCATGGATTAAGCTTAATACTATAACTGTTCACAAATGAATGTGGATTTTTTAAAGAAAAACATTTAATTACCTACTTTGGAATTGAACATGTACTTCGTCAAGATACAGCAGGTCATATTTCCCACTTTTTAAAGGCAAGGTTCAATGGAAAAAACTCAGAATTCTGTCTAACATTTAATTACTTCAATAACTGACCAGAATTATAGGAAATATAATCTCAGATCTTATTTTTAACAAAAAAAAAAAAATCAAAATACAGAAGGTCATAAACCCAGCAAACTTATCCAGACAGTTCTGGTGCTAGTCCTACCTGTCAGCATTGAGTGAGAATTAATTATTAACTGAAAAGTGCTTGTTTCAGACAAGAAATACTTCATCCTGTCACTTCAGTGGTGCTCCTTGCTTTCAGCTGTCTGCATTTTAAAAATGCTTTCTTGAGGTGGATTGTTGCTTTGGACAAAACTGAGGAGTTACACCATTCTCACGTATTAGGTGTCTAAGTTCATAATATCCAAACTCTTCTTACTTCAAACAACTTAAATCCTTACTTTTCCCCTCTCATCATAATTCTTTTGCAAGGATCTCTGCAATTATTATTATTTTTTTATTATTTTACCACTTACAATTTTGTTTCACTTAGTGCCTATGTAATACAGAACTTTTCAGCCTGAAAGAGGAGGCAAAAAAAGGCCATACAAAATTACCTCAAATCCACCCTTTTTTCGCTTCTCATGTACATTTCTAGCTACTTGTTTCGGGTTCTGATTCCTTTCTAAGAAGCAGAGCTCCAAGAGGAGAAAAGCATTACCAAAGACTTAATCCCAAATAATTAGGCAGCCAAAAATATCCACCATAAAAGTAACCCTACCTCTGAGGAGTATTTTTTAAGAATGCGTGAAGAAGATCACTGGACAGGTGAGGACAGGAGCAGCAGATCTAAGAAGAATCAGGAAGCAATCATCTGAGAGACCAAAGGCAGCTAAAGAAAACAAAGCCAAGGAGGAAAGAAGCGGAAGCTGTCTCCCACCACCTTTGAAAAGAGAGGAAAACAGATGAGAGGGAAACAATAACCAGGTGACTGGAAAAGATGGAGACTTCCTGCTGTAACTCGATCTTTGTGTAGGAGAACTCAGCGAGCCAGTCGTTTCAGTAACAGCTAAAGGAAGCAAGAATTAAAACATTAGCAGATTTGTTTGCATTTGAGCATTCCCAAAGCAGGGCAATTCCCAAGGACTGGAATGTGACTTCTCATTCAGCACCAAAAACGCCGTAAAAACCTGCGTCTGTAACGCTCCACGGCAATTATGATACTCCAACGTGATTACAAAACCTGAAAGGTACCCATTTCAAACCAGGAACAAAATACATGTATTACAAGTAGAAGAATTAAAGGCTGCTTTTTTTATTGCTCCTAAGCCTTCACTGAAAGCAGCACACACTGATGTAGCGTGGTCCAGCCAGCACCAAAATAAATTTGCTGCAGAAATATAGTATCTGTCTTTCTGGAAAGATGAGAGAGGCTTTTTGAAAAAAAAAAAAAAAAAAAAAAAAAAAAAAAAAAAAAAAAACTGAAAATCTAGAAACCAGTCAGTTTGGCACCGACTGCTCACAAGAAATCTCAAAGTCGTATTTTTAAATGGCAAATAATAATCATTAAAAACGTTAAATATTTCAAGACCACTGAGCCAGGCACAGCTACCTGTTAACATGCTGCTACTTGCAATCATTACTCATCAATATCACATATTCTGTGATCGAGCTGAGGAAATACTTCAGAGCTCACTGTTAGAGAAATCCTTTTCACTTACCAGTCTGAGTGCACATACTGAGCAGAAGAAACACAGAGTAAGAAGCAAGGCTGGCAACAATCAGCAGCAAGATACTAAAAACCACAAAATAGTCACAATTAAAGCACTTTTACAGCACAATGCACTTTCTAGCTTTAAGAATGCTACTTTTGCAAGAATTAAGCTACCACAAGACGAGATTTCCTCATTTTGTGGCTGGTCTCTGCTGACTATGGTTCATGTGGTCCCTGACATTCCCGGTACTTGTGAAGTTCCCCTGTTCCTTATATTGTTCACTAAGAATATCACACACTATACAGCGTGAAGGCCTGACACATGGATTACAAAAAGGACATAAACCTGGGAGTTTGTGTGTGTATATACACACACACGAACACACATCTTCCAGTGAAGTGGAATCAACACTCAGAAAATGGTAAAAGTGACAACTGTGGTGACTTTGGCCCTGTTATCCACAGGTCAGCATGTACAACAACCAGTAGTGCAAACAAAAGCAGAAGCTGATTCACAATTTTCAGATACATATCCATCCTACTCCAAAAGGCCCATTCCTGGAACTAAAGGAGATAACAGCTTTGAAGGGAAACTATCAATCTATCAGAAGTAATGGCCAAGAAATTGCCACCATGTGGCAATTTAATGCAACGTCTGGGCAGGGCTTACGTCAGGCCAGATCTGAATGACTAAACCAAAGAGGGAAGATCTTATTCAACAATTCTGAAAAGCACATGTTATTTATTTCTTCCTCAGATTTGCACAGGAGCCTTAGTAATCAAGTCTTGTTCCATTTAAAACTACAAGCCGAGTTTAAAAATGAGGACATGTAAAAACTGAAAACTTACCTGAAGCCCATGATCCCTGTGTTGGCCATAGCATAGGATAAGCCAAGTATCCCACTGCCCATGATTGCATTCATTAGGTTGAACACGGAGAAAGCAAAGGAGGAACCACGACTTGAAGAACTCTGTGAAAAGGCCCAGAAAAAGACATACAATTAATGCTAGAGGTGTTTTGGCCTTTCATAGGAGGCAATTTAAGGGAGGGGACCACAGTCAACTTTTGCTTCCTTAATCTAAATCAAGAAAACCTCATTTCTCACTCTAAGACCACGCAAATCCTTGCTGCACACACAACAACACGATGCTGCCCCACAGGCATCCCAAATGCCCACAACCTTTGTGACAGCAGACAGTAGATAGAGATAGTAGAGTGCGAAAGATTTATGGCTCGGAGCAGACTCTCCCTGCGGGGGCACATGGCAGCGCTTCCAAGCGCTCGGCACTCACAGAACCAAAGGGATCCGGAGCAGAATCAAAGGGACCAAGAGCAGCGGCGCAGTCCCCAGCCCTTCCCCAGGTGTCACCCCCGAAGCCGCCCCGCACAGCCCCGTCCCTCCCGACCTTCGAGCCCGCGCTCCCCGAGCTCCCCCTCACACCGCACCCAGCGCGGCCGCGCAGCCCCCTCGGGGCGCTCCCTCCCCGCCGCCCCTCACACGCACGCTGCCGGCCGGCGGCGGCAGTAGCGGGGCGGACTCCCCGTCCTCCTCCTCGTCCTCCTCGTCCTGCAGGCGGGCGGACAGGTACCACCCGCGGGCGAGCAGGGGCCGAACGCTGCTGGACCCCCAGGGCGGCGCCGCCATCGCCCCCCGCGCACCGAGCGCACTGAGGGGCGCGCCGGGGGCGGGGCCACTCTTTGGGCGGGGTCACTGTTTGGGCGGGGTCACTTTGGGGGGCGTGGTCAAAGCGGTGCCCCCGCCCGCCCCATTTGGGGAGCGCTGAGGGGGGGCGCGACCACATGGGAGGGGCGTGGTCAATGCTATAGCCCCGCCCTCCCCCGGCGCGGCGGCGATGACGCGTGCGCGCGGCGCGCGGGGCCTGGCATGAGGTGAGGGTGGAGGGGGGGGGCGGAGGAAAGAGGGGCGAGAGGTTTCCC
>VXAY01005172.1:127424-158851 GCA_013399855.1 Oxyruncus cristatus
GAGGAGTTTATCTTGTGGGCTTATCCAGAAGCGAGAGGATGAGAGGACTTGGCCTTAAGCTGCGCCAGGGCAGGCTCAGATTGGACATCAGGAGGAATTGCTTCACAGAAGGGCTGATGAGGCATCAGCATGGGCTGCCAGGGAGGTGGTGGAGTCTCTGTCCCTGGAGGTGTTTAAGGAGGGACTGGACGACATGGCCTGGTTGACACGGTGGTGTTGGATCATAGGTTGGACTCGGTGATCCCAGAGGTCTTTTCCAGCGTAATTGATTCTGTGATTCTGAAGTACCGATTCAATAGTTTCCATCTAGGGAGAAGGCAAATGCCCCAGGAAAACCACAGGGATCCTTAGGCCTCTGGGTGAGGGATTTCTCCAGTGCAGCAGACGTGAGGAATGCAGTGTTTAATTTCTGAGTCAACAGGCGAAAGAGGCATGCTTTGCCAAAAGTCTGGCTTAGGGAGATGGGCTGGCTGGGAGGTGTAGGGAGTCCCAGCGAGGAGCTGGGATCTGGGAGGATGGGAGCAGGAAACTAAACCAAGCTTTGCCAGGGTTTGGCCCAGCAGCTTTGGGAAGGAGAGACTGCACAGCCTGGAACCCTGGAAGAGGGCAGTGGCTGAGGGAGGCAGGAGAACGAGTTTCCTTTCAGAGCTGGTTTGCATCTTTCCTATCAACCCCCGATCTCAAAACAAGCTTCCCAAGAAGTCAGGAGAAATGCCAGCCTTGAGCATCACCTAAACCACTGGTTCCTCCCTTGGAGCAGCTGATGCAGAGTCAGAAAATTGGGCTCTTTTGGACTGTCTCTAGTGGAGGAAACCATTTAGAGGCAGGTAAAGCCACTTTTAAAGTTCCCCATCCCATGAATGAGCTGTGGAATGGGGCTTGGTCGCTGGAAGAGCCATTACTAATGCTCCCCTGGATCTTATAGGGAATACTGGATTTAATTAATGATCTTCCTGGCATGCAGCCCATGGAGCAAAGACACTGTGGAGCTTGTAACACCTTACACTGGGACCTGGGAGGCAGAAATCACCAAAGAGTGATCATGACCACTATTGCTAAAAACTGTTTTCTAGCAACCACTGCTTGGTAATGAATTTTATCAGACACAGAACAGATCCAACAGTAGGATCAAGACAGTAGAAATCTTTCCATTTGGCTTACTGGGATTAATATCACATTTATTAGAACAAGGAGAGGTCACTGTTTTTTGGCAGGAGGGGATTATCTCGCTGCTTGAAGTTAGTTGGTGTTTAAGTCTAAAAACACATTTGCAAAATAACAGACATTTGCAGTATATATTTTATAATAAAGAGCTTTACTAAACTATTGTGGATTGTTTGGTACAGATGGAAACTCTGGTTTAAGAGAACAGCAAATCCATGTGATTTGCAGCCTCTTTAATGGAATGATTACATAATGTCTATAAAATGAATAATTTCTCTTCTAGGACTTTGTGGAGATTTGGATACCCTGCCAGACTACTGAAAAATAATCATTTTAGGACAGCTGCATCAAATACATCATTTCCAGCAGTTTGGATGCTGTTGGCACAATATTCTGGCAGAATACCTGGGCCCTTTGTAGTAGTGAAAAAAACCACTTTCTCCACAATGCCTGAAACCGTGGAGGATAAAGCTAATCCAGAACTGTATTCACCACATCCCGGAGTGCGTGGGATGACACTGCTCAACAGAGAGGCTTTTAAAAGAACAGTTGTTGTTCCAGCTCTTAAAGTCAAGAAAGAAATTGTAAATAGTTTGCTGAAGTCCCTGAAACAATCGATGTTGAAGCGTCCCGGTCTGAAGCGAGTGGTTGAGGATCCAGAAGATGAGGACAGTAGACTTGTTATCCTGGATCCTCACAAAATACCAGGATTCTCGTTGGGAGAGTCAGAGCAGCAGGTGCTGAAAGAGCTCAGTGTTGTTCCTGAGGTGTCCAGGTATAACCTGGAGCTGACCTACGAGAACTTCAAGTTGGAGGAGATCCTGCGAGCAGTGCTTCCTGAGGGTCGGGAGGTCACCTCTGGGTTTAGCCGTGTTGGCCACATAGCTCATCTGAATCTCAGGGACCACCAGCTGCCCTACAGACATCTGATTGGTAGGTAAAACTGCTCCTCTCAAGAAAGTAATTTGTGTATTTTGTATATTTCCCAGAAGTTATTTTAACAAACTTTTGATTGCTTTTTATTTTGGCTTTAAGTAGCTCTTGTGCTGATGCTGTAGCTGTGCCCAGAGGGCACAGTTCTCTCCTCTCCCTGCGCTGAGCACTGGCTCAGGGTGAAGTGTGTGCCTTAAAAAGGTGTCACAGCTGCAACCCTTAGTCAGTGGAGGGAGGTTGTTCCAACACACACTTACTTTTGTTATTTTTAACTGTTAACAGCAGGTTTGTTGTGGCTGTTGTAGAACATTAAAAGGTTGTGGTCCCGTAACCAGAATATCTTTTGCCCTCTCTTTCAGGCCAGGTTATAATTGACAAGAATCCAGGAATTACCTGTGTAGTGAATAAAACCACTATTATTGACAGCACCTACAGGAATTTTGACATGGAAGTGCTTGCTGGAGAGAGCAACCTGGTAACCAAGGTACAGGCCTTTTCTCCCTGCTATTTTAATTTTAATATGCTAAAACCCAAGGGCATCTTCTGGAAAGAGGTGATGCAGGGATGCTGTTGAGACCACTCCTTTACACAGTGCCCTTCCTGACACCTGTCTGAGCATCAGGGTTGGCTCTTACTTCTGCATTCCTTCGTCCTGGTCTGCCAAGGGCAAACTCAGCCACAGGGATCATGAAGACACATACTCTTTCAAGTGCACAGTCTAGCTTTAATGCTGTGTAAAAGCAGCTGCAGTAAAGGTTTCTTACAAAGATACTAATGACAAACTTGTATTGAGGGATGGTTCTCACTTAAAGCCAAAATATTCAGTGGATTTGATCTAAGGAAATGCAGTTTTTTAATGTCACCAGGCCTTGTACGGTGGCTGGTATAGAACCTAAGAGTGTGTTTTCAATCTGATTTGCTTTGCAACTTAGGCAGCATTTTGCCTTTGCCTTTTTTCCTTTTCTGACAGCAGCAAGACAAACCTCCTCCCTCCTCTGTCCTGACATTTATCAGGTGCAGTCACTGTGTTTCTGCCACGTATCCTTCACTTAGAGTTTCTTGTCTGTAGCTGGAAACTTGGCCACAGCTCCCACAAAAATATTTTCCCTATCTGTTAGCAGTTTTATACTTTCAGAAGAGAAGACATTAGATTAGCAAATAAGAAGGTTGCATATCTTGGTAGAACATCCTGTACATGCACAGAGAAGGCAACTGAATTGTCAAGGCAGCAGCAACGATCAAATATTGTGCAGATGGTATTACCGTACACCTGGCACACTGTGGAGCTGCACCCAGCACTGCAGATACATTTCAGGATGTTTCTTGCTGGCAAAGCAAACGATGGGGCGATTTGGATCTGAAGTTACTGTGCTTCGGAGTCACACAATTCCAGTGTGGTGGTGCAGAGAGAGTATTATCTTGCATCCCGTTCTCATCTGAATAAATACTGTTCAGGTCTGTTCTTAAGATAGTGGTCATTCCAAAGTTTGGGTTTGGATCAGTTTCCAGACTCTGTCACCTTGAGAGATGAAATACAGTATTTTTCAAGCTGCAGAACTGGCTCCCAGTGGCTTTGACTTTGGCTAAGGGTTCCTGTTCTTGTGCTGTATCGTTCTCAGACGCTTATTTACTGTGTGGACTCCTCTAAGGAGAGGGCTTGAGGCATCTTCCAAGGTCTGCTTTCAATAAAGGAGTTGTCAGTCAGCCACAAAGCTCTTGAAAAGCCTCTTTTTTTTAATGGTCGTTTTAAGTTGCTGCTTTGTTTCCACCTGGTGATTGAGACAGGCGTAAGCCAGTCATTGGGACTGAAAGTGGGGACATTCCTCATGGCAGTTTCTGATGAGTTGGATCTGGTTTTACAAGGTTCCTGTGTCCTACCGGTGGGACAAATGTTGACGTACATGTTACCTTCTGACAAGGCACCTTGGTTTTTAGCTGTCTGATTTACTGATAATGCTTAAACCTGCCTGGCATTTAAACACAGAAAATGTTCTGGACTTTCAGGTCAAAGAAAATAATACTGCATATGAATTGGACTTTTCCAAAGTGTACTGGAACCCCCGCCTTTCCACGGAACACGTCCGTATCGTGGAGCTGTTGAAGCCTGGCGATGTCCTGTTCGATGTCTTTGCTGGGATCGGACCTTTTGCCATTCCAGCAGCAAAGAAAAAGTGCCACGTGTTTGCCAACGACCTCAACCCCGAGTCCTACAACTGGCTCCTGCACAACTGCAGGCTAAACAAGGTAGATGCCAAAGTGAAAGCGTTCAACATGGACGGCAGAGAATTCCTCCGGGGGCCGGTACGGGAGGAGCTGAGCAAAGAGCTCCCACTAATGAAGGAAGAGCAGAAAACTGCTTTCCACATAGTCATGAACTTGCCAGCGCTGGCTGTTGAATTCCTGGATGTTTTCAGGCATCTCTTGGTCGGGGAGCCGTGCAGTGCTGCTGCTCTTCCCACTGTGCACTGCTACGGGTTCTCCAAGCACGAGGACCCAGCCAAAGACATTCAGGAACGAGCGGAGGCGTCGCTGGGAACCTCCCTGGCTGGACGCTGTTCTACGTACCTGGTCAGGAACGTGGCGCCCAACAAGGAGATGCTGTGCATCAGTTTCCAGGTCCCAGCAGATGTGTTGTACAAGAGGCCCTGCCCTGATGAAGGTAAGGAACAACCCTCCTGCGTGGCACTGGGATTTCAGGCTCCACCTTTTGCTGCCTCGGGCTGGTCCCACCCTGTGGGCCACTCCGGCCCTGTGACAACGACACTGGATTTGGGATGAGCGCAGAGGTGGCCGGCAGGACCGAGTGCCTGCATGTGTGCAGCAGCTGCAGGGCTTCCTATGCTCCTGGAAACAGCAGCCTGCTCCTCTGATCCCAGCATGAGCATCCCCAGAAACATGGGGGACTGGACAGGATCACCCCACAGGCCATAAACCAGACCTTTATGCCTTGGGTTGTGTGCTGCGGGAGGACGGGGACTCAGCGATCCTTGTGGGTCCTTCCAACGCAGGATATTCAGTGAGTCTGTGATCTAATGCCAAACACAGTTTTCTGTTAGCTCAGTACTTTAGAGCTGGAGCTGCATTTTCCCCCAGAACAGTGCACTTCCAAGGGACTGGTCCCAGCTCTGACCTTCTCCCTTACGCTCACACGATTCAGTATAGGGCTGGAGCCACCTTTGAGTCAGAGTCAGGTTCTGTGCAATTTAATTGAGACAGGGATACCCTTTAAAAGCTTCAGTGCTGAATTTGGTTACTTTGTGGGTTAGTTTGGGTTTTTTAATCAATGGTCATTTGTTTCTTGAAGTACTTGTAGAAACTGCTTGGTTTCAGTGATCTTGGGCTTTGCAGATAAGTGTGCATTTACATGAACTTAAGGAAAGGAGGGTTTTTTTAAAGCTTTAATGCCATGAAACTTATGCTGTTGTTGGGTGGCACTGAAATGTAGGTCAAAATCTATTTCTGTACAGGTTTTTTGAAAGTCCTTCTTGGCATTTAGTAAAGACCCCCCATTATTGCTGTAACAGTTCCCTTTTGTGACAGTTAATCCTGATTTTAACTCTCATCTCTTCCTGTTAAATCCCCTAAGTGTTCCAGGGCTTGTGGTTTAGCTCAGTCTGTTTACTGCACATTAAATAACTTACTTTTTCTAACCTTTTTCCAGCAAAACCAGCCTCAAAACGTTTGTGTACCAGCCAAGGTTTTTCTGAAGAGAAATTACTGAGTTGAAGAGTGGAGTTATGGTGACTACCTTAGTTTGGGTAAAGGGTATTTAGGGTGCCTCTAGTTTACCTGTTGAGTTACTCACGTCATACCTGTGTTACCCATCGAGATGCACAGTGCATGTTGCAGCTTTCCTTTGGGAGCCCTGCTTCCTGCATTTACCTTTTTTTTTTTTTTTATTTGTGGGATTGATAGGCAGAATTGAAACTGTTGTTACTACAAAAAATTAAAACTTTGCTCTTTTGTAATAAATGTGTTGTAGTACTTCTCTGCTCTCTATTGTTTCACACCCTGTGCTGATTCAGTGACACAGCCTGGGGTGGTTTTCTGCTGTGGCATTTTGATAATGGGCAGCTTGTGGGGAGAACAGATTTTTATATTTTGCCAATTCTATAACCCCTGCCTTGGATTCTCTCTGACAAACGTTTCGCTGTTTCAGAATATTGGATTACGATGAGCAGATGCACAAGCAGCCCTTGTGTAAGCAAGATAACCTTTCAGAAACTTAACCTGAGATACCGACAGTGCCAAATAGCCACATATCCTATGGGTTTGAGTAAAAAATGCTTTTGAACACTGAGATTTAGTTGGGGATTAGTTGACTCCTGACTTTGTGTTTGCCCACTGTTAGAGCAGGAAAGACTCTAATGCCTTTTGCACATTTGCAGAATAAGTACATATTTGTATTGAAGTGCCAGACTGAAACCAGCACCTGGAAAACAGTCCTGAAACCGTGTCCTCCCGTGGCTTTTGTGCCTCTGCCCTCTCCCAGCTCTCCCCCACCTCCGACTGCTCCCCTGCTGCAGTCCCTGGATGATCTCTCTGACTGGCTGCTTGTATTCTGCAGGGATTTGAAATGCCTCTGCCTTTGATTTCCTTCTCTTACCCATCCAAACTATTGTTGGGCAACATCAACCACAAACAGTTTATTTGGCCGGGGAACTCGGCTCGCCCTCTCCGTGTCAGAGATTTCCCCTCGGTCCCCGCTCCGAGCTCACGCCCAGCAACTCCCTTACCAGATGTCCGTCCCCTTCCTGGCTCCGCTGCTGTGGCTCCATCCCCAAGCCTGCAGCCTGCAGGATGTTTGGTTCTCACCCAAGCACCGCTAAGGGCCGTGGGTTTGTTTTGCTCGTGGCTCAGTGTGACAGCCTTTTCTCTCCCTTGGCTCCATAGCTGGTGTTGGGAGTGCATTTATCAATCCAGAGGGAGAAGGCCGTCATGACTCACCAGTGCTGTCCTGAGCGCTGCCATACAGATTCCTCCCTGGACTGCACTGCAGCCTGAGCATTCCCCCTCTGGCCTTTGTGTGTCTCAGCAGCTCCAGCCCCTGTGTGCTCTCCTCCCAGGCACTGCTGCGCCAGCCTGTGCTGCTGCTCTGCTGCTTTCCAACCACTGCCCTCTGCCTTTCCCATAAACATCTGACAGTGGCTCCTGTCCCACAACCGCTGCTGGAGCGATAAGGCCCTCGAGCATTCTGGAACGATGCAGTGAGCCCGTGAGCTCTGCTGACACGCCTGGCACAGACTGCAGGGCCCTGTGACTCTGCGTTGCTTCACAGCCCAAATTCAGGGCTTCTCGGCACTACTGTACCAGCAGAAACCTGGCTTTGATCACCACTTCTGGGTGGAGCAAGTGAAGTGTGTAACTGATTTTCAGCACGTGACTAAAGTGTCCCAGGGCAGGGAAGGATTTGAGTCGGTAAAGGTTTTGTTCCCTTAAGGATTGAATGCCAGTGTTATTCCAGCAGCATAACTTTGGTTTAGATGCAAGTCAGCAGACGGTAGGTGGCTGTGCTCATAACCAGGGGGTTTTCCAGATTCCTGAGCAGTTGCCAGTTGTGTGTGCAGCCCTTCCACACGAAACAGCAAATGGTGCAAGTTAATGAGTGTATTTAAACAATACATAATTACTATGTATAGGCAGTTCTGCTTTAGTAAGGGCATGACCTGAGGCTTTACAAACTGAATACAAACAGACCATTGGTGACGTGCATCTTTGCCAGTCTGGGTGAGCCTGGAATAGGACAGACTGTCCCTGGTTGCTGCTACTCCCTCCCAGGGTCCCAGAGCTGAATCCCAAGAGGACTGGTACCATCTTGTATCTGGGAACAGGATGTCAGGCACCTGTCACAGAGGGAACAAACTCCCAGGGACTGGAAAAATGACGGGCATGTCAGCTCTTAGGCTAGGGTGGGGAGGAAGGGGGAGAAGGGAGAGGAGAGGGAGAGGAGAATCCCAGGTGCTCCACAGGCTGTGATCTTTTCACCTCTGCCTTGCATGTACCATTCCCTGTCAGCAGCTGTTCTGGGCAAAACTGTCAGGATTTCAGGGAAAGGGCAAGGAAAATTTTGCCACCTCTCTCTACTTTCCTAAATAAAGAAAGCACCGAGTCGAGAATAGAGCTTGTTCTTCTCTTTATTACAGCATACAAAAAATGCATCCATTTAATGCACCCCTCAGAGCAGGATTCAACAGCTGTTAATGGATGGCCCATAAAACGTGGTCCAAACTCCCTGTCCTGAGCAGTTTCCCATCTCCTGCAGTTTATACCCACTCATGGCAAAGGCCAGTCCTCCCATGGGAAGCCCAGCTCTGCTCTGATTACCCAGCTCTGCTCTGATTAGTCAACATTCCCACTACAAGGAGAGGAGAAGGAATACATGAAAGCAGCAAATCAAGTGGCAAGGGTCATCCCAAAAGCCAGGCAAAGGGATGTTCCCGCCAAAAGAAGCTCCTGAGTGCACGACAGGGAAGCTGCAAATGGAGCTAAACAGGAGAAAACAAACAAAACAAAACAAATAAACCCCCCAAAAAATAACCCCACGATTTTACCTACTTCAATGACTCAGTCTTGTTTCTCAGACTGCTTCTAGAGGAACTCGGCAGAAAGACTTTCAGCTAAAGGTTGGTTTTCCAGGCAAAGGTAAGAACCAAGTGTCACCCAGAAGGAATTGTGTCAGCACAGTTCCAGGGTTTCTCATCTCATCCAGCTGGCAGGAGGAAAAACCCACTTGTCTAAACTTGGGGAAACTAGTTTTATGGGAAGAAAATGTAGGCTTGAATATTGACACTAAATGTTATAATCAAAATGGCATTTAAATGCTTGTGCAAATAAAACCCTGCAATAAGAGTAAAACCACAAACTTTAATAAAAAAGTCTGGCTTTATTTTAAAAAAAAATTTACAAGTGTATTTCTTTAAGCCTCAAACATACACAGCTGAGTTATTCACATCTTCCATTAGATGTGGCTTATTGCTTCAGCCTCCCTCAGCAAAGTGCCACATGACTAACGAGTTTCCCCCTCCACAAAAATGTATCTCACCATTTTACAAAGCTCTCGTGCAGACGGGGTTTGTTTTCTTCCCTTTAACACTCGAACACAGCTGGTTTTGCACAGAAAAGTGCACAGGAAAGCGACAGCAGCCCGGCCATCGCAGATGGCAGCGGTTCTGCCCCAACCTTTGCTGGCTTGATCGGCTCCTTGCCCCGCTGGGTGTCCCTTGGTGTCAGGCCGGTGGTCCCTGGCTAGCTGGGGTGCCAGAAGAGCCCGCTGAAAGCATCCTGCAGGGCTCGGTGACAAGCCAGGGAAGACGTGTATCCCCCGGCGAGATCCTGCGGAGAGGCGGCTCGCACGTGGGTGAGGTACCTGCAGCAAAGAGCAGCGTCACGTTGGAGCAGGAATGAACACATCAAACACCTGTGTAAGTGCACGGTACGGTGAGGTGGAAGCTGCTTCTGGGAGAAAGCAAGGAGATGGATCTGCCTACTGCCAACCACCCGTGAACACTGCAGGATAAAGCTTCCGTGAGTTAAAAGCAGGACGCACCTTCAGCCAGGCTGCCCTTACCAACACACTCGGACAGCTCAGTGCCACAAGGCTAAGGACGTTCACAGGTTTGCGTTCTCTGCTTGTTCTGGGGGAGGGTTCATTTCCACCCTTCTGTAGTTCTTTCTAAGACAAGGACAACCCACAAGCTCTCGGTGCTCCCATGGGAACAGGAGGGCTTGAGCTCTGTCAGTTAATGCTGGTTCCTCTGACAAGCATGGGGCTGAGCTTCGTGCTCTCAGGCCTCTCTGCGTAGAGCCCAGTGACACCTGGGAATTAGATCATCAACATTTTGGCTAAGAAGCCTCTAAACTTCCCCATGAATTAGGTATCACCACCCATCTGCAGAGCCATCTAACGCTCCCCCAAACCTGCCAGCCTGATGAGCTGACATGGGAACACGCTGCCTGTGCTGGCACCCCCACACGCTCTGAACTCCCCTGGGCTCCTTCCAAGGGCTCCAGCCCAGCCACACACGCCAAGAGCTCCCATTAAAGGTGCCTGCTCAGGGGGGCCTGGATGGCTTCTTTCCACGCTGCAATCCCACATGAGACAGGTACAAGACCAGATTCTCCACTAGGTTTGCACCAAAACCCCATTATACGCAGAGGGATCCACAGCCCAGCGCGACAATCATCTCACAAACCCTGACCACCAGATACACCACCATGAACGAGAAGTGCCTCTCCCAGTGGCCATCTGAGCTGCCCCCCTTCAGCCAGCTGTTTTGATTCCTCACTTGGTACATGTTGCTCCTGGGAAGGTTGAGTCATTCCACCTCTGGCTTGGCAATTCAAGCATAAACTTGCAAAACGCACACAGCCTTTTATAATGTTATCCCGAGAAACCTAAAACAGCTGCACTTTTGGCAGGAAAATACAGGACCACCAGTAAAATATCCAAAACAGTTGCATCTTTTAATTTATGACTGTACACTGTTTCCATAAAGAGTATATAAAACAGGTCAGATTTTATAGGCAAGACATAATAAACAGTCATACCCATTGATGCCATAAATTTGTAGAAAAAGAGGTTACTGAGAAATTATTAAATACAGTTTTAAAAACTGTATTTCTTGCACCTAATAACCGCAATGCACAGACATGAGCAACGTTTCTGAGCGATTCTTGGTGAGATGCTGAAGCTGCGACACCTAATTTGTCTCCTGTGGCTGAGCTGAGCTCTGCTGCTTTGGACCAGCTTGTGATGGAGCCCGACCCTCACTGCTGGACACTGGTTCCCATCAGCATGGACACAGGCAGAAGGGCACAAACCCTTTTTAATTGGGCTCAGTCCAAAGAGAATCTACAAACACAGCAGCAAACCTGGTCCCATCTCTTAACTCTCCAGGGGAGGTGATCTGCAGTGAGCTCCTGGTTTGTGGCAGAACACATTTAATGGTTTTAATTTTTTTTTTTTTTTTAACATTCTTATTACTTGTCCCTTAATATTTTAGGAGGAAGATCTCATCCTTCCCAAAGGACTTTTACAACTGCTGTGGGAAACAGGAGCTCCTTCCCCCAGCCAGGAACGATGGATACTGACAACAACAAATAATTTCCTCCGAAACGCTGGTCTGAAACTACCTCCACCCTCCACACTGGAGAGTCTTATAAAAATCAATTCCCATCTTGCATTTCACTTCTATCATATTTATTGCATCACACAAACTTCATTTTCCCCTCATGCATGAAACACTCCAGTGAAAATGGGATTATTTTACATTTCAATATTAACCCAGGTTGGTTGTGCCTTTCTCATTACTTTTCTTATCTTTTGTTACTTATGTATCACTGAAAGGAGAAAAGCAGAGTCTATTGTGTCCCTTTTTCTAGGACATCTGAAACTGGAGCATTGCTTTCATAAGACAACCTGATTTACAGCCATTACAGCATTTGCAGTTAATTGGTAGGTGATCTCTGAAGCAATATAAAGTCATTGCCAAAAAGGCTCAGATCGGCTTTCACTGCACAACCTGCATTAATCCTCCTTACTCCTGTGAAACAAGCAGGACCCGCTGCTGGCTGTCAAGTGAGGTCTTTATTTTCTTGTTAAGTATCTGAACTTACTGCTCTTGACCCATTTAATTACTGTGGTACACCAGGCAATTGCAAAGAATCTGCCACGCTGAAGCCACACAATGAGAAGCGAATGTTTCGCCGGCTTTTCCACACCGATCCCCATCTGTGCTGCCCAAATCCAGCCATCCCCTCCACGGGAGAATCTCTCTGAACCGGATTCCTGGGGTTTCTGGCAGAGGTCAGCACATCTTTTCATGTGCACCTTTACAACAGCAGCAGGAAGAAGCGCTTGCCAAGTTTTATTTCCAAAAAAGCCAAGCTCCGTTAGGTCTTGGGACCTGGAGGTAATTGCTCTCACTAGTTAGCAAATTCCAGCACACTGGGTCTGTTTTTCATAGGTTTATTTTAAGTACCTGTAAATCTTATAAGCAGAAACCAGGAAAACGAGGTTTGCTTTTTCTGGTGCACTGTTTTTTAATGTAACTTGTTTTTACAGAGGGCAGACTAAACTCTGAAGTTAAAAAAAGGTCTGCACTATTATTTTTGAGCAGGGCTAAAGGGCCGTGTGTTCCCTGCCCCACAGTTTCACACTTCCCATTCCCTGTAATGCTGAAGCTCCGCTTCAGGCTCTGCCCAAATAAGCCCCCTTTCCTCACTGCAGCCTTTGGATGTTGATCTTCCCCATGAACCTTTCACGTCAGTTAAAACACGTCGTATTTTGTTCTTCATGAGCCTTCGGGGGGCTCATTCCTGACCTTCAGTTTCTCACCCCTGTGGAGGGGTGGGGAGGAAGGCAGAAAAAAAAGCCTCCTGTTTTTAAGGAAAGAGGTGCAATTCACACTCGGGGTGGAGGCTCAGAATCAAACTGGTTGTTCCTGGGAGCAGGTTTTCTTTGTGTTTTCTCTTCTCCAAAGCCTGTGTCACCATCAATTTATCCGGAAGGACTGGGACAGCTGGAGAACTATGCAGTGGTGCTCAGCATGGCAGGGGATGTAATTCCCTGTGCCTTTCCAGCCTTGCCCAGGCAGCCTCAGCACCCCTTGGCACCGCTGCTTCTGAGAGCCAGAGGACCCGAGGTCAGCTCAGTAACACCTGAGACCACTGGAAACGTCTCCTCACTGCTCAGCAGGGTGGTCTTGTCTCAGAGAAATTCAGGAAGGATTTCAGAAACCACCAGGGAGGATGGAGAAAGGACACAATCAAACCTGCCTAAAAAAACAACCAATCAAAA
The DNA here is from genome assembly GCA_013399855.1 of Oxyruncus cristatus. Taxonomy (NCBI): domain Eukaryota; kingdom Metazoa; phylum Chordata; class Aves; order Passeriformes; family Cotingidae; genus Oxyruncus; species Oxyruncus cristatus. Next base: position 140,320 of record VXAY01005172.1, read on the forward strand.
AACAAACCAACCTAAACCCCCACACACACCTAAACAAAGGAACAAAAAGAACCAAGATGCCAAAAAGTGCCCACAGCACTTTCCTTCACCCACCCACCTGAAAGCATTCAGTGCTAGGAATTATTTCACACAATCTTCCCCATCTACACAAGATAAAACACTCCCACTGGTGTTCTTGCAGATGCACCACTGGAGGTACATGTGGAATAACTTGTATTTGGCACACAGATTTTTTTTTTTTATCTATTAGGTATTTTATGGGAGGTGAAGAAAATAAAAATCATTCACAAGTTGTTTGAGAGGAAAAAAAAAAAAATCATGTAATTCTATTCCACAGAATAGATTTACTGCTCATCTGATTATCTGCAGTATCCAAGGCAGAAAGTAATGGTGGGGCAGACATTAGATCTGGGAAATTTTCCAGATTCGTCATTTAAATAATAAACAGTGGTTGCATGAAAGCGAGCAAAATACTCCAGTCTGGAGAACTGTGTGAAGCATTAGCAAGGCAGTAGCACAGGCTGCTGCATTCCTGAACCTTTCTGGAGACATTCTTTTCATTAGATTTACCAAGTCCCTGGGATGAGCTATCGCTGCATTACTCAGAGCGAGCTTGGAGAGACTGGGTCTCATCAGACGAGAGAGGCACAAAGAAACTGGATTGTGTCTGGCCTGGTTTTCGTTCAGGAATGTGTAGTCTAGGTTACTCTATAGTCCCTGAGCAGGTACAAACCGAGCTCCTCTGCTCAGCTCTGTTTTTGTTTGAACCAGTCAGCTCTACCACAGTCAGTCCATGCAGCCAAACAGGATTTGTTTATAAAATGAGCAGAGTTCGTTGCTGTTCTCCGTTCAATAGCCCCGGGAAATTCATTTGGGAACAGGCCTTTGCTGGGTGTTATTCAAATATGGTGTGGTTCGACCTGTCTCGGACACTGCAATGTCTAAGGCAGGGCAAAAACACAAGACACAAAGCTGGTACTCAGAGAAATCCAGAACAGCAATTCACCCTTCCAAGGAGTAGCTACAAGTTTGATCCCAGGTCCTCAAAAGTAAAAAAACCTCAGTCTTTTATGTATTTTAGCAGACACTGTTTGAGCACTACTACTGAATTTAGATCTTAACAAACCCACCAGCCATTACTGGTGTCAGAAATTCCTGCTGAACACCAGCCAACACAGCCTGTTCCAACATGGAATGCAACTTTAACACAGCCATGAACTCGGCAAGGGCTCCTCCCGAGTCCAGCTCAATCCCTCCTTGCACTGTGCCCGAGGTCACAGTGCCAGCCCTGATGGCACTGAGGCACCTGCCCTCAGCCCCTCCCCTCCTCTACCCTCCAGACAATAAGGATAAAATGGGGAAAAAAAAATCTATTTAACAGCTGCAATCACTGAAGGGTTTCTATTATTTGGTTGGGTTTTTTTTCCCCAATGCCTCTGCGTATTCAATTGCAGCAACCAGCGTGAATGTCTAAACAGTGCTAAGCAGGATGAGGTCCAAATACAACAGATCCCAAAGCAGAGAGAAAAGAATATATTTTTACCCAGATTGTGGCACCTTATGGACCAAAGACAGCCCCCAGTGTGGGGGGCTTTAAGGAAAATTCACTCTAAAAACCACAATACAGTTTTGGCTGCTGAAAAATCCTACCGAAGACACCACACCCCTGCAGCCCCAGCAATCCCACCTGCAGACAGCAGTGGTGTGCAGACAGCGTAGTAAACCAGTCTGTTTTGTAATTATTACTAACACTGCTTAGCTGTGCTAGTTTCTGAGGGCTTAAGGAGCAGAAATTGGTCACCGAGGTGTCAGATGAGTGCCAGACCCTTTTCCATTTGCCACAAACCTGCTCAGCCTATTTCACTTCCTCGTGTCCCAAGAACCTCCTGCAGAACCATCTTAATTTCAATTTCCAACAAGGAAAAGTTAGTGACTTCGTCTTGCAATAAATTCATCAACAGCAGATGCCTTCTGATTCTAATGGATCTCTATTTGCTTTAGTTATGGATTAAGAAAGAACCTCCTAATTGAGAGTTTGAGTTCATGGCTCCTAGAACTTTTATTTCTCTGTTTTAGGTCTTCTAAGTGAAGAACTCTTTTCTACCAGAAATAAAACTTCCCAATAGAAAAGCCAGGAAACCCCCCAACCCACCAAATCCACACAAGAAATGCAGGACCTCTAGTGATTCTTTTTAACCTCCTCCATCTCCTTTTTCTAAATAGCAATTTGTTTCAAATGCTGTCAGAGTATCTCAGGGCAGGAGTGTGTGTCAACCGCGTGTGGTGAAACAAAAGTACTTCAAAATTAAAACACACCTCAGTTAAGGTGCAACAGCACAGAGCTCTGCTACTGGACACTGAAAGAGGAGGGAAAAAAAAGCCTAGAAAAGTAATATTAGCCATGAAACAGCTGTCACTGATAAAGCCAGTTCTGACTCCTAGGGTAAAAATCAGTGATGAGTTATTCCTCCCTCTTTTTCCTTATAAGAAAGGGCAAACATTTCTGATCCTGGGAGCCCAAAGCCACACGTGTCCTGCTGCAACAGCGACCCAGAAGCAGCTCTGGCCTCAGTGCTCTTGCTCCAAAAGGAGCGGCTTCGCTCCTTCCCAGTCCTTCCACGGCTACTGCAGTGACCAATAAAAGAATTTCCAGAGTGTTTAACGTAAAAACCAAGGCACTTTTATGTTTTACATAAACGGTTTTCTTTTTTAATGGTGAAACATATATAACCTGTAAGATGTATCTAATGACCCATCTCAGATTTTACTACAAATTACCTGTGGCACTGGTGAGTGAGGCTGTGAACCCTGGAGTACAAAAACCTTCAAATGCAAAGACACGCAGTCCTTGTTGGGGAACAGAACAGAATCAGATTTTCCCATACTACTTTCCTTGAAAACTTCCTCTTTTTGTGATGAAATCCAGACTCCAGAGACCAAACATTTCCACTGAAAAGTTAATACACTGGGGGATGGAACAGAGGGAAATTTCCTTGTGACAGCCATCTCAAAATACATCTTCAGTACCCCTAAGTGAATGTGTAATGAAAAACCGAACTCTTCTACTGGTAAAAAAAAATAAGTTTAAAGGAAGAAAAGTTTTAGAGAGCACCTGGTTTTCCAGCATTTTCCTAGCACTGCAATTCCACTGCTGCTCCAGCTTTTAAATAGACGTGAGACCAGACTCAGGTACTCACATGTATTTAACACACCAACACTGGCTTTTGGAGTAACTGAGAAACCACTGCTATTGCCTAGAGGTAAGACGAAAAAGCACGGAGAACCCGAGATCAAAGGACAAGGAGAAATGCCTTCTGCCCCACAGAAACTGCCTGATACAATTTTAAAAGAAGTGGATGTTTTAAAATGTAAAGACAGGAAACGAACGATGAAAAAGGTTTTATAGAATAAAGGAAGCTTTGTACTCCTCTGACCTGATCTGCATTTTGCACATTTTCTCTGCTGCAGGCTGGATGCAGCCCTGGGACAGGACCTGCAGGCACTGCCATTAACGAGTTTTGGACAACTCCAGTCCCACTGCAGGGTCTTGTCCAAGAAGGCACCACCTTGATACAACTATTTCTTGTGGAAAACACTATAAACTCCAAGTACTATGGACTACAGACCTTGAGACTATCAGTTTAAAGCACTGTAGACTATACAAACTACAGAGTTCGAAATAAGACATAAACCCCTTAAATGGTGCAAGTTCCCCTATTCCCACCCTCAAAAGGAACTGTAAATCCAATTGTACACGGAGATGTTAAAAACGTTAACAAGTTAAATACACCTCCTCTTTTAGGAGTTGTGCAAGCTAGAGATTTACATTGAACAAGAATTCCCCTGTGTAAATCCAGCGCACGTTTGAGAAACACGTTTGGCACCTCACGTGAGCCCAGCATTCACGGTGGGTGCCTGCATATTCCTTTTGATAAAAATAAAATGCTGCATTTAATCAGGTAGCATCACTTCAGACAAGGTGTTACAGTTCCAACCTCAGGCAATGTAAATACCAGTGCAAGAGAGCAGCCACTGCTGTCTCTGCAGCACTTGACGATCTGAGCTAACGCGGGAAATCTTGAATGCAGTTTCAAGAGTTAAAGCAATGACAGAGATCATCTTGTTTTGTTGTGGTTTTTGGTTTTTTTTTTTTTTAGTTAAAAAGAAAAACAGCCCTGAAGCTGCTAGAATACACCCTGACGCCACTAGGCAAGCTTCAGAGAGAGGAGGCACATCCTCAGTTGTCTAAGGCAAGATGGGTTAGAGTTTTCTGTGCTGTTGCAGGGCAGATTCAAAACAATGATTATCTGGAAGTTCTCCTCACTTTAGCACACGACTGCCTGCTTTAAAATAAAAACAGGAAATGGAAAGCAGAACCTGCAAACACATGAAGCCTTTGCAAGCAAAGGAAAACTAGAGGCTACCCAATTTCTTTTTATTCACGTGCCTCAACCCTGTAAAGAATATTTTACACAAGTTCTCCGCAGACTTTTCTTTCTTCAATTGTCAGGGGGCTTCCCCCTGTCCCACTAAAATACTTAGTTGTTTTAATGGCTACACACATCAGAAAAGAACCATCACAGACTACGCTGCGTGAAGAGTTTGTTTCTTGTTGCTCATTTCATATCTCTGCCCCACACATTCCTCCTGGCGTTCCCAGCTCCAAAACACGCACAGCCACTACGATTCAAATGAACTTTTTTTTCTTTTCCTTTAAACTGGAAGGATTTCTGCTTCAGCTCTTCCCCAAAGAGCTGCCTGAACTCCTTACACCCCCATGCTCGTAGCTGGTAACAAGAGGTTAATGTTTATTTCTAGAAGCCTCGCTCACAGGAAGCCTTCCTCCAGCGCAAGCGATTTCCGTAACTCCAGAGGGGTTGGGAGCGCCCTTGGATGAGCGGGGGCACCTGGTGCCCCATTTGTCATCTTCCTGAGGTCACCCGCCAGCTGTCTGTCCTCTCAACACCCGGGCTCGCCACGGCGGCCAAGGCATTCTCCCTCGCTCGGGTTTCCAGGTCTGAACTTCCAGATACAGTAAATCAATCAGCCACCACAGAAAGTGCTCAAACAACTGCAAGTTAAGCATTTTAACACCCTTGAGCAGCCTCACTGAGCAACAAGGACACTGCAGTCCCCGCTGGAATCCGGCAGAGAACTCGCCCTGCAGGACTAGTATGGATTACACGCGGGAGCACTGCAGAACTGCAGCTACATTTAGTCTATGACTAAATCAGCCTCCGCTCGTACTTGACCCCAAGAAGAACGTCATTGTACACAAGGGCCTTCTCGCAGACGTGATTTTGGTTTGTTTTTTTTTTTCCTTTTCAATGCCTAAAAAGACCATTAAGCCACCACTCTGGAACTGCAAAGCAGCTCTCTTCGTAACATGTTGTGGAAAAGTTTTGGCGTGGATTGATCTCCAAATTCCTTATCTTTCCCCCTGCCTTCCAATTGCTCAGGTTTAGGACAAAGGTCACCAGAGGAACATGGATATGTTTAAAGAATTATTATTACTCTAAGAAAATTAACCGTTGTTTCCTATCTTACTACCTGAGTCGGGATTATTTTCATAGGCTTATCTCTTTATTTTTTAAGGATAGGGCAAGTTCAGTCTTAAAGACACCACTGTGTCTTTCCCCGGGGCTCAGGGAACACTTCCCTGGGCTTGACTTGGGAATACAGCATCGCTTCTGCAGGCAAGAAGAGAGAACACAGCTTTTATTCTGAAAGACAGTTCTTTTGGACACAGGAATTTTTATTTTAGGATAAAAATTTCCTACTGTTCCTCAGACTGCCTTTTTCTTCATCTTCCGCACACCCCACCGCGTGCCATAAATCCCCCAGCGCAGGGCAACCACTCCATATTGATGAACTGGGGCTTTGAGAGAGCTACATGAAAGAGATTCCTGCAGGACCAGCTTCCATGTAAATTATGCAGCTGCGAAGCAAACAGAGCCCTTTCCGAACAGAGCACTCAGTCAGGAACACCTACGGACAGAGGATGGAAATGCAGAGACATTTCCTTCCCCCCCAGCCCCCTTTTCGGTACATTTTGCTTGATGCACAGTTCTGTGGCAACAGACCACAAGCACGGTCATGGTTGTATTATAGAATCACAGAATGGTTTGGGTTGGAAGGGACATTAAAGATCATCTTGTTCCAACCACCTTGCCATGGGCAGGGATGCCACCCACTAGCTCAGGACCACAACTGCAGAGTCCAGGAAGGCTGCCAGCCGAGAGGAGATATTTCTGCCCCAGGAGCTCTGGTCAGGACCTTACCTTTGGGCCCAAGCCTGGAAAACAGACAGTTTGAGAGGTTTTCTGGCACTGGAGGGTTGTGCTTTAGTCTCAGCAGTGAGGAGGACAGAGCCCCAGGGTGACTCATGTCTCAGGTACAGCCACAGGCTTTGCCCCCAAATCACTGCTGATAGATAAAACAATCATCTGAACACAGAAAGAATTGGTTATAACCTCAGCTTTAAAATATGGTCTCCCCAGGTCAGACGGTCTGTTCTGTTTTTCACTGTTATGCAGCATCCTCTGTTCTGAACAAGTAGCAATGAATTCATGTCAGATGGTAATTCCAGTTTAAAATGACTCAAACAAAATAGCACAAGATGCACAAAAAATTTTAGAGGATTTTTAACCTCTGATACTGATCAGACAAGTAAAGCTGCCAAACCTAATAATTATCCCAAATGAATAACCACAAGTATAGAGCAAATCTGCTTTGTGCTCACAGTTGTTCATTTTAGATAAGAAGAACCCAAAGTTATTTTCTTCAGGCAGTATGCGAAAAGTATAATTGTTGAAAGCAAAGAGACTGCAGTTTGAATGGTGGTATTTAAGGATGAGATTGTCTGGGTCAAAAGAAGGTGAAAACAGGTCGCCTGGTATTGCAGCTGATTCGTGCTCTAGTGCATCAGACCCTTCGCTGCCGCAGGTTCTGGTTGCTGCTGATCAGGTCAGCATTTCAGTCTGCTGCTGAGGATCAAGTTCACAACTCTCAGCCATGCTGGCATCTGCTCCTCACGAAGGCCTGGAAGAGGTGGGAGGGAGAAAAGAGGGGAGGGCAGGAGCTCAGAGCGAGGCTTCTCTTCAAAACCACGGCTGGGCGAAGGATTAGAAGCATCTGCCCCAGTCCTGTGCAGCCTTTGGGCTGAGCTCTCACTCACCGACCTGCAAAGGAACCACTCAGCCCTACTGTGTGTCACGGGGCACTCAGACAGCTCACAAAGGTGGGGGGACAAGGGGAAGGAGTCACTCTGCTCTTCTGAAAATATTTTTTTTACAGGGGAAAGAAGGAAAAAATCCACCCCTTCAAACCTAGGCTGTTTCCTCCTATCTGTCAGCATATGGTAGGAGCTATTATTATTTGGCTTGAATCTAAAGCGTCATTAAGCCTATTTTTCTATTTTAACGGTTTGACAATTCTGTTGTGAAATCTGGGTGTGATTCTCGGGATTTTATTGTCCTCCTCCATTGTGCCCTGGCGGAATTTCTAGGGGGGGGAAAGGCGGTGATGATAGGAGATCTTCATTTTACTCTTCTAAAAAGACAATGAGTTAAGTGTCTAAATGGACTTGTTCTTTAATTTATATAATATCTGTTGAATTAACTTTTATTCTCTGCTGCTCTCAATCTAACTCAATATCCTGAACCAGCAGCAGCACAGATACCAAAGCAGGAGTGTGCTGAGTTAGGCAGAGTCCTTTAGTTTCACCTGGGGGAGAAAAGTGCTAACAGAGTTGTTAGCAGTGATTTTCACAATTGCTGAAATTCTCCATGGATTATTTGTTAACAACTCGACTCAACTTGCAAACTGCACCCTCAAAAACTGTCTCCAAAGAAGTTGTGCCTACTGACTGAACTGATTCTGCAACCCTCTGGTCAGAAAATGCCTTTTAAGCATTCACAGAGCGTGCCCAGCAATTGAGGGGATTGCTAATAAATAATGACATTTAATAAATTATCTGGTGATTCCCTGATGAGAGCTCTCAGTAACACTAGGTGGCAGAAGGCTCTGTCACATTGAAGACACCTGCAGACAGATACTCCGAGACCTAGACTCAAGCTTGATTTTAGAAAAGCTAAGGGGAAAACAGTTGAAAGCAACACAGCTCTAAAATCCCATTTTCCATCCACTCTTCCAGTTTTAATTCTGCTCTGGTATCCTTAGTGCACATCGTTTCACCATTTAAAAGATCACTGGCTATCCCTGAATGTGAATATACCTTCTCTATCTGAACCTTGAATTGCCTCTTATTCAATTCAGGTGAAATTCTGTATGTGACAGGTGATTCTATTGAGCTTTTATTCAAGTAAAAGAGGAATTTGCAGCTGAAAGAAATAAATGGCCATTGGGACAAATACACAATAAAAACATACGCTGGGAGTTACCTTGAAACATACTTGAAACCCAGCCTGGAGTGCTACAGCAAACACACTCCTGCAGCTGAAAGAAAAACAACAACCTACAAGCGAACTTATTCAAAACTGTTCAAGATTTACTGCAGAAAAAGTCTGCTAAAAATGGCATCTGCTCCTTCACAGAGATGCATTTTCAGGAGATACTTTTGTAACTATATGTAAAATTCTTCAGTATCAGCTTGCTGCTTCTAGTTTTACGTATTTAACCCTTTAAAAAGACATTTATGCTCCATTTCCCTTTATTCTGGCCACTTTCTTTTTAACTAATCTAAGTTTCTCTCTCATCCAGCATAAATCAAATGTATAAGGAAATAAAAAGGTGTCCCTGCCTGTGGTTGGGGAGGGATGGGACTACATGACCTTTAAAGTTCATTCCAAACTCTTAACACCCTATGATTTCCAGTAAAAGAACTATCAGCAGTCACACTCAAAGGCAGTATAAGAAGAACAATCTGCTGCGTGGGCTTAACAACTTGGGTTAGAAAAGAAAGCAAAAGCAATGCAAGGAAGAATTGGTAAACACGGAGGGGAAGTGGAAGACAAGCAATGTCTGCATGTTGAAAAACAAAAGGCGGTGGGGGGAGAATGACACTATTTCCTTAGCCATGCAAGTTGGAGCTGGCAGCAAAGATTTCTCCTAGGAGCCCATGGCTGCACTGCTTTTGCACTTGCTAACCAGTAACACCCCAAATTTACAGCACTTGAGCGGTGGGTTCCCCGAGTGAAGCTGCTGCTCAGGGCACTGAGGTGGGCTCTTTCGCTCCTCTAGCCATAGAGGCTCCTTGTGTTTAAATATAGCACATACATTTTATCATTCCCAGTTGTCAGCAGTGGAAATTGTCATCTAAGCAGCAAAAGATGCTGTTGAAGAAACAGGAGGGGTTGGCTAGAAAGTAAAAACTATTTTGGCCATGACAAGTCATCTCACTGCCCGTTTTGAGGGTAAGGGGATCACGCCACCCATTGCAAATTGCCGCCTGAGAGGGAGAAAAATCAATAGTAGGTAGGAAAGCTGACTTGCCAAGGCCACAGCCACTGCCAGTGGATTATTAATGCATCTGTCTGCATTCTTTAATGTTTCCTAAGAAGCAACTATGTTAACTGAAAAGGTGTGACGTGTCACCAGCCCTTCTCTTCTCTCCTCTTCATTTTCTCTCTATATTAAAACCTTGGCTACCAAAGAAAACAATCATGTTTCACCTCATCTTTTCCCAGCTTTTCTGAGGTTCAGTTCCTGCTCTAGAGCAATATATACAGTCTAAGTACTACCCCTGACAAGCTGTTTGACAGCCCTAAGCTGCACATCTATTTTACCCCCAGAGCTTCGGAGTTGGTAGGGCTTAGATGGGAAATGGAGGCCAATTAAAATAAACACAGACAATATCAATGAATTCTTTAGAAAGACACACGACAAGCAAAATGAAACACTACTGGCTTTTGCCCACAGTCAGAATTCAGCCCCCCTCACAAGCTGAACGCTCTGGCTCAGGTCCAGAAAGACACTTAAGCACATGTCTTATTTTAAGCATGTGAGCAGCCTCATTGATTTTTCACTCAGGCCAGTAAGAATATTCAATGCGCTTAAAGTTAAGCACATTGTTAAGTGCCTCCCTGGATCAAGGCCAGGCTATTTAGCCCTTGCAAGAGTTAGTCTACAGAATATTTACCATTATTTTCACTTCTCAAGACTTTCTTTGAGATAAAGTTTTATGGTGTATGGAAATATTTCATTCATACGAGCAGTGACTGTTTTACAGCAACCTTCAGGGACCAAGTATCCTTCCCCTTCCCACATCTTCTAAGGCAGTAACTGGAAGGGTTATCAAGACACATAAGCAAACACACCAATAAAGAAAATGAGTTTTGAAAGGGAAGCCAGCAGTCTCACTGATCTGGAGAGCAAAACAAGTCCCATAGTGAAAAGCTGACAGATATATTACTTTTCAGTGAAAACTAATAAAGTCATTTGCCAATATCCCATTCCAATACCAAGTCCTGTGCAGGAACTTCGAAAAGCGAGCTAATTGTTGACTAAAATTAATTATCACAATAAGTACACATTCAATTCCATTTTTCTTTCTTGCCTTTATGTGGAGTTAAAAACAAAATTCAAGGAAAGGCCGTTTAGTGCTTCCTCAAGATGATCTCACCACATCAGAGCACTTTAGAGATCAAAGGCACAGCAAACACTATTGCTTTTTGCTACAAAGAAGCGGTGCCATTTGCTCTGCTACAGACAATTGGATTATTATCTGGTTGGCACTATCCAAGTTCAGCATCATACCCTGAGTAAGAGCTGGAGAAAAATGTTTTAAGCTAAGGAAAGCTGCACTGGGTCAGGCTCAGGCTTCCGCCACCACAGCCATCCCTCTCCAGGAGCAGAAAAGGAGCACTCAGAAGCGCTCCAGAAGGACACTGTGACAATTTGCTCCTCTTTTATGAGCAGATGTGGCTTTTTCTTTCAGTACTTGTTTCTTTCAGAAAACTTTAAATTCAGTAGTGAAAGTACAGATCTGACAGGGAGATACATGAACAGAAAGCCAGTTTAACACCAGATCACCTCAAATCTGGGGGTGACTCACAGCTGTACCGCTCACACACCAATGCAGCTCCACTGATTTCATGTTACCAAGCCCACACCTGATGGCAACTCGTGCCTCAGCATCACACACATCTCTTTAGAAACTGGTGGACCACCCTCATGCACAACCTCTGAGACCTCTTCAAAAAGAAACTAAGAAGACAAAGGCAGCCTGAACACTTCCTAGTGGATTCTGATTTAGAAGTCCTCAACTTAAAAGAAATAGTATCTTTAATACTAAAGTTATTTTACATATCTTGTTGCTGAGATTATTTGATGATGTTTTCTCACCTTGCCATGAAGAGTCTGAGCAGACAGACATAAGAAAATTTTGAGGCTGGAAGGCACAGAGGGAGACAAGGTATTGTTATTATCATCACACATAGAATATTCTGAGCTGGAAGGGACCCACGAGGATCATCAAGTCCAACTCTTATGGGAGTGGCCCATTGTGTCCAGCCTCCCTGCTCAGCCAAGTCAGCTCAAACAGGTCACTCAGGGCGGTGTCCAGTCAAGTTTTGGCATTTCCAAGAAGGAACACTACACAAACTCTCTAGTCAACCTGCTCCAGTGTTTGACTTCCCTTGCAGTAAATGCATTCTAATGGAATTCTCTGTATTTCAGTTAGTGTCTGCAGCATCTTGCCTCTCGCTGGGAATCACTGAGAAGAGTCTGGCTCTGTCCCTTTCAACTCCATGCCCTCCATCAGGTATTTACTCACATTGACAAGACCCTTCCAAGCCTTCCCTTCTCTAGATTAAACAGTTCCAGCTCCCTCAATCTCACCTCACATGACAGATACCCCTATCCTTACTCACTCCAGTGTGTCCATGTCTCTTGCACCAGGGAGCCCAGGACAGGACCCAGCATTCCAGACGTGTCCCTCACCGGTGCTGAGCAGAGGGGAAGGATCATCACCTACCTCGACCTGCTGGTAACGCTCTGACTGATGCAGCTCTGGAGACTGGTAGCCTTTCTTTCCCACCAGGACACGCTGCTGGCTCATGGCCACCATCGTGTGCTCCAGGTCCTTCTCCACGGAGCTGTTTTCCATCAGGTCGGCCCCCAGCCTGTACTGGCACACTGGGTTGTTCCTCCCCAGGTGCAGGACCCTGCACTTCTCTTTGCTGAACTCCCGAGACTGCTGTGATACCAGTCTCTCCAGCCTGCTGAGGTCCCCTCCTGAAGGGCAGTACAACCATCTGGTGCACGAGCTGCTCCTCTGGGCTTTGTATCTCCTGCAAACGTGCTGAGGGTGCACTCCTTCCCACAGTCAGCTGGGAATGAAGAGAATGGGGAGCGCTGGTCCCAGTATTGACCCCTGGGGTGTATCACTGCGTCCTGCTTTGCTTTGAAACCCCAAAATCAGCAGGTGATTTAACAACACTGGATTGCATTGGTTTAATCAGTTCCCATTGGTAAATTAAGAGAGCACAGTATTTTAGCATATGCAAGAATCAAGTGTTTCTGAACAGTACCTGCTGGCTCAACTCACCTCTAAGAGTGAATTTCCTTTAAGAAAACTTCAAAAATAATTTATGACTTCAGAGGAAAAGACAGACTTTTCTTTTTGAGCTGCTTTAGTATGCAACTAATCCAAATGGTGGATTTTCTTAAGAAATCATTTCTGTAGACAAAATTACCCCTTTACTTGAAGAATCAAGAGCAACAAGAAAGCTGTATTCCAGAACTGGGATTACAGCCAGGCTATGATGGATAAACATTGAATGCTTATGGCATAATTATAATGTCACAGCATTTGCTGCCAGAATTAGAAAAAAATATTCTTAAAATTATGCCCTAAATAGAATGGTGTTTAGTTTAGCTAAACTGAAAGCACACTCCAAGAAATGTGAAAAAACAAACTTACCATGACTCCAAATCTCAATTATGCATACTAAGGGCTTGTTTTAATAAAAGTACATTTAGTGGCTGAATAAAGTTTCTCAAAAAAATAATTTAAAAGCTAATTAATTCCCAATGTCCAAAAAAGTGTCACATGCAATTTCATCACCGACTCATGTAAACTAACCTCAGATTTAACCAAATGCAAATGTGATCAATATTTTGTCAATCTGAAAGTATCTGGGGTTTCAGGCAACAAAACCAGATGCAAGGATGACTAAAAAGTTGGAACCCACAAAGCGAATGGAGTTCTTGGCTACTGAAAGGTCTGGAACAGTTATACTGACAAGGAGAAGCCATAAGAATGAAAAGTTTTGATAGTATTGCCACACTGAGAAGGAAGAGAGTCAAGTGCAGAGGAAATGAACATGATAGTTTGTTTCTGTTGCATTTTACTAATTTTTTTCCTCTTTTAAAGATGGCATCCTCCACTCCTAGGCAGCTCGAGGCAAAGACTTCTCCACACACCTCTAAAGTGCTGCACAGTCTCTAGCATGATGGACTTGCAACTATGTTCCCAGGCACTTTTGTAAGGCAAAAAAACATCAACAAACAACCAAAAAACCCAGCCACATGAAATATAAACACTTTCAGTTTTACCAATATAAGCTCTTGAAAAGGCTGTAAGAGTTACTGAACAGTGAGACACAAAAAGGTCAGTTATACATAGTAGAGCTGGGCCACAAAAGGAAAGAACACTGGGAACAGATTCTGCCTTCACTCTGAAATAACCCTGAATACAGGGTTTTTTCTTGTTTACCCCCCAAGAATGCACATCACCTTGCAGCCTTAATTGGGAGTGACCATCCTAAGCCGTGGTTACCTGAAGAGCTCAGCCAGTGAGAAACAAACCCATCCAGTGGACAGAAACCTCATATTTGCCCGCCAGGTAGGACTTCCCAGCCTGTAAAAACCATCTCCTGAAGGAGTTTTATCTTTATTCTGCTGCAGCATGTGACTACCAGTAATACTCACTGGAGAGAGGGAATGCTGTCTGGTTACCCAGTCTCACTGGGGATCAACTTCCATGTACCCCAGAGACACAGACCCCTTTAATTACAGCACAGACACCCTGCTGGGTGTGTGTTTGTGTAACGTGTGCACCCACAAACACATGTGCACAACCTGCCCACCACTGCTCTGACACCCATCCCAACCTCAGGAGAAGGTGATAGGCAATAAAAAGTTGCCTACATCAATCAATTTTTATTATTTATTTCATTTATCATCTCTTGGCAATAACAGTTATCACGAGTTTCAGTGGGAAAAAACCCCACGAATTAGAAACAAAAACGGAGCTGAGGAAGGAAAAGGCGTCAGAGTGGAGAAAATGGAGTTTTACTCCTCAAAAACAATAACCCCTACCATGACAGCCTCGCTGGCTCCTTCTCCAAGAGAGAGAAAGAGCTGACAGGAAATTTCTGTAAAAGAATCATGTGGTGCTGGAACACAAAACTGCAGAGGTTCATATATGAGACAGCCTATAGGCCTGACCAGGGATTAACAAACAGAGTCAAAAGCCCAGTCCTCTCCTCTGCCTTCCAAATACTAAAAACTTAGAATGTAACAGAAACCTGTTGACTTTGACAGAGTTTAAATTATACCCATCTGAAGCCAAAGAAGCAGAACACCTAACACTGGCAGAAAAATAAGTCTGGGGCTCCATTGCTTCACAGAGTCTCCTGAAAGTTTTTATCTTCACAAAACCAGGCAGAAAATCCTAGAGGACCACAGAAGGGCAGTGGATTTATGAGGTCTGAGAATCCTAAAACAAAGAGGCAGTTGAAGTAGCTGACTTTATTATTTTATCCCTGAAAGCTTAAATAATAAAAAAAAAGTAAAAATAAAAATAAAGCACAGCAAGCACCTAGTAGAAAAGCACAGTGTCAGTATTGTCCTTCAGGCATGTTTCCCTTCCCACCTCTGGAAAGTTGTCTGGCATTTGAAATAATTGGGAGGAAGAATTTTCTCCCCTGGCGAAGCCAATTAACTTCACCGTATTTGTATCATCTGTCAGAGTTGACTCTGCTCTCTTCTTCACGTCTGACACAAGCTTCTACACCTACTTGACAGATCAAACAGGCTTTAAAGAAATTATTGTGCTTTAAAGGGAAGTTCTGTGGTTACCTCAAGTCAGAAGTTGCAAGACAAGAGGTGAGTGATTATTCTATTAGTACCTGATACGCTCCCCTTGAATATTAAAATGCAGTGTAACTTTGAACTGAAGGTTAACATCTTTTATGCAATTTGCTGTTTCATTATAAAACTCCTTTAGTCTTCAATCATCATAAACATCTGTAGAAAATTAAAGCAGGTCTTTCTCTCGCTCTGTGTTCTTGAACTGCTTAATTTCTCAAAGTATTAAGACATAAGAGCTCCTTGCTATAACAAGAAATTTAAGAAAGTGTGGGCCACTGCTTTAACATACAGCCATAAACAGATATATGCATGTTTAGGCACTGAATGTTACAACCAAGCTTTTTATCTTATTTTAAGACTACATAACATATTAGTGCTTTATGCAACACTGTGCACAGTGATGTCACCAGATTACATGTCGTGACACTCTTTGGCATCATAAACCTGGTCTCATCACATGTTATGGTCACTACCAATACTAATGGTCATGGCCCAAACCCATTTCCCATGATGTCCTGTTCAACATTTGCTGTACATCAGCGTATAAACCTCCTGATTAAAGGCAGCAGAGAAAGATAACACACACAATGTGCTTCATGCAGCTCTCCAGGTAAAACGTGAATGAACAGCAGCATGGTGGGTAATGCAGGTGTTGAAAAAACTTTGCTGTTGAAATGCATTTCCTTGTAATCAAGTGTTAAAAGCAACTGGACCAGTACTGCAGCTCTCCCAGATGGCAGCCAGGAGCTGGGAGCACCCACTGCACACATAACTGGGAAACAACATCAGGGTCTCCGGGTACCCTTTGCAGACTTCAAGTCCCTGAGCAGCACTGAAGGGCAAATCACAGAAGAAAAAGTCACTTTTATTTGGGCATGGACCTATTCTGTAGTAAAAAGCTGCCATCTACTCACCAAAGGCACTCAGACATGCTGACAAGAAAGGGGGGTTGGCCCAATAAAATCTCTCCACTAAGAGAATAAAGCCAATAGTTTCTATTGAGTTGGTGGAGCGCAGTGCCTCACGTCTGGCAGGCTGCTGATGTGACTGAAGGGAAGAGAGCACGGCCCTGTATTGATCCCTCATCAGCAGGGCGAGCACTCCAGTAAGTTCACTTGAAAGCAGCCCCACACAAGTGTTGCATTATCTGCCACACGAGTGCTGCGGAGGTTTTCAAAGGCTTAAATTATATCAAAGGCTTATGTTATGGCACATAAATCTACTGAGGGCTAAAGTGATGCCCTTTGTGACTGAGAACTTCTTGTACTACAAAGGCTTTATCAGTTGGGAGACAGAGAAAGGCAAAAACCACAGGAGGAGCAGAGCTGGCTCTTCCCAGACCACCTGTGCTGCTCCAGCACAGGCTGGAGCACACGAGAGTCCAAGCTGCCCTAAAAGCCAACTCAAAGACAGCCCCCACCCTTTACCACGAGTTTTAAACAATTTTCCTGTAACTCTTTATGGAGGTTAAAGCTGTAGCAATGCAAATGCCTCACTTTTTGTGTGAAAAAAATCATTCAATTTCTTCAAGGAAAAAAAATTTGGTACTATTTCCACAGGAATCCTATGGGTCTTCTTTCCGAGATAGCTATCCTTCTGCATCAGAATTATTATCCCTTAATTTCACTGCAGTACAGAAGCTCCCACTATATGCTCTGTCCATTTAATGGACTGCTGCTGAATATATTCTACACTGATCTATGGATTTGTTTAACCAATACTGGTCTTAAGTGTCTTTACTCCAAGAACTAAAACTTCTTCGCCCCAAGAACTAACACACCCCTCTGTGACACACCCCAATAAAAAGCTTAAGCTCGCCCTTAGGTTTACAACAAAAGCAGGGAGTATTTTTTTTTCCTTAAAGTACCACATGCAAATTAGTGTCATAGGTGCTGCACCAAAAAATATTTAAGCACGACTTACAGTGATTGGTCTCAAGAAATAAGTGTAAATGGGGATTCATCATCCATAGAGGTATTTTCCCTGCAGGGATCTCATTTTATCCCAGCGATACTCAACAACTTTCATCTATGATATGAAAGAAAATATAAAAGTCACTCTTTATAAAATGTACATCTGTCAAAAAATCTTGAGGGGGCTGGGAAAACAGATAAATGATTCAGGCTAATCTGTAGCACTTACTAGCAGGGACTTTTTCCAACCAAAGACAGCTCAGTTGCAAAGGACATGCAGTGAGGAGCAAAGAATGGGACCCACAGATACAGCACCACCATTTAATACTGGAAACAACAAAGTTAATGGTGGCCAACTTACAAAACCTGAGTTCTGGTTACTTCTGGAGTTAAGGAGGTAAGTACAGACATGAAGTAACATCAAGCAGTGGAACGAGGGGGAGAAAAAAGAAATAAAGGATTTACATGTGGACTGAAGCCAAACTCCAAAGGTGTTCTGGTGCTTAGACTGAAATCCCTAAAGGTTATCTGATGTAACAAAGGCTACAGAGGAATCTCTGACAGGATCAGATCTGATTCATCCCTGCACAGTCAGTCTCTTCCTCTGCAGCTCTGCACCCTTCCAAGCAGCATGTGCTGCCCCACTTGCTGATGTGTCCTTTTACACCAACACCTTTCCTTCCCTACTTTGATTATCCTAAGCTAGTTTGTGTTTTCAACCAATTCAGAGCCTACAGCTCATGAAAACTAGCCAAACAGACTCTTCTTTCTATTAGTTGCTCTAGAAAATGTTCCCTTTGTCTATTCAGAGTTCACCCTGGTTTTCTGCAGTAAGTTCTCTGAGTGTTACCTTCTCTCTTCTGGGTCAAAAAACCCCTCAGCTTCACTTGCTGAAACAATCCCTGCATTGACATGCCTGCAAAACAGCTAATAACACATCAGCAATAACAACAAGGAGTTATCACACTGTAAATGGGAAATGTTCCGTAACAATCTCTGCATACGCACATATGCACACACAAACATGTACATCAATAAAATAATTCCAGTAGAAATGACAGTTTTCCTGGGAGCACAGATCGTGCCCTCAAAGCAGCTATTCTTGATGCCCTAAGTCCTACTCTCTACTCGGAAGAATCAATGGTACCACCGTAGTTTCTTCATCAGGAAGTTTCTTCATCGTCTTTGCCAGGGAGCAGAGAGTTTTGGGGAGCTCTCATCCTCCCCTACATTTACCCTCAGGATGTGGCAGGCATTCTGCTGGGAGCATCCAAGCTTTTTACAAGAGTACAAGCAAAATGTTGGGAAGCAGCTCATTAAGAGAGAATGTAATCAAGGAGTTTATGTGTGGGCTGGAGAAAAGGGGAAGGAAAAGAAGGTGAAGGGAATCCAGGAACACACAATGGATGTCGCTTTCCTATTACTTCAAGAAACTCTGCTAAATTTAGCATGTCTTCTGAATGTGTGGTGGTTTTTTTTTGTGTTTTTTTTTTTTTTTTTTAACATCAGAAGTATTTTTAACCCTCTCCTTTTTTTGTTTTTCTTGTTTTTCTTATTTCTTT